>JANTQH010000087.1:0-161752 GCA_032988465.1 Onygenales sp. PD_10 | reverse complement strand
GAAGGGGAACCCCCCCCCCCCCCCCCATCTATCCGCCACATCACCCCCTAGTAAACCCCACACTAACAACCATACCTACGTTCCAACGCCAGACCATCGTCTCCATCTACCAATGGGCCGCCTACCACAACCCCAACCACTTCACAGACCCAGACACCTACCATCCAGAGCGCTTCCTCGGCGACGTCCGATTCGCAACAGATAAGCGCGAGGTCCTGCAGCCCTTCCACGTTGGTCCGCGGAACTGCATTGGGAGAAAGTAAGCAAACCAACGCCCCTTAACTTCCTTACCTAACATAACTTAACCCCTTTGCACCCATTCATGCCCTTGCCACCCTTTGACAAAACATGGCTTAACAACTAACAATTATCCCCCCATACAGCCTCGCATACGCCGAAATGCGCCTCATCCTCGCTCGTCTCGTGTTCAACTTCGACCTGAGACTAGCGGTTGAAAGCACGGGGTGGATGCAGAGCCAGAAGATATTTAATCTGTGGCAGAGGGGGCCGTTGAAGGTTTATTTGACGCCTGTTCGTAGGTAGGTAGGTAAGTAAGTAAGTGGGTGGTAGATTGGTTTCGTTGACTGATGTTGACATTCCTATTATCGCCCCTGAAGACTTAAGGGGGAGAAGATATACCCTGTATTAAATCTGCAAATGAATTCGGTTTTTAAGCAACCCATTTCATTTTTAACGTAGGTAAATGTAGATATGAATGAATCTTGATTCCCATTCTACTTGGAGCTGGGAGAACAAAACTGCCTCGTTTACTTTAAATAACCTATAATCCTTTCTCCGCTCAAAGGGATATATGTTGCAGGGGTTCAGTCATCTCTCCATATATATATATTTCCGAAGCTGTTCGTCCCACCCAAACCCAACCCAGCGAATAATTTGAAATAAAGGTTGCCATTCAAAATGCCACCCAACCCAATTCATCCAATGAAAACAAAATATGCAAATAATCAACTGCCATTCCACCGGCAGTGGATAACATTACGAGCAAACCTCATTATATCTATGGATGAAACCCCAAAATTCTCTAGTAATATTACTTTTTCTTCATCAACGATATATTCATTCCTCTACCCTACCATATTTATTTCCCACTCCCTACCCAAATGCAATATGAACCATATGAATCACCAAGTGAAGACAATCACACCCAAAGGGAGACAAGCAAAGAAGTGCCCAGGTGTATGAACAGCCCCGCACCTCCAACCATCATCAATCGTTCGGAGAAGCGAAGAAAATCAACACCCAACAAATAGAATAAAAATATACAACACGCGCGTAACAATGCAATGCATTCCATCCCTAAACGTCACAATGGGTATAATCTCCTCGGCTATTGACTGCGCTTGAACCAACAGTACACACCTCATCTATCGCCCTATCATGGTATCACCCCCCCGCCCCCCTTCTCGCTGGACTCCGCCGTCTCCCAGCAAACCTTGTCGACCGCACTCGTTCCGTCCCCTGCTCCGCCACGTCCGCAGCCGGCACCGGATCCCGCCTCGAAGCTGCAACCTCCCGTTCCATCGCGACATGCCTACTCCTTGCACGATGCAAAGCCTGATTAAGTAACCCATCCGCTTCGCCGTCTAGCTCCATTTCGACGGTATGATCCTCAGCGATTCTGGGGGCGGACATGACTGGTTCGGGAGTGACAACCTCGTTCGTCCACGTTTCTTCGGATTGTGCTCGTCTGCTTGCCGGTCCACGAGGTTTAGTTCTAGTTGTGACTTTATCTTTCGATTTTTCTTTGCCCTTTGAGGAAGAGCCCCTTTCCCTGCTACTCCCGCTGGCCGATTGTCGGGGACCAGACAGAGGTGCATGGTTTTGCTGTTCCTGCTCCAGCTCCCAAATTTCTAGAGCCCTTGACAATAGCGTACCCGCCACCCCTGCACCAGCCGCAGCGTCGCTACCACTTGATCCTAGAACGCGGACGGCCTCATGTAGGGCTGTTACCGCCTGCATAGTCCGCCCTAGCTCGAGTAGTACAAGTCCACGAGCCGTATGTAATGATCCCGTAAGACCTCTATCCTCGTATCCGCCAACGCTAGTTGAACCCGCTGATATCATGCCTCCGGATCCAGCACCGGAGATGGCTGCGGCATACCCCATAGAAGATCCACCAGCCCCAATCCGAAGACATTCATCGAACTCTGCTAGTGATTCTTCAAAATTACCTAGACGCCGTAAAGCATGTCCTAGGTTAGCCCTCGTCGCAAGCCACGCGCCTGGGTCACAGTTAAGCGATGTTGCGAGGGCGAGAGCTTGACGGAATAACTCGACTGCTCCCTCCAGATTGTTTTCGTGGTATAGAACAACTCCTAGTTCGTTGAGTACCAGTGGGTCGCCCCCAGATGGTGGTGGTTGTTCCCCCAATGCACTTTCATCGGATGATGGAAAACTGGTGGTTAAAGAGCCAGAGGACATGGAATACGCAGCCGACAGATACTCATGCGCAAGAGACATGTTGTTCAGAGCAAGATGTTGCATTCCTAAAAATAGTTGCGGGAGATGGCTCCCTTGGAATAACCGTGCAGCAGTACTGTAAGCTGCAATGGCTTGGTCATGTTCTCCTTCTGCTGCAAAGGTGTGCGCGAATCCGATCCAAGCCGGGGCGGAGTGAGGGTCTAATAGGGAGGCCTTCGAGAAGAAGCGTCGAGCTTCAGCGATTTTAGAGACTGACAAGTAATATATACCAATAGCAAGATAGGTATATGATTCCTCAGGAACATTATCAGCCAGAGTATGAGCAAGGAGAAAGAGTGCATTAGTGGCACCAGTTTCGTAGAGACAGGCAAGATGTAGGGGGTAGACGGAAGGGGAATGGCCCAGATTATGTCCCTGGCTTCCTTGGGATACCAGCATGGAAACGGAGTCGTTTGTAGATGATAATATGGAGGATGTAAGAGCTAGTGCTTCCGGAAATCGACACTGGGTATAGAGGGTCTCCGCACGGGAGAGAAGAAGATCGGGGTTGGATGCGAGATTATAGTGGGTTGAAAGTGTTTCTGTGGCGTGAGATAAAGCGGACGGGGAGGAATATTTCGAGAGACGGGTTGTATAAAGGAGTTTGGTGAATTCGGCTGCTTCTTGGGATATTGATGAGTCGGTCAAAAATGTTATTGAGTCGAAATCGAGGGATTCTAAAAATTCAAGTTCCTCAGCTGGGGACATGAGAGAGTTCTTCATGAGCTGGTCGAAAGCTTCGAAACACTGCACATCAATCCGTACAGCATCTTTATAGCAGTCCCTCGCTCGATCGAACGCATTTTGCCTGGCGTAGCAGAGTCCCCGCAGATAGCACATGGCCGCCTCAAACTTGATATTATTCGCATCCTCACGCTCCCTCTCCTCACTTTTTTCCATACGGTCCGCTCTCGAAGAAGCACTCTTTCCATTGCGCAACGTCACATGAGAATTCCCGTTCAGATGCTGTAGTTTCCGCCGTGTGTTGCTGGAGCTGGTTATGAGGTGGGTGGGGTTGTGGTCGCCGAGGATGGTGAGGGCCTGGTCGAATTTATTCTGTTTGATATAGCAGTGCGCGGCAAGGTATCGACAGGACGAGCTTCGGGCAACCAGATCTTTCTTTGATAGCAGAGCCAGTGCTCGTGTATAATTGTTGTTCGAAAAATGGACCTGGGCGAGCCAGAAAGCATCATTGTCGCTGTCTAGAAGTCTGCGTTAGCCAGGAGCTATTTTAACCAACTACCAGGAATCATATATCCTACTAGTCAAGGCGAGCACCTTGTCGCCTATATAGATAGCCGCATCATGCTGGCCCTTGTTCAGGGCATCCTGCCGCCAGCTGCGGAGGAAGGACTCCATAAAGGTCCGCCGCGGTTCGTCTCAGAACTTGGATTTCAGACACCGGAACTCATCTATGGGGTTTGCTGGAGACACATAGAGCTCGTGAGAAGGGCTTCAGCGCGCAGAACCCGGTGGACGGTGAGATATCTGGTTTGTCGCAAAGTCGCAGCCAAATGTTTCTCGCGAGGAAGAAGCAATCCGCGGGTGGTCTGTGCGTCTGTTGACATCACATGCCGTATTGTGTATTGAAATTCTGTATTGAATACGGTATCACGTGATCTGGATCTGTGGCGCAACCTTAAGTGAAGCTATCTCCAACTTCTCACATCGCAAGAAGCTCGAAACCCCGCCATAAATCATCCTCACGCCTGGTAATCTAATCTATTACCCATACTATCTCCCGCCATATCCCACTACCTTCTCAACCCACCACCTTATCCCCAAAAAACCCAATAACAACCGCCCACCATGTCCGAACGCAAAGTCCTAACCAAATACTACCCCCCGGACTTCGACCCGGCCGCCATAACGCGCACGCCCAAGCACCTGCGCGCCACAGGGCCGAAGCTCCTAACCGTCCGCCTCATGGCCCCCTTCAGTCTCAAATGCACCAACTGCGGCGAATACATCTACAAGGGCCGCAAATTCAACGCGCGCAAAGAAACCACCGAAGAGAAATACCTCAACATCCCCATCTACCGCTTCTACATCCGCTGCACCCGCTGCAGCAGCGAGATCACCTTCAAGACCGATCCCAAGAACATGGACTATACGTGCGAGCGGGGCGCGAAGCGGAACTTTGAGCCCTGGCGCGAAGCGAAGGGGGATGAGGTTAATGAGACGATGGATGAGACGCTGGATAGGCTGGAGAGGGAGGAGGGGGAGAAGGAGGAGCGCGCGGAGAGGGATAAGATGATGGAGCTTGAGGAGAAGATGCAGGATTCTAAGCGGGAGATGGCGGTGGCGGATGCGTTGGATGAGATTCGGACGAGGAATGCGAGGATTGAGAGGGGTGGGAGGGAAGGGGAGGAGGAGGCGTTGTTGAGGAAGCAGGTCGAGGCGGATGAGGAGAGGTTGAGGGCTGAGAAGGAGGATGAGGAGGCGGCGCGGAGGGCGTTTATGACGGATGGTGGGGAGAGGGTTAAGCGGTTGGTTGAGGATGGGGAGGAGGACGGGGGTTCGTCGAATGGCGCTGCGGTGGTAGAGAAGAAGCAGGATATGCCGCCTCCGTCGTTTGCGAGGGTGCGGAAACCGAAGAAACCGTTTAATGCGGGATTGGGAATTAAAAAGAAAACGCCTTTGGTTTGAGATTTAGTGCTGTCTTTATCGTTTTGAGCATATCAGGCGTTGCTGTGATTGGGAAATTTGGTTTAAATGCACAATACCAGGCAGGGAGCTTTTATTTTTTTAATTATTTATGCAATATAGACTTATAATACACGACACTCATCATACAAGAAAAAAGAAACTATCATTGAAAAGGAGTAACGCAATACAAGAGACTATCCATACCCATCAACCATCATCAGCCAACATCAAAGGGGAAAAAGCATCCATGAAATCATCCTCCTTCGTCGTATAACCCAATCCATACGAACGCCATGCTGAGCAATGTAAATATTGCCTGTATTCCACCCTCAGGTTTATCCTGGACTTCGAAGGCCCCTTTTCACAGCATATTAAAACAACACAAAAATAACAGACGTACACCAAGCTCTTAAAACAAAAGACAGGACACGAAGTGCCATGACAAAACTACAAAACTTCACAGGAAAATAAAACGAAAAAAGAAAAAAAAGGACGAAAAGGAGGAAAAGAAATGAGAAAACCACATCTCATCACAAGTACGCCATAAACAACGCTTCGCCCTGTGCCAAGTTTTGCGGATTGACCGCTCTCGAGATCAGGTCGATCACAGACTGGTTAGCCGGCAGGTTACCATCCGGCGGGCTCGCGAGGCTGACTGCCCTGTTGACAATAAAGTCACTATTACTCTGCACCATCTCCCGTAGCTGTGTCTCTATCGACGTATTGCGCTGCGCAGTAGACCAATACATCATCTCATCCCGCACAAAGAGGCTAAGTTGCTGCTCTAGCTCGTGGCGTGGCTCAGAGAGACAGCGGGCAATCGCCATGATGGCGCAGGCAAAGATACCCTCGGTGGCTAGCGGGCCCATCAGGGTTTGGATGTTTGGTGTAAGACGGAAGGGAACGTGTTCGGGGTTGAAGAAGAGGGGTTTTGCGGTGTGGAGGTTAGGGATAAGCTCCAGGCCCCAGATATCTCCGGTGGAGCGAGAGATGGCGATTCTGCTTGGGTATCGCTTGTCCATGTGCATGATGTAGGTTATGAAGGCCATGGCGGCGTACTGGTAGGAGAATTGGCGGCGGAAGAGCCAGAAATCGGCAAAGTTGGGATAGATTTTCTGGAAATAGTCGAGCAAGACGGTGTTGGGAACCCATTTATTTTGGATGGCGGCGAAGACTTCGGTGCGGAACACGATGCTCTGGTCGGAGGGGGTGCGCTGCTGTTGGGAGTTAGTAATAGTAAACGAGTTTAGGTGATAAGTGCTTACGCCTTGCTTAGCTTCGGTGAAGGAGCGCATTTTCTCCATGGTGAACATGACAGGCTCGTCTTTGTTCATGCCAGTTCGTCGACAGTGGTCTTCATAGACAGCATGTAACGAAGTATAGGAAGAATCGTCTTTAACAAGCCGAATGTGTGGCGCGAGAGGAACCATCAAGGGGAGGTGGAAGTAAATATTCCGACGACGGCTCTCCTTCCGTTTGGCAAGAACGCCATTGAAAATGCGGAAGAGCTGGGAAATCCTTTCTTCTCGTCGACAATGGCGAGCAGCAGGATGCTGCACGGCAAAGGCATGCAAGCTACCATCGTGGCCTCTCATCTTCAAACGTCGGTGGCACACACCAATCCCACGAATGATTTCGACATCAGGCAGGAAACGATCGATACGGACAAAGTCTTGATTTTTATCCTTATGCTCTAAGTACTGTCCGGGGACCTCAATCTCGTCGAATTTGAGGAACTTGAACTCGCTAAGGTGTGGCGAGAATGCTTCAAGGGACTGCGTCTGTGGTCGGCGATCGAGCTTCTCTTCAAACTTGTCCCGCCATTTTCGCAATTTATGAATATACTCGTACATTGTCGGCTTCTTAGCAACAAAGTCGGCCTCGAACGACTTGCGAATATGTGAAGGAAGGATCGTCTCGGCAAAGCGGGTAATGTTGCCCTCCGTCGCCGGGGGGAGTTTGAAATCCTGGGCATACGACAGAGGCATTCGACCAACGTATGCGAGACCATCGTTGAGCAGTGCGACAATAAGCCTATAAGCATCCTCATCTGGCGGGCATTTGAAGTTCTTGTGGATCTGGTCGACCATAGTCTCCATCGAAAGGGCAAGCAAGGGGAATGCAGTCTTAAGCGTAGCCATGACATCCTCAGCGTACTCCCATGGTTTTCTCTGTGGCTCCTTTTGTGGGGTATCGCCTTCAGTTTTCACCGCGACATTATTATTTGTCTGGCCTGGTTGGGCGGGTTGACCCTGCTGGCCAGGTTGCACTGGTGGTTTGGGAGAAGCTTGTCCGTCTGCACCGTTGGTAGCTGGTTTGGTTTCGGGGGGACCATCCTTGGCATTGGGGGAAGCCTGCTGTTTGGCGCGGTTCAATCTTTCCTGTTTCTGCTCATGCGATTTCCGGATAGCCAGCAAGTCTTCCCGAGTAGTCCGTAGCAAAAAGAAGAGGGATTGAGGATACAGCTTCGCGATCTTGCTAAGCACGGCCTTGGACAATCTAGCTTCACGATGTGAGAGGCTCGTGAGGAGTTGGGGGATAAAGGTGATCCAATACCACACGGGGGTGTCGCCCTTGAAGCTTTCAAACGCGGAAGCGATATTTCCTTCGTCATTGTCCAGGCTCAGCAACCAAAGAATCCGACTGAGGAGTTTCCTAGACTTGGAACTCTTGTATAGACCAGCCGCTTCGAGATAGCAGCTAACCGCGTTGCTCGCAAGTTCTATGTCCGTGGGATCGCTCTTGAATCTTTGATCGGAATATTGACCCCATTCAGCCCACGCCTTTGCCAGTCGCAAATCGTAGTGCAGGGCGATCCCAAATGCCTCGTTGGCTTCATTAGTATGGTTAAGCTTGGCCAAAAACATGCCTTTCAACGTATAGAATTCAGCTTTCTGTTGGGCGTTGAAGTAATTGAGGTTCGTATTGTTGATGACATCGAGGCCACTATTCAGTTCCTTGGGGTTCTGGTAATGGCACTTGGCTTGCTCACGTAACTTGAGGAATGCCTCCTGAATCTCAATATTCGGCAAGGTATAAATGCGGCTGAGCTGGTTGATACACACTTCAGGCATCCGGTGTTTTCGCGCAACGTGGGCAAATCGATTGATAATCCAAGCCGTCTCATGGTATCCGCGGTAGGCATAGGAATTGCTAGCAACTGTATTTGTCTGAGGGGGAAGGAGACTGAGATAGGTTCCGTTTATCAATTGGAATATGTGTTGCCGCCATGTTACTAGATCTTGCCAGGCATTAATATCGTCCCATACGTTCGGCAATCGGTCACGCCAGGTTTGCAGCAAGAGCTTCAATTCCCCAGACTTAGAGTCTAAGTTCCGCTCATTCGTCTGCGTCAGGCTGGAACAGATGACACTTGCATCATGAAGTTCGACAAGCTGCTGAAAGTTCTGGAGGATGGGGATATGCGCATTGGTAATCCGTTTGGGTAGCTGGTGCCATTTGCGGATCGACAATTGAATAGACTCGTCGCATATATTGTTGAATTCCTGCGCGCTTTCGTGTTTGCCGTGCAACTTGAGAAGGGACATGAAGGCTTGGAAGAACGTGCGTCGAGGAGTTGGAGCGTCGGAAACGGATTTGATCAGAGACTCTAGCTGGTCTCGGTTCGACTCACCCTGCCAGTTTTCCAGATTTCTCCAAGTAGCTTCCAAAAGGAGGTCGTTGAAATTTTCGTGCTTTGCGAAATCGCTCAGGATTTCCCATTGCTGAAGCTTTTGGGCGCAAATCATCCAGTGATCCTCCCACAAGAAGTACTCTCCTTGGGAAAATGGGACTGCTCCTGTGCGCGCCTTGATCTGCGCAGACTCGTAAAGTTGCTGTGCCTTATCCCACATGCCTTGCTGTTCGTAAGACAGCGCAGCATTCGTTTCCACAAACTTACATCTTCTCCTCCACGTGCCGTAGAAAAGATCGTCTTCCTGCAACCCAGCATAAACCTCAACAAGAGCATCGAGATTGCTCTCGCGTACCGCAGGCGTATCGATTAACGGGTTAATCGCCGACTCCTCAAGAGCATAAGCAGCGATATACCACGCATCATAAGTGCGACTAAGGTACTTCATCACATGAGGTGGGATTTTGAACCGCGGCTTTGCTCGTACGACACCCTCAAGCAGCGCTTGGACAACATTTGGCCGGTCATCAATTTGTCCCCGGTGGTACTCACGAGTAAGAAGAGTCACCATGCCCTTTTCCAAGTCACTCCGCTCCTCACGGTTGAGCGTAGACCAGCAGATCGTAAACAGAGTAACCCAAATTTTATATGCAACCTTCGGATCTGCATGCTGGAGTTGGGAAAGTGGCTCTAGGATATCACGGACTTTGACATCGCCAAGCTCCTGACAAAATCTCCTATGATCAGCAACAAGCGACTCTAGCTGGCTGTCCACCATCACTCCCTCCCTTCTACCGTCCTTCTCGGAATGACTAAAGAGAAACGATATCGGAGAAATAGTGAAATCTTCCGGATGTAGCCGGGCAGGAGTGGTCATATCGATAGAACCAATAACCAGCTGAGAAGCCTGCGTGAGCCAGAACGATTCCGCCAGCGTGTCCCAGTTTTGCGACGTGAGCACATAACTGAGACGAGTATTTGCTGATCTGGTCAAACTTCGATCGAAAATCGCCATGAAACGATTGCGCATTTCGACATCTTGCGCACGAGTGCCAATGAGGAAAGCATGTTCCAGGCGGACCGTCAGTTCAGTTCTTGTGATCTTAGGATCCTCGTAAATGCGTATAACTAGCTCCAAGAACTGTTTGAGAGGCGTCTGATCCGGTCTGTTCTCAAACAACAGCATCTTGTGCAAAACTGCCGTTTTCTCCTTGAGTGTAGGCCACGACTCTGTCGAATGGAAAATCCAAGATTCAGCCATGCGTAAAACCTTGGTGCATAGTCTAATATCCTGCGAGCGTTCAACGAGCTGAGCCAGTACACTAAGGAATGGCCTTCTCTGCTCGCCTAGGTACGACATTCTAGCAGCGAGCAAATCGATAGTCTTCGAGATCAGGTCGACGCCAATTTCGAAATCTTGATCGTCAGGCGAGGGGTGTGGTTGTTCGCCAGGCCGTTGTGCAGGGGTGGGATTGTTATTGGCGTACGCTGCAACGTGATCCTTCGCAAGTTTCATCGAAAACACCTTCATGATATGCGGAACATGTTGGTCGATTTCAGTTGCTTTGCACTTTGAAAGGGTCCATAGGACATTGATGGCAGAGATATAGTTGTTGGCCGATAAGGCCTCCGTGGCTATGGCTGATAGGTACGTGACGAACTCAGAGGGCGAGCTATCAACGTCCATCGCATCTTCATCTTCAGGTTGGTCCTCAGGCATCGCATCAAGGACACGCTTGACAGGGGGCGGTAGTTTGGGGGAGATATCAATATCATCCTCAACGCCATGCAGACAATCTTGTATCTCAGGATTATCTGATCGCAGCGCCTTGTCGAATAGCTTCTGAATAATCGCAGTCCGGGGAACTATCCATTCGTTGGGCTTGGCAGCTGCCAGAATTCGAATGACCTGGAGCGCATTGATCATGCTAGTGACATGCTTCTCGTCCGGCTTATCGGCTTTGTCCCCGGTAAGTATCGGTTCGGTAACTTTCTGATAGAACTCAATGTCTAGGTCACTCCACTGGCCAGGGGACAAGAGATTCCTCAATAGCTGCACAGCCCTCTTGATCATGTCTCCATGGATAATGGGCTGCTGGGGGCGTGGGGGTGCCTTTTCACGGAATTTAGCAGCAGGTACGCGGAATCGTTCTGGCAGGCCGCAGATGAAGGTAACAAGGTATTTAGCAAGTGCGGCACGAAGCTCGACCGGCACCATGTAGTCAGGTCGCCCCCCCGCGGCGGGTGGAGCTAGCGCGGTTGATGACGGAGCCTGAGCTTCTTCGACCGGCGGAGATTGAGAAGTTTCCTTGACACGCCGTTCCTCCCAGGTCCAAATAAGACCAATCAGGTTCAATGCCAGCTTTTTGCTTTCGTTAGACGGGTTTGGCGGTCCCGCGATTTTAATGAGGGATGGAACGATAAGTGGCACGAAGTTCTCTCGGGACTCGTAGAACAAGTCTGGCTGTCGAACAAGGAACTGGAAAATACTCATCACCTGCTGCAAGTTGGCTGTTTCTTCGGCGAGAATCCGACGAGGCCATCGAGCCCACAGTGGATACCGGGTATCAGCCGAGTTTGCGCGCTTGGGAAGGACTGGCGCTAGAATTTCCAGCGCCTGCGTCACAAGAGCCTTTCCTTCATTTTGGTGTGCACGGAGCAGGGCCACGTAGATTTGGATGACGATTTTCGACGGGGTCTCGTAGTGGTAGATGAAGTAGCTGATCAAGACGTAGGCCCCGTATTTGTTGATAATATCCTCGAGGCGGATATAACTCCAGGCGAATTTGATGATGTCTTTGCGGGTATCCTGGACTATGGTATGATGATACTTGATCAGCAGCGCGGAAAGTTGAAGCAGTTCCATACGCGAATGATCGACGCCTGGTTGACCGGATTCTTCGCTGATATCGCCAAGCTGGGGTTTCCATAATCGGTTATGGATGGCTTCGGTCATGCTCTTATCCATAAGTCTCGGGCCAGTTGCGGGCTGACCCCAGGTGTTCTTGACGTCCATTGCAAAGATGGGGTTGACGACGTTATGGAAAACGTAGGTCTTCATCTTCTGTGAGACATTTCGTTGGCCGTAGATATCCAAACAACGCATTATTAGGGAACGTTTGTAATCAATGGAGGGGTTGGTAATGATGTGCTCGTATAGGAACTTGGGGAAAGCCAAGGTAGATTTAAGCTCCCGTGCCGACAGCTTGTTGACGATGTCAAAGAAGAAATCCAGGTCCTGGGGAGAGTGGGCCAAATACGATAAGAAGATATCTATAAGCTGGTCCTCAGCTTGCTCGACTCTGAGACGCTCGTTAGGTGGCAGGTGGTCTGCCCTAAGTTTGGTTTCCAGGTCTCGTCCGGCGTTCATGAGGTGCCGTTTCAGATCTGGGTGAGACTTGAGCCAGCCCTTGGTTGGATCATGGAAGCAGACGGCATATACGGCGTAGATAGCGTTGATGATAACGGTATTCTTGAGGTCACCTTGTTCTTGCCCAAATGCCATGGAAATAAGCGCATCTCCGTCCGTTACAATAATCGCTCGAAGAGGATCACTCTCAGGGTCCATCAATATTTGGCCAAAGAACCGACCATATTTCTCGTCGTTCATGCGAGCACGGAAGAAATCCCAGCTTTCTTTTGCATATCGGTTAAGGTACCTGACAAGAGGCTTCCTAAAGGGGCTATTTGATGTCCGCCGAAGTTTTTCTTCCAAGGCCAGGACCTTGTTGACCAACTGCTCCATGAAAGCAGTGGCGGCAGCTGGCAACAGATGGAAAATATTGAAGATAGCGGCCACGATCTTCATGGGCGGACTCTGCTCAATAAGAGAAAATGACACCCTTTGAAGAGTCGCGTCATCAGCAATGATTTTCATGTGGTCCAACAGCCTAGACCCAATTTCCACCTTGAAATAGTTGGTAAGAAGGGTGAGTAGCCTAGCCAAACCATCCAAACCAGCAACACTCAACCGCTTCGGATCCTGAAGATTCATCAAGATGGGCCGGAGACCATTTTGTAGCAAATCCTTGGGCAGCTTATTCGTCTGCGAAAGAACTTCCCGCAGGCCCAGATTTGCTGCTTCAATGATCTCGGGTGATCGCGAGTAGAGGGATTTGAAGAATACAGCGATCACGCGGGCACGGCCAGTATTCTGAGGACCAGTGGCAAAATCCGGGTTCTTCATTGCCATAGAGAGCAAGCGAAGGCAGGACACGCGGAGGTTAACAATTTGCTCGGCAGTCTTGAATTCATTCGGTTTTGAAGCAAGGGATTCATCGTCGACATCGGCTAGCGCTAATGACTCCATCAAAAGTCTATTCAGTTGATCGTTGAACGTTACTATACCCTCCTTGAGTGTAAGGCAAAAAGTGACGGCATCGATGAAACCGATTTGTGTCGGGAAAGGTAGGGCTCGCAAAGGTTTATTAAAAATAGGTTGGAGAAGGCGATCCTTGACAGGAGCCAATAGCTCATGCTTTTCTGCACCAACAGCATCTGAAATTATTGTAAATCCTCGCTGCGCAGCTTCACGGACGTGCTTATTCATGTGAGAAAGTTCACAGGCAAAGAATCCACAGAGCCCAAAGAGCCTGCTCTTTTCATTCTTCAAGTCCGATTTGGGGATGTCAGCATTGCATTTTTGAAGTATCACCTCCAAGGTTGTTCCTGCCTTGGCCCTTGTCCACGCTGGCAAATCGGTCGGGGTATCCTTAATGACGAAAATTAAGGCTCTGACGAATTCGTTCTGCCGCTCAATTAGCCAGGGGGTGCCAAGGTCGAGCTCTCTAGCGAACAGATCGATCCCCAAAGTCCCGCCGGCCTTGGTAAACCATTCCTCTTCGTGGCAGTTGTGGCAGAATGTCTTTGCAAGATGAACGAAGAAGGTCAATTTGCCGACTCGGTCTTTGGATCCAAAGATAACGGCGGCCGCATCGCGGACAACGACCATCGCGTTCTTAGCTGCATCGCGGACATCGGGACTATCAGACGAGAAGCATTCGACCACGGCATCGGCAAGGACCCTTGTATCTAGGTGTAAAGGACCCTCGCCAGAGGACACACTGAAAGTCCGTCTAGCATGTCGAGATTGCGAGAGGGAACGGCCGACCTCGACGATGGTGAAGTGACGGCACACGTCCACAATGAACGCAGTTGCGGTTTGTTTTAAGTCAGGAACCGTCGTTGCGACAATGCAGGCCTTTAGGAGCTTCTTTAGGGTTTCTTCCTGAGCAAGCTTCTTCGCAATGCAACCACTTCTCTCGGACTTTTCAAGGATGTCGGGACCAATAGTAAACTTGCCCTCCGCCAAGTCATTAGCTTGAAGTCGGAGGAGCGATGCGAGCTCTTCTGGTGGGTGTTCAAGGCCGATGTAAAGCTTGAGCTGGGAACTGAGCATATGGAAAGCCTGCTGCTTGTAATAACCGTCAGAGGCTTTGGCTGCCGCAGTCTTCGGGACCTCGAGCAGCTTTCCCAATGCGAGATCAATCCCAATATCCAGCGGGAAAGCGCGTTCTCTGTTGGCACCAATAAGTTTAATGTCTATGCTGGGGCTGTCATCAGCATACTGCTCGAACGACAACTCTGGAGGGTGGTTGAGGAATTTGCGATTCCGCCCACCAAGCTTGCCGAGGATTCTCATGGTGGTATGCGCATGGAAATGGCTGTAGGGATTAGGCCGCAGATGGTCCCAGAGCGCGGTCATAAGTTCATCCACGATGGGAGCCATGATGGGATCCAGATAGGCGGCTGTTAGATTATCGACGCAGAGTTCGAGTGTTCGGAGGCCCTGGCCAACCAGGTCGGAGCCTGCCCGGAGAGCAATGACAATAGGGCGCATGAGGTGACTAAGATGGGGAAGTAAATGGCTGAGGCGAGCTGGAACGGTCAAGGTGAGTTCGACGTAGAGATCGCGTTCTTGGGGTTTGCGGGCGCCAAGGAGGAGGTTATTAAAGGTTTCAAGGAGCATCTCGAGAAGAGGGAGAATTTCCTTATAAAGGAGTTCAAATCTGCCTCCTCCAATACTCCGGAAGAGGGACCGAAGTAAGAGGAAATAGTTCATTGGCTCCTCAGCCGTGACGGAAAGCTCGATACACTTAGTCACAATCTTGGTGAGGTGTGGGTGTAGAACTTGTTCGTTCTGGGCGGAGAATAGAGTGACGGCCATGAATGATAGCTTGAACATTCTCAGAAGAATCCTTGACTTATAAACGTCTGCAGTTCCGACTTCATGGATGCGATCCATGAGATACTGAAGCACCATACCAGCAAAGGCGGGGGAGGTCGCCTCACTTGCGAGGAAAAATTGCGGCAAATGGAGCAGAGAACTGTGCTCGAACATGAGTTCATGTAGGTATGGAATTTCGGTGTCGAAAACCTCGTGGAATGTGGCCGTGTCAATGCAGTGGAAGATGGTACCGAAGGTTTCCAGAAGCTCCTTCTCCTCTTTGCCCATCTGTTGCATATACTGGTTTGCAAAGAAATCGAGCGGTGAGGTGTATTGTATTTCAGGCTCAGGCTGATCGATTCCATAATATTTGAAGACCTTGGCACCCTCGTGGAATAGCTTCTTAATCACTCGGACCTCCTCCGCATTGTACCCAAATGAAGCTTCTGGCCAGTTTGGCGGAACGACTGACGGATCAATCTTCACATCGTCCGGGTTGCAGGCTTTCATGTTATAGAAAAGACCTTTGAGCCCTTTGACAAGATTGCTGAAGAGAAATTTGTTATCTGCCACAGGATCTGCATTGCGATCTCGAGGGTTGGAGGTCTTTATAGGGGCCGCTGAGAATATGTCGATTTCGTCCCAATCAGGAGGATTTTCGGAGTCTGCAAGGTAGTTTTCTTTCGAGAACTCTGCCTGCGCCTGGGATGCTTTGGATATCTTGACAGCATTATCGAACTGGTAGTTCATGGCAGCGAATTTATCCCCAATAGCATCAAGGATCATGACCAGAAAATATCTCGCGTCCTGCTTATCCGGGAGTTTTGCTATCCGCTCGCCCATGTTTAGAAGCAGTTTGGCGCTCATCGTCTGGAAACTAGTCCCCGGGAATTCGTCATGGAGGTTCTTGGTGTACACCTCCACGGTACGGCGGATCTGGTCGCGACTCAAGGATTCTCGGACATGGTGGATGAGATCAGCAAGCATGCTATAGGCGAGCGGTCGCATGGCCTCATAAACAGTTAACCCATCACCTATTAAGGTCCGCTCGTCAAGGAGATCATCAATCTTGTCTAAGAAAATCTTCCGGTAATTGAAATTGATGATATGTCGGATCGCAACAAGCAACTCTTTTCTCGAGCTAGATTTCTCTCGTGGACAATCTTGCAACAGACGGACAACGACTCCTGGTAATGACGGTAGAAAGTCTTGGAGTTGATTTGCATACATCCTGAGCAGGTAAGCAAGAAAGCTCATTGTCTTCACTTGTGCAGTGATGAACTCTCCAAATGCAGCCCTGTTCTTGATCTCCTTGCAAACACCTGTGAAAATAGTACCCTGGGCTGCAGCTTCAGCATGTGCCCTTTCTTGCGGTTTAGCCTGCAACAGCAATATCCCCTTGATTAAAGGCACAAATATTTTGACATTAGCAGAAACCAAAGCACGATGCGCTTGGAATATGGAAACGACAATGATTGGGCATTCAGCGAGGACTTTGAATGATTGCATCCCCCTCAGGAGTTGCTGGTTCGCTTGTGTATCTGGACCAAGATCGGACACGGAGGTAGCAGGAGAGCTGGGTCGCGGAGACTGGAAATTTTGTGAAGTCGTGCTGGGCGTGGATGGCATTCCGGGAGTCGATCCCTGAGTTGGGCTATCAAAGGTATCGCGAACAACCTGTTCCATAGTCTCAAACATCTCCTGGATGAGCTCCAAGAATGGCTTTACTCTCGTCTGCGTGGCCTTGGCCTGCCGCCGTTCCAAATCCATAATTGTTTTCATACAAAGGACGGCATTTTCCTCATTCTCATTTCGAACCAGCTCCATCAAGAGATCTACCATATCGCCGGCGTATGGTTCGACATCGGGGAGGTCTAGAGGCAGGCGATGCAGGATTTCCAGGACGCAGTTCCGCAATTTCTACCACCAAAGAAACATCTCTCAGAATCAATCCAAACCGGCGAAAACAGCTTATAAAGTGGCCTTCTTACCTGCTCCCAGGACATGCTCACAAACACCGGGTCCCCCTTCAATATCTTCTTGAATACGGGCCATAGTTTCGCGAGGAACACAGAGTAGCTTGCGCCAGAGCACAGCTGCTCCAGGGAGTCGCGAAGCTCGACCGCGACATTCGTTTTGACCCTGTTCTCTAAAAACACCAACATCTGTTAGCGCCAGTTCGAAAGGGAATAGGCCAAGGAGCAGCAGCATTGTAAGGAGCGTACCGATTGACGCATCGCCCAGCTTGGCTGCGTAGATATCAATGCTTCGCTCCATGTTCGCGACGACCGGCACAGCTGTCTGCCGACCGATAAATGAAGCGCAGAGGTCTGTAAACTAGGGTTCGACGCCAGGCCCTTGGGCCGGCTTGCCGGGCTTATCCACCAAAGCTATACCGGTAGGAGGTTTGCATTCGGGAGGGGGAAGCAAGTTGCTCGAACCCGTATGCCTATCGGTTCACCAGAAAGAGCGCGACAGGAATTAGGTGGGGGGGATGCGGAAACAAGGTAGTCTAGCGCATTAAATTAAGCATTCGGAAGAGAGGGAATTAGGGAGGATATATTAGTCGTAATTCGGGGAGGGGGTGTGGAGGGGGGAGGGGGGGAAATGCGGAGCGTTGGAGGGCAGAAAGGCCGCGATGGAGAGACAGAGCGAGAAGCAAATTCACTTGGAGTTTCCTGGGGCATGGCTCTGACCCCATACACCTGCGCTAGGCCTAGGCTGGTTTAGCGTTTAGGCTAGGCGCCGCGGCTGGTCGGCTGGATCAACCTTATGCCGCGTTTGACGGCGCTTGTTGCGCGCTTATCTATGGTTATCGCTATGAACCATAGAACATGAACTGCAGCCATCTGTGGCTTGCCAAGAGAGGGGTTTGAACAAAAGGATGCAATTTCAGTGATTCCCTTTCCTCTCCTCATTATTGCAGGAAACCGGTTATGTGTTTAAATGAAATAGTTGCCTCCTCTCTTAAGCAGTTATGAGGCATACACCAACTATAATCCAGGACTACTACCATACTTAAATCTGCCGGGTACATGTATTACCGCGCCCCCCCTAAGAGTCCTCAATGGGAGCAGGGGTAAAAAGAAAAAGGGATTATACACATATGAGCTACCTAAGGTATCTACATCCAACACAAACACAATAAATTCACATTGAATCATTTCATTCAAATCAACAACACCAAACAAATTCAAGCTGAAGTTAATATCAAAAAATCACATTCTAAATACCATATGAAAAGTTCAAGTCAATGTGAACCAGCAGCAAAGCAAATAGAGGCTGCAGGATTAGTGAAAAACAAAAAGAAGAGGCAGAGGCTGAGGCAGAGGGCGGACAAGTGCTCATTCATATACAATGACACAAAAAGGAAACTGGATTCTTTTTTCCCCATTGTGCATTTTACCCGGACCTGACAGACACGAACGCAGACATGAATAGGCAATGGTCTAGTTATTTGAGAAGAAAACAGAAAGCGGGGTTGGAGGGGGAATAAGAAGTAATCTCAAGCCGAAGGAAGGGGGAATGGATAGTTCGCTCCCCAAGGCAATAATGGATGAGGCAAAGAAATAAAATCAGGAGAATATCCATATACACACGGAGAAAAAAGCACCGAGGTCTGCGCTCAACGAATGGGAAAGGCTTGGAAGAAATCAACGTTTAGTTTTAAGGGCCGGAGTTGGTCAAACCGCAGATGAAAAGGCAAAGGGAATATTTGGGAGAGAAGAGGGCAGAGACGAATCGAAGAACCAAATGAAGAAGAAAGAGAATAGACGTCACAACATCATTTTGCATGCAACTCACGCTAACGGCTATATTCTTCATCAATCAACCAAATCCATCAACCAGGTGTGTGACAGATACAGATGACTATGAATGACCCGACGAAAGCAAACGGAGAAAGAGGTATTGAGCTAGCAAGCAAGCAGCAGGACAAAAAGAACAGTAAGAGCAAGTAGAAGCGTAAAAAGTTTTTCGTGTCAAAAATCAATCAGTCAAAAAAAGGAAAACATCACATCGCATCAGCCAGACCCGGAGCTAGATCGCGGAACATTACTAGTCGAGTTGCTTCGGGACATCGTATTCGGCGCGATCCCGCCACTACCACTTCCACTTCCACTTCCAGCGGAGCCGCGTCGTTCGCCACGCTTCCTAGCACCGCCATCACCACCCCCAATCGCCGCCCCAGAACCGGAACCAGACCGAGCTCGTCTCGTCCTCGAGTCATCGAGCGATCCACGACGGCGCCTCTGAAGCATAAAAACGTACGAGCAAGCGTTAGAAAATCACTCAGGCTACAGAATTTTGAGAGATGCGACACTCTTTTGGTAAGTCAATGGAAAATTGCAAAACAACACCACAAGAAAGGGCGGATACGATGATCTGATAGATTGAAAGATGCTTTTTATGCCTTTTGGGAATCATTCAGTCTGTGAGGCACTAACCGAGTTTTGACCCTCGCGTTCCCGTGATCTCCGCTCCTTGGTTGCGTTGGACTCATCTTGCAGTTTCAACGCGTTGAGTCGCTGCTGGCTGTCGTGTGTGGCATCGACGTCATCCGCGCGAGAAGACCCATCAGCCGGAGATTTTGAAGGAGCAGCCGACGGGCCAGTAATGCTCTTTCTATGCTGTGCTAATTGGGACAGTTTCTCCCATTTGTTTTGTCTATTTTGTTCTCGGGCTTCCGCCGTACTCTGCATTTCCGTGTAATCGTGAGAGCAGTCGTCGAATAACTGAGGGTTTATTTCCATGAAGAGTTTCATCGCGTTGTAAACCATACTGTGAATAGTTCTGGTAACGGTTAGTAGACGTTGCAGCCATTATCTGTGAAGTTGTCTCACCTGTTCCAATGACCCTTGGAATTTTCGTAAAGTGGGGCAAACATAATAGGGAGGATAGTTTCTACATTGTCTGTGACAAGATTGCAGAAATATTCGTTATTCCAGAAATATAGGGCTCGTTCAGCCACCTAAAACATGTTAGTAACCGGAACGTCAATGATTATAGTGTCAACATACCTGGAAATGTGGACTGGCGACTGATTTTGCTAGTTGGTTGAAAAGGGGCTCTTGGACCTTGGCAAACTCCGCCGGGTCCATAACCTCAAAAATATCTTCAACTTCGTTCAAAAACATGACCTCCTTCGTGCTATTCACCTTTGGCCAGTAGCGGAGCAGTCCAAGGACAACCTACACACAGGTTAATCGCCAGAAAAGGAGAACGTGGTAAGGGAAAATACCTCTTCGGTCAGTTGTGCGTCTTTCTCTAAAAACTGGACGATGCAGTAGGCCAGCTGAGGGTGATACATGCTCAGGCTTTTCACTTTATGAAGTGGGATCAAAACCCGAGTTAGGAACAATTTATGCTCTTCTTTCAGTGGCAGCGCGAATCCATTGATGATAGATCCAAGAATCTCTAGCAACTCCGCAACTCCATTAAATCGCTCGGTCTCGTACATAAACTGAAAGAAAACATTGTTGATCGATCGTCGGATATATGAACGGAGGTTAAGGAATTTGCCGTAGATACGGTGGAGAGTAGTTTTGAGGAAATCTCGTTCGCGGGGGTCTTCGGAATCAAACAGTTCTAGCAGCTAGGCAAAGTTAGGATGTGATTCAAACGGACGTGATGTCGGCACATACCTGCAGAACGAATTGGTGGTCGATGTATGCTTTTGCGATGTTGGTATTAAAATCCTGGCTTTCGATGAATCGGAGGAAAAATTCATAAACCACTTGAATATGCGGCCATGCCACTTCAAGCACTGGTTCGTCCTCTTCAGGATCAAAGGCATCTCCTTGCGGGTTCACAGGTGGGGGTATAGGGCGGAAAAGGTTCTTGGCAAACATATCCACAACACGGGGATACATAGGGTCGGTAATGACGGACCTGTTGTTAGCAACATAATCTAACAACTCGTGAAGGGCCAGCCGTTTTATCTCCTTGGATTTCATATCACCGGTAGGGTCATTGAAGTCGAAAATGATATTGCACTGGTCGATCTTCTGCATGAACAAATCCTGGCGCCGGTTGGGGGGAACTTCGTGAAAGCCAGGAAGTTTCTCTAGTTCTCTCTGTCGCTGGTCGGATATGTCAAATCTGGAGGAGTGTTGTCTTTTTGGCGTTCTAATGCCCTCAGGAACATCCTTTGGGGTTGTTTGTAATCGGTCAAAGAGATGTGACTTTTGTCCGGCCTTGGGAGGTTGTAGATCGCCAGGCATGGTCTCTGCAGAACCGGGAGGGGGGATGTGCTATTAGACGTGGTCAGAATCAGAAATGCCAGAAAGACGAATGGGATCAGAAAATGGAGAGTAAGCATACCGGTGCGCTAGGGCTAATGATTACACTTGGGGCAAGTGGTTGTTGTTGTCTGATTGGCGTTCCGGGGCCATTGGCAGGCATTTGCCCCGACAACCCTCCCGCATTTTGTGCCTGTGGCATAAATTGCTGGGAGCCCTGCGGAGCATTCGTCTGAGGCTGGGCGTTATGAATCGCACCGGCTGGCGCGCCACTATCTCCTTGCATACCGGGCTTCCCCTTGACATCATTCACCGTTGTTGTCGACGACGTGGGCGTGCCATGGTTGGAGTTAGCAGGGGAGGTCCCGGGCGCCGACGCATTGGAGACTGCATTTTGACTAGGAGAGGAGGTTCCGGAGGACGAGTCCTTTTTCTTGGAGGACTTGTTTGAGTCTTTTGCCCGGGACAACTGTTCGTGCTATAATCGTCAGTCAATGCTGGGGTTCTTGACGTCAAGCGAAAGGGTGGGTAAACGGTTGCCAAGAAGAAAACATGGGGAAAGACCTACAACTCTCTGTCTGAAACCCTTCATGATAGCTATCGGTTTATCGACCACATGTACAGAACCCGAGAGTATTCAGCCAGTCGACCACGAGTATCCGACAGCGAGCGGACGGTCGTGACCAGCAGCTGTGATTTTGAACGAGGGAGGGCGGCCCGGTCGGAGGACTCGTATCTATCTTCACGAACACAGGAATGAGTTTCTAGCTCGGAGTAAAGCAGTTTATGGCAGATCCGTCACGGGAACAATCACTGACCACCACATAGTCAAGACGAAGGAGGCATGTTGAACGCGAGACCAGGTGGTTAAGATATTCAGACGGGGGGAAGAGTAGGAGGGGGGAGGGGGGTGTTTGATAGTGGTAGGTAGACGGGAGAGAGGGTCTTGGAGGGAAAACCAGTCTGATCGACAGTGGCAGCGGTTGGCGGAGGGCGTTCGAGGACAGGCAGCAAAGAGGGCTGTAACTAACCTACCTCAGCACGACGCAGGGCACAATTGCAAACCAGGGCGCGGCGAGAACAGAGCTGGGAGTGTGCAAACCCAGACTAGGACGAGAGAGAGCAGCTGGCGGGCGGGGGACCAACCCCAGCAACCGGTGATATGAGGGCGTCGGGGGGGCGGCAGGCTGGCTAGCACAGCATGGGGAGGCCGGAGGGAGCGGGGGGCACGACGGGATGGGCAGATGGCAGGGCGGCGTCAAGCAGCCAGGACATGGATAGAGAGCAGCAGACGATGCGGACAGGGAGGGGGTGGAGCGGCGACTGGCAGAACTGGGAGCGGCGGCGTGGTGGACGGGGAGGGCGGTGGTGTCGTTCTCCTGATGGTGGAGGTCTGGTCGTTCTGGGATGATGGATGGAGATGGCTGAGGTTGACGTTGACTGGCTGCGGCTCTGCCTGGCGCGCCCGATGCGGCCTAGCGCCAGGTGCTGGGCCGCTTGCGGGAAAGCGTGGCAGGTCACGTGCACAGGGCGGCCGGCGGATATCTCGAGCGTCTATCATCGATCTATGCGAAATGTTTGATATAGCCCGGAGAGAGCAGACAGGAGGGCATATTTCCAGCGATACTTGGCGGATTAGCATCTACGTTGCTCGAGGTTGCAGGTTATATCTGCCGGTACTTATTTTGGCAAAATACAACGCTGTTTCCTGCAACTTCCGTGGAAATATATATTTCTGTGCCTTTGGATGCACCCCTAATCACAGACCAACAATGCACAGATTTGTATAACCAATTGTCGGGCTGCTGTCGTGTTTAGGTTAATCCAGACACTGGATAGACAATAATCCGTGTGAAATCCCCCAACCACCGTCACCCGCCAATATCTGTCGACATGTCCAAACCAAGGACTTCGCGAGACCGCTCCGCCCCATGGTATCCCATTCCGGCGCGAGAAATAGTCAGCGTCGAGCATCCATGTGTGGTGAAAAACATCGACAAAGGCATCCAGACCCTCGACGGAAGCAGCGGCATCTCCAAGGCAAGAAATAGAGAATCATACATATCCCCCTCTCCGCGCACCAGCACTGACATCATACGCAGATCCTGAACCCCCCCCGGAATGATGCATCTGCAAACTTATATCTCCGTCCAGAAGACGGCATGGCTAGGCCGTTGTCTTCCACGTGCAACCAAGCCAACAATGTCTTGCTGAAAATTACCGTGCCGAAAAGGACAGGCCGTAAACGGAAACGGGGCTCCTCGGAGCCGTTCGGTGACCAGGATGGTGCCGCGCGGGATTCATCTGCTGCTTCTCCTACCCCAACCGCTCGAGATCTGGGGCGGCGGCTCAAGGATAATGTGGGCAAATATGAGATCGAGGCGGTCGGGAAGGTTGAGAGAATGCACGTCTTTCGAGGTAAGTAAAGCAGTTTACTTTATGGATGTATGCTGAACGAGGTGCAGGAATGCCGGACTTTGTCTACTCGACGACGGCCAGTCCATTTATGACGCAATTTCGGGAGAAAATACTCCCTTTTGAATGTATGTATTCCCAGCAGTATATTATCCCTATCGTCGCTCACCATTCTACAGACGAAAAGCTCAAACAGTACCAATTCGACATGAGCAAAGGCGCCACCTCCAACGTCGACATCATCCCTCCTCCCGCTCTAAGCCGCGGAGACGTCCCCTTTAACTACCTGTATGTGCCCCTTTTACCTTTATGCACCAACCCCCTCTAACTGCCGAAGCTACCGCCAAAACCCCACGGTAAAACAATCCATCGGGCCCTCGGGCGAAATAACAACCACAAACACCCAACAAGTAACCAAAGTCCTCACGCACCTCGTCGCATACGACGTTGCCACCGTCCCCAGCGCACCCCGCGAAAACTGCCCCCCCATCCCAACCCTAGACAAAACCCTCCAAGAAACAATCGCCGCGCTAAACCACCTCTTCGAAAAACGCGTAGCCTGGACCCGCCGCGGCCTGCGCAACTCCCTCCCGACAAACGAGCAGAAATACGCCCTCCGCCTCGCCGTGCCATACGTAGGCTACATATTCCGCTCCGGCCCCTGGCGGGACGCGATCATTCGCTTCGGCCACGACCCACGCACGGATCCGGGCTCATGCATCTATCAGACATTTATGTTCCGCCTCATGCCATCGACGACGACCGAGCAGGCGGAAAATAATAACAACAACAATCACTCGCCACCACCACCCGACGGCGCAGCAGGGACCGGGACCATAACAACCTCCATCTCCAACCGCCGCCACACAATCCCCCGCCTCCCCTCCATCAGCGACACCACCACCACCCCCTCCACAAACCAAACCCAAACCCACCTCTTCACTGGCCGTCCCCCACTCGCCCGCGACGGCAAAATGTGGATGATCTGCGACATCACGGACCCATTACTCGCACGCATCCTCGCCCCACCAACACCACCCGCCACGGACACAATAGAATGCGACATCGCCTCCTCCGGTTGGTACGGCAACGTCACCCTGGCCATCGCCAAGACCGTCATGCGCGCGAAGATCCAGCACCTCCTGGAGCATAATCGGCAGATGGACGATGGGGACTTTTTGCCGCTGTTGGAGTTTCCGGAGAGAGTGGGTGGGGATGAGGAGATCGGGAGGGTGCTGGTTTGTAAGGGGCGGGGTGGTGGGGTGGGGGTGGGGGCGAGGAGTGTACAGTTGGCGACGGAGGTGAGGGCGATGGTTAGGGGGGCGCCGGGTTGGAAGGGGGTGAGGAGGGAGGGGGGTGGGGTTGCGAAGAGGGTTAAGTGGGAGGATGGGGAGGAGGGGGAGGGGAATGAGGGTGTTGGAGAGGAAGAGGGGGAGGCGGTTGTTGAGGGGGAGATTGGAGATGGGGATGGAGATGTGGAGGGGCAGGAAGAAGAGGAGGAGGAGGGGGAGGGGGAGGGGGATGAATGAAGTGGCTTGATATTGCATATTCTTTCCATCTGTACATACATATATAAGCTAGCATCGCCGAAGTTGCCTGTCTTGTCTGTCCTGTCCGTCTGTCTATGTATAGGTGAGTATATCTATACCCATCTAGGAATACTACTGTAGTGATATATATGAACATATATGTACCCCTACACCCTGAGAGATGACATGGTAATAAACAAAATGGATATGACTCTTCTTTACATAGCTAGTTACATATCCCTGATAGCTATCTAGCTCTGGTACACTCAGTCACTTTGCATCTATACATGTTCCTGCCTTACCCCCCTTAATTTCAAATACATAGCTTACATTTATTATTATTATTATTATTATTATTATAAGAGTCATATTTCCCGAGAGCCTGAAGTTCACCAGACACAGGATATATACGTCCTGAGAAAACTAAATGGGTAAAAAACTAAGAAGAAAATAAAATAGTTAACTAAGAGAGATAAAAATAAAATAAAACCCAAACCAAGATATATGAAGAATAAAGCAAAACAAGGAAGATAGGATAAACTAGAGGATTAATGGGTAGAGTAAACTAAAGTAACAGGAAACCTAACCTAAACCCCTTAATAGTCCCAAAAAATCCCAAGTTGCAGCAAAGAACACCATTACTTACATACATCCGTACATACAATCCCAGACTCAATCAAAATACAGGCAAATAAATGATCAAAACTCCAGCTGCAGAACCAACCAAAGTAAAGAAAAGGTAATATCCCATCCCATCCTGATAGTAAACATCCAGAACGCTACCAAAGAGAAAACAAACCCCCCATAAACGAACTCCAGATAGATTAGATACCCAGGCCCAGGCACAGGCTAAAATGAAACCCCCCCAATCCCGCAGATTCACCATACAAGAGAGAGAGAGAGAAACAGAGAGAAAGAAAGAGACGGGGAAACATGAGGAAAATGGGTATTAATCATGTGCTGCATAAATAGCTAGGAAGAAACATAGTAGAATCTCTCGGCATCAATGCAACGTAATATAACGTAGTTTATGTGGCATAATGCAACCTACACCTCTTCATCATCAGCAGCAGCAGCAGCGGCACTCCCACTCTCCCAAATCTCAACCTCAGCTGCCGTGGGCATATCCATACCTATACCAGTCTGAGCCTGAGTCTGGGTAGATGAGGAATCATCAAGCACGGCCGGAGCCGGAGCTGAGCGGGTGATTAGTGCGGAGATTGCAGCGTGGCTTGCTAGTTTTGGTTGAGAGGGAGTAGCTTCTTGTTGTGGGGGCGGATGTGTGAGGTCATCATAGTCATTGTCGTTATCTGCTGGCAGGGGGATGGATTCGGGGGATTGTTCATGATCTTGCTCTTGCTCTTGCTGTTGCTCTTGTTCTGGGAGCTGGAGCTGGTACTGGTGTTCCTCCGGAGCTGTTATTGTTGGTATCGTCGTTGAGGATTTGATATTTGACACATTCTCGTTCTCGTTGTCGTTCTCATTCTCATTTCCGGCAATGAAATGCGAAATATCCAACTCTCCCAGCGCCGAGCGCGGCTGGTCAGTCATTGTCATTTCCACACTGACCATACCGCCCACAGCCACAGCCACAGCCACAGCCACAGCCACAGGTACAGGTACAGCTGTACCCTGCATCCCCTCACCCCCTCTCCCTTCAAACTCAGGAGGCGGGATATTCTCCTTCCCCCTATCGTCCACCTCCCAGCGCTTCCCCCTCGTCTCATCATCACTAATATCCAACACACAAGTCGAATGCTCCATCAAATTCGCCATCTCATCCTGCTCAGTGTCGACGTAGATCTCAAAATCCCACGCTTTCGGGCGAGCCTTCTCCTGCAACATCACAGACCTGCTGCTGCTCTGGCTCTGTGGGGTGTTGAAAGTGCCATGAAGGGCATCGGCGATGGAGAAGGGGGCGCGGGCCGCATGGTGCTGCTTAGTAGAAGTGAAGGTTGGCGGGTCGATGCGGGTATATGAGCCAATACTGCGGCGGGAGAATGCCTTGATGGGTTTTGATTTTGATTTGGGCGAGCGGCCGGCTGGGGCGCGGAGGGGGGCTGAATTTGGGAGGGAGGGTTTTTTGAGTTGGGTCAGGGGAGTTTGGAGGCGTTTAGTGGTGTTGGCAGTGGTGGTGCTGGGTTTGAAGGGGGTGAGGGTGAATTTCGGGGTAGAGGAGGACTTGGAGACGTCCTCGTCTGTGTTGTTTCTGGTGCGTTTGGCGGGGGAGTCGAGGGTGGATGATGGGTCGACGTTTTCGGTGTCGGAGAGGTCGGTGGTGTCGAGGCGGCGTTTGAGGGAGGCGGTTACTGCTGTGGTTGTTGTCAATACATAGGTCCTCATCTATCTATATTGTAGCCTCTCATACCATTCTGCTGGTTCTTCACGCTTCCAAGGAAGCGGAGACGGGAAGAGTCAAGCACGCCGAACGGCTGCCTGGAGGGAGATATAGGTTGCGTAAGGGCCATTTTCGCGTGAGGTAATTGATTGTCGATTTTTGATTAGGGATGTTTGCTATATATCCTCCCAGGTTTGGTGGAGGGTGGTTGTATAGATAGAGAGTAGAGCAGAATGGATCCGACAAGGCTGGCAACGCAACAATTCCAGATCAAGGCTTTGTACTATCCTAATTCGAATGATAAACTGGAACGAATATATCCTGATGTCCTAGGAATGAACAGGTTCCAATCCACGCGCTTGGGGTATATAGAGTCCAGGGTAAACAAGGCAACTCCACAAGATAGCCAGGGAAGGATATCAACAGGGACAAGCCCAAAGCAATTGAAGATCCGTCCGCTATATACGAAGAGGGAGGAAGACAAAGACAAAAGGCCCAGAAAGGAGGCGAGGCACAGCTTATGTTCAGCGCAGGAGCAGAGGCGAGGGGGGGGGGGAATACGGCGTCGTCGCGTATCACAATGCAGCGCAGTAACCCGTGCGCAAGCCAAGAAGAGAGATTGTTGCCCACTCAAGCTGCTCTCCAAGGGCAGATTGCAAGCGAGGGATGCAGGAATGTATGCAGATACAGAGCGGGAGGAGAGGTGAATGGCCGTGGAGACTCGAGAGGAGGGGACTGGCGACAATAAGAGGAGCCCGCGAGCCTCAGGAGCAGAGTCAGCCTGGCCGAGATGCGGGATTCAGGGACCTTGCACCCTGTCCGCAGCGTGGTCTGAGAGTCCTTGAATTGGCAGACGGAATTGGCTGTGAGAGAGGCGCACAAACCAGCGGGTGCATGAAGTGAGGTTGCTTGGGCAAATCAGCGGCGGTGGACGGGGATGTTTTCTGCGCGGGCGGAGACTAGCGAGGCACGTCGCGAGGAAACACAACAGAACGAACAGAACTATGACCAGACGCGTTGGCGGGAGTTGGTTGGTTGCATAGCCTTTCATCCACAGGTTTGAGATTGCCTGGGCTGGTTATAAATGTATTCTCCTTTACACGAGAGAAATATGTCGTTGACCCCCGTCTCTATTTTATATCCTTTAGATTCTTGTTGTTGCTGCCAAACCGCGCAGAAACACCATGCAGTCAGTGTAATGGAGGTAACAGCGGCAATACACCCCCTGAGCCCCGCCTCAAACCGCCTAACCCATTGGCGCCGACAGCCCTAAAAATAGTTAAAAATAGTTAAAGCCACCCCGCATCCACGCCCAGCCCGGTAATCTTTCCGTACCAAAACAGACGCCCTTTACGCGACGCGCCGCATGAGGCTAATTTCTGCACCCGCGGCTCACTTTCTGAACTTGCGAATCAGACTGTGCAGAGGAGGGATGGAGAGGAGGAGAAGGATTGGCTTTATTTTGGGGCGAGGGAGGGGTGAGGAGGACGCGTTGAGTGGTGGGCTGTGGGAGAGGGGTTCAGTTGACTGAGTTGTGTTGGAGTTGGTTGGGTTATGGCTGTCCATCATGGTAATTCAAAGCCTGGGGTATGTGGTTACAGGTGCAATTCTGCCCCCAGTTGAGATTGCAGCTGCATGGAGGAACAAAATGGCCTCCTGAGACGATGGTTGATATCCAGTGTTCTGCACATTCATTCCCATCTCTCTAGGTACGTGGTAAGGTTACCCCTTTAACTGCCCCTTTTTTCGAACATCTGCTTTCTGACCCCAGCACCAGACCATGCAGCCGGCATTCCCCGCATCACATCACACCGTGTTCTAATAACATAACTAACCATAGCCTCAAGTTATCACTGCCAGCCTGTTTCACATTCATAACTTGAACCCTCCTCCCTGTTTTCTCGTGTTTCTTGCCGCTGGCTGGCTGGCTGGCTGGCTGGACTGGAGGAGAACTGACTGCTTGGTAAATACTTACCCAGGGGGAAACACCCTATCAGCGGAATACCACAGGTCCACTCATGGATAGGGGTTGGCTGGCTTGGCAGGACCTGGCGATAAATAGGGGGAGTAGCAATGAGGGGGTCTGTCATGCCATCTGATACATACCTATCCCATAAAAATACTAACCCCCTCTACCTACAGGCACACAATCACTTAACAAATGGATTGGCCCTCACAACCTTGGAACCCCCTTGCCAATGAACCAACTGCGCCAAAATGTACGGCGGAAGGGGAAGCCATTTCAAGATACTCTAGCAGCCTGATTAAATACCGTTGCGGCCATTTGAACAGGCCTGATGGACCAGGAGGTTTTCGAAGCTGCCCGCTTGAACTCTACCGTATCATGCTATTAGACCACGGTAAAGGATATGGTTAAGAATTTACCCATCCAGAACTATATCCTGGAGGTGCGTCATCCCACCGGATAGAGAAGGATACTTTGTCATACAAACGCTGATATTCATCCAGGCAAATAATCGAGACCTATGGTCAGCGTGGTCCTGGCGGTGCTGCCATCCCTCTCTCCAATAACCACCCCACTCGCACTGATATGTACGCTGAGGGCCTCTATAATCTCAACATGTCCTGCAATGACAAGTCTTCCGTCCATAAAATTGGGAAATAGATCTTTTTCTGCCAGAGGTTCTCCATTGGGAGGCTGTAAGGTCTGGCTTTTAGATCAATTCACACATGTGAGGGGGTTGACTCTATGAGCACCAGGCATAGCTGATGAAACAGGGAGCAATGACCAGGGATAATGCCCCAGATATTACCATCAAGCATTCTATGGGGGTCCCTCCTCGAGCAAGGGGGCATCTTGTGAGCGGAGAGGAAGCATATAGGAGCCGAAGGGAGTGAATGCTAAGTGGGAACGCCTGCTAGGCCAAAGGGCTTAGCCCTATTGGCCATCATATATCGTCTGCTACATCTGCTTTCCTTGTTTGAGCTACTGTGTTCCTTCAAAGAAGCCTGGCGCCGAGGAGCGGCATGGATAGGGGTAAGGGGTAAGGGAAAAGTGGTGGAAGGAACCTGGCTCATTTATGAAAATAAATAATAGCTACCATCAGTAATATTCAAATGCTGTTGAGAACTGTTTAACTTAGAAAAGGTCGCTCTATGTATTGACTAGAAATAGCTTTGGATGCTTCTTCTCCAATTGATAGACCACTGCGCACGGTTTGTTCAATGCCCACCACATATTGATACTAATAGTTTCTATAAAGTGGGTATAATAAGACAAGAAGCAAAGAATTCTCAGGGAAATATATTCTATACAAACTGGCATTATATGATGATACAAACCCCTTCCCTCGTCCAAAATCCCTCGAGAAAACTGCCATTATATGATATCTAAATCTCATCTTCCCAGGGTATACTCGCCATCGCCCCCTCCCTCTCCACACACCTCGCCGACGCCCTCGTTGCCCACCTGACCGCCTTATCCATGAAGGCCTTCCGCTCGTCAACCGTGATCTCTATTTCTCCCCGCCCCGCCGCCCGCCTCTCGTCCCTCCACCGTGCAATCTGCACCGAGTATCCCCCAACAAACGTATCCCCTGCCGCCGTAGTGTCAACCACCTTCTCCACTTTGTCCGCCGGCACCTCACCGGTACATCTCTCTCCCTCTACCCCTGACACATCACCAGCGCTATACCACACCCCCTTCGCGCCCAACGTAACAAGCACATGCCTTACACCCAACGAATGGAAATACCGCGCAATCTTATCCCTCCTCGCCACGCTTGTCGCCGCACTCTCCTCACCAGCCACCCTCTCCAGCTCCTTGGGAGCCATAATCTCACACTCCGTCTCGTTCATAATCAGATGATCAACCGCCTTGTATACATCAGCAGGTAGCCCTCCCTCCGGCGCCGGCGCCGGATTAAACACAACCTCAACACCCCCCTTCCCACCCTCTTTCTCCTCCCACCCCCTAACCCCCTTCAAGATCCCCACAACCGTCTCAACAGGAATCTCCGCCTGCAACACCAACACATCCGGCATCGGAACCGCCAACGACATCCCCAACACCTCCTCCGTGCACCGCATCCCCGAATAATTCGCCCCAGGCGAGAACAGAATCCGATTCTCTCCGCCCGCAGAGCTATCCACCGTAATCACCGCGACGCCCGTATGCTCGTCTGGGATCTGTCTGATGCGGTCCGCGCGGACCCCCGAGGTGTTTAGGAGAGGTTGGAGGAGGGTGGGGAAGTGCGCGTCTAGCTGCCCGACGGCGCCGAGCATTTCGATCTGGAGGGCTGAGGGGTCGATTGGCGCATTGGCTGTGGATGGGGAGGGTTTTGGGCGCGAGAGACGGCCGCAGGCCACGGCTTGGTTGGCTCCCTTACCGCCCGCGCTGGTGGTGAAGGAGGTTGCGGTGATGGTTTCGCCGGGCCCTGGGAAGCGGGGGGTTACGGTTACCATGTCCACGTTTAGGGAGCCAATGATGCGGATTGAGGCGGGCATGGTGGTGGTGGAATTGGGTTGTTTTCAAAGTTTATAGAGGATGTAGAGACAAGGCGGGGATGGAGGGGTAATGGGGTTGCCAACGCTGGAGGTCAGGTATAGGGGGCAGATAAGGGAATTAAATGTGCAGGCAGAGAGGTTTTTTAATAGACAAACCCGCCTCTGCAGACTAAACCCCGACAAGCCCACAATTCCCGATATTCTGTCCTGTTGAAACTTGAAGCTGGTGGGGATATTTAGTTCTGGGGATTCCGTCAACAAAAGGCGCCGATGACATAAGACATGGTCCGAGCTTCTCGAGTCTATTGTTGTTTTTAACCACCACCATCACCAAACCTCACTTCATCTCTCAACTTCATACTGCCATGCGACTACAGGCGGTCTGTCCAACAGATGTAAGTGGGATGGAAAGACGAGCTGCTTCTGGGGACATTGCTAATCACTTGTTTGATAGGTAACTAGGTGACCATAGTCCTGCAAAACATCCCCCCGCTTCCAACGGCAGTCCTGTTCACAACCCCCGTACGCGATATCTGGCATCTTTCAACAGGAGGAGGGGTAATAGCCGTTTATGAAATCCCATCACTGTGCTTCCGTCCACAGTGCCACTTGAAGCTGTCCTTCTTTACGGTGGCCCAAACCTATATGTTTCCGGTTGAAAATCGAATCAACATGCGCGACATCTCTTCTTCGCGACGGGAAAATAAGCAAGATGGAGCCCCAGAAGTCAGGCACCACTACACCTGGACAGCGTATCCGGAAGGCGGAGCCGGAAGCATTGTACATTTACATCGTGCTCCGGAAGACTGGATGCTATTTGCGGACAATCCCGATTAACTTTGCCCTCCAAGAGGTCGCACGTGGTAGAATCTTTCAATAGCCGACCGGCTTCTCAGATCGGCTGATAGGCGCGACGGGCACGATTTGTCGATGGCCAAGGACCCGCGAATAAACGATGTTTGCCAACAACGTCATTGTTGGGTGTGTCCTGTGGCCTGCTAGTTGTTCCTACTCTTGGGAATAATCTATGTGCAGTGCTTGTTTGAAAATGCATTGACTAATGAGTAGGATGTATGGCTAACTATAAACAAGAGTTGGGATAGGGGATGAGGACATTATGGACGTGTTCGGAATACTCCAATCAGATACAAGAAGTGGTGGAAATTATTAGGGGTGGTTGAAGACAGGGGTGAGGGAAGAGCGGCAAGGGAGAAAAAAAAGATATTAGACGCAGGATTGAAATCTGTTCGGGAGAGAAGTACAGCCATTGGTGTCCTTCATGCCTATTGTCGTGACCACCGTGTCCGCCGAATTGTTTGGCCACTGAAGCAGTTCTGATCTAAAGTTTTGACTGCCGTTTCCGAACAAACTTCAACGCGTCCTCGATCGCGAGATCACTAACCCTACATCCGGCTTCAAATTCCTGTGACAAGCCGTCCTCCAGCGAGTGTGCGTGGTATGCTGCGTAGTAACAAGACTGGCGATCGGCGTTCATCCCATCCTGAGGGAAAGCCACCAGCGTCCGCGCAAGTTTGATCGCTGCTTCAAAAGATTGCCCTCGTGGAACGACCCGATTTGCCAACCCCATACCGAGAGCTTCCTTTGCTCTGACTGGTCTCCCTGTCAATATCATATCCAGGGCCCGTCCAAGGCCAACTACATGCTGCAGCCGTACCGTTCCACCGTCCAGCAGCGGCACGCCCATTTTTCGACAGTAAACTCCGAATATGGCATCCTCCTCCACCACCCTCAAATCTGCCAAAAGGCTAAGCTCAAGTCCACCCGAGACAGCGTTGCCTGAGACCGCGCATATCACCGGTTTCCGAATCTGCATGCGAGTTGGTCCCAGGGGCCCCATATTCTCCCCCCGTACGGGCTCGAATTGCGACCGGGTAATGCTAGGGTGTTCTTCTGGATCAGATGTAGCGGCATGGGGGCCGGCCTGCGGTCGATCCCATGTCTCTAGCTGTGACAAGTCGAAGCCGGCGGAAAAGTTGCCGCCTTCCCCATAGAAAACGCACACTTTCTGTGACTCATCGGATTCAAAGTCGAGGAATGCGGCATGGAGCTTCTTAGCGGTTGGAATGTTTATGGCATTGCGTCTCTCTGGGCGGTTTATGCCAATGGCAGTTATACCGTCGCTCCGCTTCGTTATCCGTACTGTTTGGGGCTCGGAGTCGTGGTCTTGTATATGGAGGGAGGAGGATAGGGAGGGCATTGAGTGAGCCATTTTGGCCTATTGCTTTCTCTGGGCTTGATATATCTGCTCAGAAATATCTTTCCTAACAGGCCGTGACTGCCTTGTTATGTAGGGGGATGACGTGAGACTAAGTGTCACGGTTTGATTTCGACTTCCTTTCGTAATCGGCAATGTATCAAAAACAGGGCTGACAAGCAAATAGTATAAATAATTTTCTTTTCGTCCTCTCACCCGAGTCACGAATTCGAGCATACGAAACACCAACCCGACATACGCCCTTTATATATGCGGCGCCGCATACGCCTACGTATCAGCCCAACACCCCCGCCTACGCACAAAGCATCCCCTAGGCAAATCAACAGCTGAGCCTTGTAGGCACGTACTACCATGTGTGGCCCACTGGGCCAAGAGGGGGAGAAAGGAAAAAGGAAATAATGAAAAGAAAACAAAAGCAGCCCCCACACCCCTTAGCTGCAACGAACTGCTCCGCCGTTATGCCTGGCCCCTCGGGTCGTCTTACACACCCGCACCCGAACCGCCGCAGGGCACGGATTATGTCCTGAGTTTTCCCGTCCCTGTTCCGCTGCCATTCTTCCCCCCGTCCCCAATATCCGACGTATCCGATTCTGCAATGCAACACAAGCTCAGCTCACCTCACCTTGCACAGAAAACGCGACATCGACTACATGGCACTGTGAACCCATAAACGGGTGTCGCACTACGAAAGACAAAAGACGATAAATAAATAAAAACCCAATGAAATTATTTCTTAGCTGGTTAGCTAGCTAGCTCGTATCGGTCACAATGATCGTCTCGGGGACGCTTTTGTTCGGGAGACAACTCATTCAATCCTCAGGCTAGATAGCTAGATAGGTACATAGATGGATCATATTGTATCGGATCGGAGTAGTGGTGGGGTCTGACGAGCCCCATCCCGTCCTTCCCATCTCCCCTCCACTTCTTGATTCCTAACTTAAGGAGCCCAATTCCACTCCTAACTTGATGTACTTCCTGTTCTCCTCCTTGGCTAGATAGTTACTTAACCGCCCCGCCGGGCCACCGCCCCTTATCTTTCTTGCTCAAGTCCCCCGCGTTCTTAACTATTATTCTTTTCTCCGAAGCTGCCGCCTCCCGGCCCCGGTAAAAGCTACCTATCTACGTAACCAGGATACAGTGCGTTCCCATGCAAAATGGGGTCTAACAAATAAGAAAAAGTAGATTTTAGTTTTCTCCCCAATGCATTTATTTCCTCCATGAACTAGTTAGCGCAGAGGAGGAGAGCAAATCGGGGCCCCACGCCGCTTGTTCTTAACTAGTTACATGCTTAACTTAAAAAGCTATCTTATGAGTTAGCTAGCGCCGAGATTTTCAGCCTTGTTCATTGCTGATTTGCTCGGGTTGGAATTATGGAATTAACCAACTGACTCCGGTTTTTAATGAATAACGCTGTTAAATATCCTTCAAGGTCCGCTAGGACATGGTCTTTGCGCTCCCCCCCCTCACCCCCCCTCCCCGCACGATCCACCATCTGGCTACGTGTCGGGGCCGGCCCGCCCGCCCCGTCCTTTGTCTGAGTCTTACCATTGAATGACGGAGGCGTGTAGTTACTACTGGATCGATGGGGGTGGGGATGAGACAGAAAAACCACCTCGGGTACAAAAGGGTCCGGACTCCTATCCGGAGGGGAGGGGGGAAAGGATTTTTTGCAACGGCAGAACATACATATCTAGTTTCTCCCTGGAGATGCGTGCTGTATGTAGCCAGGCGCATACATGCATGCATTATGTATTGTTACCGTCATCTGGCTCATGGTTCGGAGACTGTAACGGTAACCTGGCCGTAACTGGGCTACATGGACATGCGTCGGGGCTCGGGAGGTTGTCAGGTTATTGTTCCGAGCGCCTGGGGATTTTGTTCCTGTGATCCTGGATAATGTACCAGTAGAAGCAGGTATGTATGTATATAGTTAGCCAGCTTGGGGGCATACTTTGGTACCCCTTTTTCCGATCATCGATACGATGCATATCCTAGGTCTAGACTGCGGTGAGGCTTTTTGTTTTCTTTTTTCACGTCATTCTTTTCCATTCCTTTGCGAGCTTCTTCGATGTGAAGAATTCTCCCATTTTCGGGTCTGGCTGCGCCTCGATAGAGAAGTATCCTATGTATATGAACAACGCCTATGGGTGAATTGTCAATCGGGATAGTGTTCGTTTCATGTTCCTCTTTTTTGTGTCGCTGTTCTCTTTCTCGTCTCATTCCCCTGTTGGCGTATGTAGGGGCAGGTCGAGATCAGGTGAAGAGGACGAGGAACTCAAAGGCTCGCCTGAGCTTTTCGTTGTCCTGCTGTACGAATGTAACCTAACAGTTTGGTTCCCATACCCAGTCAAGAACCCCAACTGTAGCGGTGTCAGACTGGACAGTGCGAGTGACTATGGGTATCATGACTCTTACCACAGTTGGGCATAGGCTAATCGATGCCGAGGCTTGACTCGTGGTCATTTGCCCTTTCTATACGAATGTCACGATGAGGTCGCAAACTCGTACATGTACATACATACATGTACATACAAAACAACCTGTGGGTGGTATAATCCCAGTTAGCGGAAGAACTCAGGATCATCGCCCTTGTTCTTGCAACATCATGGAGATGTAGAAGTCAATGATAAAATGGGCACGGATACCTCCTCATCCTGTCACAGCAGAGGTCATGGGAATGTTGTGCTACTAGCAAAGTTCAAGAGGTTTGTGGAGATACTTTGAACACAGCATGACACGCGCTCACGGGCCTCTTCCCTATCCGCCTTGATGCCTTAATCGATCGCGAATGTTACTGTCTGATTTGGAAAACGACGTTGCTTGCGGCTGAAGGAAAGAACTGGTACGAAAGCAGGTTTCTGCGTGAGCGATAGCAATGGCGAATGGTTGGACCAAACTGCGATTTATTGTTACCTTGGCTTGTCCCTTATTTCCCTTCCTTTCTTGTCTTTACATCCCTGTGCTATCGTCGGGGGAAGCCGAGGAGAAAGCGGATATTCTCAGTCTGTATGAAGTTCAGCCTTTCCACGAGCAACTCAAGCGATATCACGCGTAAGTAAAACCCTACCCCAAGGAAGTTGGAACAGGTGCGTTTGAATGGGTCAATCTCAGCATTGAGGCCAGCCCGCTTATCAATACCTTATAGGGTGGGGTGGCGTTTATTTGTTCTCGTCCACCACCCCCAGACTCTGGCCCTGGTTCGTCGGGGCGTATAGATGCAGATCGGATGGGCTGGCAATTCCTTTTGCGGCCTTCTTGCCGGTGGCAGTTCAGCATTTGACGGAATGAGCTCTCATCGCTCTGCTGGGAGTGACCAACAACATGTCCCGCATTCAACTGCTCCCGTGATGACCCATTAGTTGGACGTGTCGCTTATTTATGGATGAAGTAGAATGTCTCGCGAAATATGGGGCGAGATCGGCCTCAGAAGGAGGCTGATGAACATCACGGACCTATCCTCCCCTCCCCAAGCCAGAGTTCCTGGGTTTAAGTAATAATATACTCTTGAGGTCAAAGCTTAGAACGTGCTCGTTGACGCTGTGCCTACATGCGCTCTCAAACTAGCAAGTAGAAATACAATACTCGGTTCGAGATGCACACATGTGATGCGCTTGGGTCGGTAGAGGGACCTTGGTATCTCAAAATTAGGCTGGCATGTCTTGACTTTGACATGATGTATCATTGAGTCAAGAAACAGAGGAAGCGCGGAAATGTTGTGACCGATTAATAATGTATCTGCTATGGCTCGATTCGGAACCATTACTCTAGGAGCAAGGCGGTGGAGTCAAAAGGTGCATTAGCCATGAAGGCGGGCTTTGGCTTTCATGCCTTGCTGTAGCCGGAATGAAGTTCGGACAACATCCCGACGTCGAAGAACCGGATCTCGGATGGATAAACTTTCAAGTGATATTTCCCTACCGACTGTCATTCTACATGACCCACACCGTAGATGCTGCTGGGCAACTGACTGATATGGGGCAATGTATGGGAAGTTGGTGGCATTCGAATTGTACGAGAGAGTACTCCGTACCAAAGGCGCCAATAAGGATAACTACTGGTGAAAATATTTACCAATGGGTAAAAATAGTACGTTGAGCCAGAGGCGGGGAACATTTGGACATGGCACTCGATTTGATAGGCCGATTAAGCTTTTAAGTGCAAGCTCCCGAAGCCACTGCCAGCCACGGAACAGATAACTCGTAGATCCAAGCCTGGGGCTTTCCGTTCCTGGGTCTCCAGCAAGAATTTGTCATATTGGGCGTGAGGGGTCTGTAGACACCGTGTAAGCCTTTCCCATTGCATCATATGGAGCTCAGGAAGACGGTCTGTTCACTTACGAGCATTCCAAAAAGCCACCAATGTGAGCACGCAACGACGATGCAGCTATCCACTTTCAGCCGACCCCTTTGCCATATTTGCGAGGAATTTGTTTAGCAAGGGCGATCATGAGGACCACCAGCACGACTTAAGCCGTTGAGGCGACATCTTTTCTTTGCACACGGAAGTCTAGAGGCATTGAGTCTTGACATAGGAGCCCATTAGCCCCTAATGTGCTAGATACCAAGTTGGTTATCGACTCCACGGCCCAACAGGGACTCATGGATCCCCTCACCGCACAATATCTTTCTGGTTTCCTGCAGCATTGACTCAGGCTTTCACAAATGGATATTTGCCGCTCATATTTCCCTCGACATGGCCATCTCATTAGTCCACTGACGTGTCCGTTATTACAAAACCGGCTCCCAAAATACAGTCTGTTTCCCGAGCAATGGCAATCACTGCATTAGCATGGTTCTGTCCTGACTCGGATATATCCCCCCACTCCATACGGGCAAGAGGTTTCCTTCAAAACCTAGTCGAGCCAATTCAAGGAGTTGAAGGACACACTTCACAAGTTCCATCGGTTTGAATCGGTTGAAGCCTGCTGGATTATATTCGATGATATTCCGAACCGTTTTCGGGGATGTTAGTTTTCAGCTTCATCCCGATGACCGATGCCGAATTTCATCGCTTCGATGTTACCATTCTCTAGCACGAATCGTAGATGTCATTTCGAAAAGGTTGCTGATCTAATTGTTCCAATTGGGCGTCGACGTTAATACGAGCCAACAGTCAGAGCTGGGAAACCAGAGCTTGCGGATCTCGACGCATCAGTGATCGCGAGGCGGCCTATTAAAATTCGCAGTTGAAATAACTAACCACTTGCTGATTGGATTGGTGCGTGCACCTTTCTGAAAATGGATTGATGATTGACTTCGGACTATCTTTGGGATTCTCGAATGTTTGCTTCGGCAAGAAAGTTAGCAGGAGCGGGGAAGCAACTCAGGCAGATGCTTCACGCAGAGTGGGAAGTCTGAGGCTGCGAGTGCTGTACATTGGCTTCTTGGCCTAGATTTGGGATGTTAGCATCTCGCTGGAGTTGTAATACTGGGAGAGCAAATGTTCTGGGGAGTGTTTCGTCTTTCGGTGCCAGAGATAGGGACCAGAGAATGGAAAGCTCAGACGCAAAGACCCTTAGGATGGACCCTGACAATCAAGGGTTTTGATGCCTGGGCTAGGGAGAGTTGGAGGAGTGAGTCAAAGGCACCATGATATCCCCTGGATGGAGGTAAGGACTTGGAGACTGCTGGACTGGGTGTTCTGGCTGCTTGAGCATCCCATTGTTTTGGCTCCTGATATTGACAAGGACTGGGAGAAAAGTGTTAGCAATGCTCACGAGTGGCTTGTGTCTCATATAGTTAGCTGCTAGTAAATAACTAACTAACTTGACCAGGGTCTTTAGGATATCTCGTCGGCTGGTCATTTCTGTGCATTCGCGAGACGTGATGCTTTGACCTTCACTCCAACTAGGAACCAAACGTACTCCTGTTTCTCGTAACTATCCCGCCAAGAGACATGTATCTATCTTTCTAACCGCAGCCATCTCAAAGGGCTTGATATGGCAGAAATAGAGGACCAGAACGCGACGTCACGTCCGCCACGGACGACAGCCCAGGACATTCCGCTGTCCAGTGTCACCGCCAAAAAAGGAGCAGGAGAGGAAAACCACAATGCTGATCTAGCCGAGCAAAACGAGCCGGTGGTGTCGTACCTCCGTGGTTGGCGGTTGTATCTGCTCACCCTTGGGTGAGTGTGGTCGTTGTCGAAGGGTTGTTGGAATCTGCTAGAATACTAAAATTGGCGGCAGCATTTGGTTGAGTTTGTTCCTCTCGACGCTGGAAACCACCATTGTCAGCACATCGCTGGTGTCTATCACCAATGCCCTCAGCGGGTTTCAATTGCGGGATTGGATAGTTACATCTTATCTTTTGACGTATACCGGTCAGCTTGATTTTCGATCTTTCCCACGCTTTATGCCCCTTGTTCTGTCCTTTGAATCACTAACAAGCTTGCAATTATATAGGATTTCTCGTTATATATGCCAAGTTGGGGGATGTATTCGGCCGCAAGACCATGTTTCTGCTGGCCCTAGCCTTATTTACGCTGTTTTCAATTCTTTGTGGTGCTGCAAATGGCATCGTGGAGCTGTAATAATGGCATCCCTCACTGCTTTCTACAAGCCTTTCTGGGAGACTAACTTTTAAGCAGAATTATTTTCCGTGCCTTTCAAGGCATGGGAGCGTCGGGCATATATTCCATGATCATGGTTATAGCCCCAGACTTAGTGCCCAAGGAGAAGTTTGGGAAATACATAGCTATCATCGCCTCTGTTTTTGCCATTGCGAGTATTGTCGGCCCTATCCTGGGAGGTGCTATTAGCACCAAGTCGACATGGAGATGGGTCTTTTTACTGAAGTAGGCAGGGGTTCTTGTTAAATAAGTTTGACCATATGCTTACGTTGTCTCCTAGTGCGCCAGCCGGTTGTGTCTCGATACTCTGTGTTGCGATCTGTTTGCCGTCGTCAATCTCAAAGCAAAATGTGAAATTCAAGGACCATTTGCGGGCGAAATTCTCTAAATCGGCTCTGAAACGAGTCGACATCCTCGGTGTTGTGCTGCTCCTTGCATCTTCCGTCTTGCTTGTTTTCGCCTTGGAAGAAGCGGGGACTCGCTACGCCTGGAGAAATGCTGTCATCATTGCTACAATGACTTTGGCCGGCGTGACCGGGATACTATTCATATTTTGGGAGTTATTCATACAAAAGTCGACCTCAGCGCAGGAGCCTGTCTTCCCCCCGAAACTCCTTAAAAATCGGCTTTTGGCAGCTATGATGGCGTGAGTTGGACCGTTAACCTACCCCAAAGTTGCCTTTCAGCGCTTATTTACATATATGGCTCGATTTTAGCACCGCATTCTTCATTGGCTTCCCATTTGTCGCAGTCGTCGTCAACACCCCTCAGCGTGCGCAGGCAGTCAGCGGACTCTCTCCAGTAAAGGCAGGACTGTCGTTGCTCCCTTTAATGCTCACATCCCCGCTTGCAACGGCGGTTTCCGGTGTGCTTATTTCTAACTTCAAAGTTGCCCCTTTTTATCTGATATTGCTGGGTGCTACTCTCCAGCTTATTGGGATGAGCCTAACTTGTACGCTGCCAACGGAATCTTTCGATATCCCACCTCAGCAGTATGGTTATGAGGTAATCATGGGACTCGGGTTTGGAATGACGTTGAGCACCATCTTAACTCTTGCTCCTTTGGTGATTAAAGAGCCTGACCTAGGTAAGTAATTACCCCTAAGCAGCTAGAGAAGCGGGATGAAACTAAAGTATGATTCAGGGGTAGTTATGGGCGCCCTTACCCAAGTCCGAGTATTAGGGGGTACGATATCATTGGCAATCTGGTACGACAATTGTTGCTCTAACTTACCTCCCAACTAGATATTTTATGCTGAACCGCACACGTTAATTACAAATCCAGTTCCACGATCCTCAACAACCACCTCCGCCCGCGCCTGGGATCTCTAATCACCCCAACCCAATTCCGGGTCATATCCGACTCTCTCTCCGCGATTGATCATCTAACTCCTGAACAACAAACAGCAGTACGGATAGCGTTTGGGGAGGGGTATAATAAGCAGAATCTTTTCCTTACGGCGTTTTCTGGGGTGGCGTTTCTGACGTCGCTGTTTCTGTGGGAGAGGAGGCCGAGGCGGGTTGAGAAGGGATAAATAGCTACATTAGATATTTCCCGGGAGATATATGACTTAGGCGCGAATACTGTATATAGAGTTTGGCAAAGGGTGAGGTATATTAATAATAAACCACGACAGTTCACAATGTAGTGTACTATATGTTGGTGCTGGGGTGGGAGGGGGAGAGGGGAGAGTGTGTAGGAATGTTTATGATGGGCGGGGGGTGCGGGGGTTTATTTAGGAATAGAGCTGATGTCTGGCTCTTTTATTAATTAAGGCACTGGGTTAGAATTGAAAATTTTGTCGTCTTTCATGATATTATCTATCTTCCATAAGTCCATGGCTTGAGTCACTAATTGCAAAAGGATCCATTGACTCGAACGCCCCATGACGCCCTCCGCGAATGACCATTGACAAACACCCAAGATTTCAAACCCCCAAGCTCATCTCCGTTGCAGACCTAACCCCCCTGAGAGGACCGGGAGTGTGGAGAAGAGCACAAAAAACCATGCATACCATAATTGGAAAAGATGCTCGAAAAAAAAGAAAAAAAAGCGGGGAATTGAGAACAACAACAAAAGAAAGAATTAAAACGAGACAGGGCGTGAATTTCAAGGTCCATGCCTATAAACCTGCGAACCACCCGATCTGATCTGTATCGTGTCTCTCCGCTGCAGCACCAGCAATGCCCGATTCAGCGCTTGCTCACTGTAATTTCTGCCATCAACAAATTCTCGTCTCAGCGTAGCAAGACTGGTGCTCCACCCGATGGGCAGTCGTCGTTTCAGCTCGTCTTCGACCTTCCCAACTTCTGCCATAAGCTCTTTGCTCCCCTGGCCTTCGCCGTGGGTGACAGCATCCATCGTCGAGGCGAGGAAGAGGCGGATTGCCTCGTCGACGTGCTCTTCGGTGGCAATGGGGGAGAGCGTGAGTTTTGCAAGAGATTCGGTGATACGGATGATAGCTTCGAGTTGGCGGACGGTGATGGGGATGGAGGAGCGAGCGTTGGCGTCGAGTTCGGCTCTGTGGACTTGTTTGCGGATGGAGACGAAGTGGGAGGAGAGCTTTTCTGCCGCTTCTGGGGAGAGGCGGGGAGCGCAGCGTCTGGGATTTTGTTAGTAAAGATAGACATTAGATTAGGAAGAATGGAGAGTGGTGCGTACGATTTGCAATAGCTGATATAACGTTTCATCTTCTCCACCGGAATCTCGGCTTCGACTTGCTCTTCCACGCCTCTTCCACCCATGTGAATTCCCATGACGTGTCTTGCGATTCTCTCGTCACGGCCCTTTTCATGCTCATCTCTTACAATAAAGATCATATCAAAACGGGACAGGATGGTGGTCTGGAAGTCGATGTTCTCTCCTGGCGTTTTTAAATCATCGTATCGACCAAAGATGGGATTTGCAGCGGCAAGGACTGAGGTTCTTGCGTTAAGGATAGTTGTGATACCAGCCTTCGCAATCGAAATGGTTTGTTGTTCCATAGCTTCGTGGATGGCGACTCGATCCTCATCCCTCATCTTGTCGAACTCGTCAATGCAGACTACTCCACCGTCTGCAAGGACCATAGCACCACCTTCAAGATAGAACTCGCGAGTTGTGGCGTCCCGCTGGACGGAGGCCGTAAGACCGGCAGCCGAAGATCCCTTTCCAGAGGTGTAGATTGCGATGGGAGATACTTTTTCGACGAACTTCAGGAGTTGCGACTTGGCAGTACCTGGGTCACCAAGTAGAAGAACATTGATATCTCCTCGAAGCTTCATGCCGTCCGGGAGGATCTTTTTCGACCCGCCCATGAGCAGACATGCTATGGCCTTTTTAATATCCCGATTCCCGTAAATCGACGGAGCAATGCAATCGGTAAACGTTTCGTAAAGGTCTGGGCGTCGGCTCATTTCCAAAAACTCTTGCTCCTCCTCGTCAGAAAACACAGAATTGCCCTTGGCTGTATGGTCCACATCGCTACTAATTCCAACAGCGCGGAGATATGGATTCCGGATCGCGACGGCACTTTTGGTGGAATTTTTGTTGCCTTTGGACTGATAGATCGTAAATATACCCATGACCGTACATCTCGAACCTGGAACGACTCGGTTGGCAAGATATCTGTCTGCGGAGATGAGAATATGGCGGGGAAGCTCTCCAACGGGGACTTGATCGGGGGCTTCCTGCAGCTTGAGGATCTGCTGGTCGATAAACTGGGACTTTTCATGTACGATCACGTAAGGGTCCATGGGACATTTTTCGTCGTTTTTGTCCCTTGGACGACTACATATTCTTGGGAGAGAAACGCCGGAAAAACCTCCCTCAAGTGTGATATTCTCGGTAGCTTGGCAGCCCTTGCACTGCAGGTGGATGCGGGTAGCTTTGGACGATAGGGTCGAGGCTCCGATAACAATACCTGGAATTCGCACCAGGTGGGATATGTTCGTGGCATTAAGGTCTCTGATTGTGATGTGTGATACACTTGAATGCAGAAGCAGCTGGTGCTCTGGGAGCTCGATATCTCTTTGGGATGGATACACAATTCTTTGTGTACATTGCTTCAGAGCTGCCTCGAACTGTAATTGGAATGATTAGAATGAACTCAGCGGCACTACACATGGGCATAGCAACTCACCAGGGGAATTGTGTCGGATGGCTCTGTGGTGAGGCGGTGGGCAAGCTCTTCGTTATAGGCGATGAGGTGGGCGATATCAATGTCGCAGAAATATTTTTTGACGAGCGCATTCTGTCGGATTTGGTCTCTGTGGATATTATGTTAGTCTGAGACCAGTTTCTATATGCTATCACCAGCTTGCCTGTAAATGAAAGCGTTGTCCAGTTGGAAGGCTAGGACGAATTCTCGTAGTTGTGCCTGGATTCTTGTGCGTGGTTCCTCTGGGCCGTCAGTTTGCGGCGCGAGGACGCTCAATGAGTAGGGTGTTCTCCTGTCCATTTCGGCAATGGGTAGTTGGCGTGTGAATCAATCCAGCGGGTGGAGGGAGGGAGCAATGGATGGGCAGAAGTTGTCTGTTGTGGTGGTTGGAGCAAATATTTCTTTCTTCCGGAACGCGACGCGTTGAGCCTCCAACGCGCGTAAAGTGGTTTCTTGGCGCGTCTGCCTCGGCAACTGGATGTTCCGGCCCGAAAGCGGTGTGGCTGTGGCTGATTCTGCCGCGCGCTGTGATTGGCTGGCCGGAACAAGCCACAGCCGCAGCCAGGAGCGCTGAGACCAGACAACATCCAGCATCAAGATCCCCGACGACATCAGACATTGGGATAGAGAGCAGGCGGCCCGCTGTGTTTGCGAGACACGCCCTATATACGCTTCCTCCAGCTCACTATCACCGAATTGGTGACGCGACTACCCCGTCCGACACCTAAACCCCCTCTGATCGTGCCAGCTATGCTGCTCCGTTCCTAGGTCATGCTCCGCAGCTGCTTCAACCTCCCCCTTCACCAGCTCTGGTGGTCGTGACGACATGACCTCCCCCGATCGGCGAAAATCGGTGGAAAGCTTGGCTTCTCTCTCCTCAGTTTCTTCAACACCCCAGCTCTCCTTTTCTCACTACGATCCCGGTCGTTTCCCCCATCGGCCGCGGTATGATTCGAGACGGAGTTCAACGTCCAGTTCAATAACAACCGGGATTGGGGGCGCTTTAGATTCGTCCCTTTACCATGGGTCGATAGCTGAAGCTGGGCAAAATGGTTTGTGGCCATACCTACAATTGTTGGGGAGCTCAGAAAGCGCTGATACACTACTTTCTATTTATAGCCATTTCTACCCTCCTCCAGCAGCCCATCGTTCGCACGGGGCTGCTCCCTCATACTGCGGCCTCATCGAGTGGGTATAAACCGCCTTCCACCCGAGATATCCCTCCTGTCACTTTGACCAATATTCCCCATGTCGAACCCCAAGCATTCCAGCCATATATTACCCAGGTCGGATCGTTATATGATGCATTGCGCCGTGCCAAGGAGACTGGCGATGAGGGCGAAACCCAACTTTTTCGATCGAATAGCTCCGCTTCGGCCTCTGGAGATATCGACTCTTTATTAAATAGCCAATTGGAAAGGCGTCAATCTGGACAGCTCCCAGTTCCGGACTATGCCACGCCCAGGAGAAGATCTGCAGGCCAGAGAGGGCGTGGGCCGGCAACGGCACCCCTATCAACAATACCTAATGTTTATTTTGACGAGAATTTCCATCTTGAGAATCCTCGAACCTTTGACGTTGTGTCCGAACGATCAGAAGTAATACGGTCCCCCAAACCCTCAGAGGGTACTAATGGGTCTATCGAAGGACGACCCTTGTCTAATAGAAAGGCTCTCGCAACCAATGCGATTTTACAAGAAAAATTATCGTGGTATCTTGATACCGTGGAGATCCACCTTATCTCGTCTATATCTACTGCATCTACCTCGTTCTTCACCGCTCTTGGCTCGCTGCGGGATCTCCACGGAGAAGCAACCGCTTCAGTTCAGAAAATCCAAGCTTTAAGAAAAGACTTGTCTAAATTAGATAACGAAATGGCCCTAGGTGGTCTAAAGGTTGTCAACCTGCGTCGTCGACGGGAAAACGTCAGGAAACTGGCAGACGCCGTTTCTCAGCTAAAGGAAATCATCGCATCGGTATCGCAGTGTGAAGATATGGTTGAAAAGGGCGAGATCGAAGAGGCTCTGGATGAACTGGATCATGTTGAAAGACTTATGGCCGGCGAACAGAGCCCAAGTCGAGAGGATCGGACCGGCCAGTCACATCTGCCTGATAAACTTATAGATCTACGGGGCATCAAGGCATTAGAAGGGGCTTCAGATGATTTAGGCCAGCTACGATATCGAATTGGGGTGGGATACGAACGACGTTTTATGGAGTGCCTGGTTGGTGATCTAAGGCGACATGTCGAGAGTGTCCCGTCGGATCTCACCTTGCTGAGGTTGGGGGAGGCATCCCAACGGTCAAGGCGGGGCCATCGACCAGTTGTCTCTGGCCTCCCATTATATATGACTGTTGATAATCAATTTAGGACGAGACTAAAAACAGAACTTGCTGGGCTCGGTCGCGCTAGATACACTACACCTGCCGCTACTTCGTACAAAATCGCTGTTCTAAGAGAAATGAAAAGCGCTATCCGGCGGCACCTCCCTAGTTCCAGTGATGACGACAACGAATCAATAATGTCTGCGTCCACGCATGGCGGCCGTCAACTGAGTCAGCAGGAGAAATCTTCAATCCTAGCTCGCAATCTCCGAGCGCTGGAGCCCGAGGACGCTTATTCTATGCTGACCAAGATTTACTCTGGTATTTCCGAATCTTTACGCAGATTAAGCGTACAGGTCAAAGTGTTACTCGATATCACGAGCGGACTGAGCAGTCCACCCAATACTGGCGGAATGAGATCACCGATGAGAAGTCCCAGCTTGCATAGCCTCGACGCGATTACCCATCCTAGTGCAACTCCTGTGATACCTCAAGATGAAATACTGGAAATCCTTGATATGTCAAGCCTTCTCGGTCAAGCGGTGGATATCGTGCAGTCTCAAATCGTCAAAATATTGAAAGTCCGATCGGAACAGACCGCCCATCTTTCACTAGAGGAATTCCTGAGGTATTTTAGCCTTAACAAACTGTTTGCGGACGAATGCGAAGCTATCTCGGGGCGCAGCGGCGCAGCACTGAAAACAATTGTGGATAACCAGATTAGAGACTTCATTTCTAGCTTTGGTGACAGCAAGAAGCACCGGCTTGTTCAAGTCATGGACTCAGATCGATGGGATGCCAAAGATTTTGGAGACGACGAGAACGTACTGCTTGCCCGCATACTCCAGGCAAGTACCCAGGATATTGATCTATGGGCAGCAACCTCAAGGATATGGGAGTCAGAAGAAAGTGGGCAGAAAACGGCGGTCCAAAGCTCCGAAACGAATGGCAATGGCTCATCCAGCACAGGAAGGGATAAAGTCCGCAGTGCGATAGTCGACGAACAAAGATATATACTCCCACAATCCGCCCTCCTAATCTTAAGAACCATCGACGAATTCCAACATCTGATGACTGGTATTCCTAGCATGGTACAGGACATAGCAATGAATTTCCTAGAATGCCTCAAACTTTTCAACTCTCGTTCCTCTCAGCTTATCCTCGGTGCTGGAGCCACGAGAAGTGCCGGCTTGAAGAACATTACCACAAAGCACCTCGCCCTTGCTTCTCAGGCCTTAAGTTTCATCACAGCGCTTATTCCCTACGTACGCGAGTATATACGGAGACGTTGTACCTCTCCGACCCTGATGGCAGAGTTCGACAAGGTTAAGCGATTATTCCAAGAGCACCAGTCCGGCATCCATGAAAAATTAGTTGATATCATGAGCTCCCGTGCCTCCCTTCACGTGAACTCGATGAAAAAGATCGACTGGGACTCCCAGCAGGATACCACCGCCGTCAGCCCATACATGGAGACCCTTACCAAGGAGACTGGAACCCTCCAGCGTGTTTTATCCAAGAATCTACCGGAAACGACCGTGATGGTTATCATGGACCCGGTGTTTGCGAGTTATAGGGAGCAGTGGACAAAGGCATTCCAATCAGTGACATTGAAGACTGAAGGTGGTAGGCAAAGGTGAGTTCCTAACTTGATTAACTCCGATTGCCCAGAAATATGAGTTGACAGTGTACCTAGGATGATTTCCGACGTCGAGTTCTTCAAATCAAGGATTGACAAGATTGAGGGCTCCGGCGACCTTGGTGACCACCTCCTTGGCATCGTAAATGCCAAACCGATCGCAGCCGTGCCCAAGTCCGACTCTTCTTCCCCCCCTCAAGAGCCAGAGAAGTCACCGTCGCCTGCGGAGTCGGATAACAACGGGGCTGTAGATTCCGGGGACAAGGACGCGTGAATGAGGCTAATCCCCCACGACGAGGTAGCGCTGGGTATTGGAGGTAAACATGGTTATTTCAATAGATTTTCCTTTCATGGTCTGTTGGACTTGCCACATGCCCCTCTCCTTCCACCATCATGAAACGCGAGCATTTCATTCATCCCGGTACATCTTATCTTGAGAACGGTTCCCATCTAATCGATGCCTTTCTTCTACGCTGTTTTACTTTATTGGATTACGCCGATTTAGCGCATCAAATTTCATTTCAGTGGACTTAGCTGTTGGACCCCTCGAAATTTTCCGAGTGTTGCCATGTTATGTTTGTTACATGCCGCCCGCTTATATCCCTTGCTTTTTGTTTGGATCGTTTCGTTTACGCGGTGCGCAACAATGTGCCCCCCGAACCCTGTTCTCCAGGAAGATCCCATTATACCATTCCATATATGTATAGTAATACCAATTTTCTTTTCATTCTCGTCGTTCTCGCCTTCAAGCATGCCCATGCCCTCCATCCATCCCATATGGGACGAACCGCCACCACCATTGACCATCGCCATCAACAACTGTGCCTGCCAAATGTCCCCCTCTTTGTTCCAATATCCAACACACCCAACCCCCCCCCCCACCAAGAAAGAATCTAACATTGTAAGTCCCCGCCACGCACACGCCCTCTTTGATTCATTTTTTTTTTCTTCATTCTCACCTTTTTCTCCAACGCGTTTCGTCCCGAGTTCTTTGAGATATCGGCTGGAGTCTTCCACACCACGCCACGCATGGATGGATGGAGGCGATTTCCTTTCTTTCCCATGTCCTGCTGGTGTTACCTCAGTGGGGGTCTTGCAGGAGAAAAGGTCAGAGCTATTTAAAGCCTGGAAAGGGTTAACTGGGGTTTTTTTTTAGGGCTTCTTTGGTTATTCTATATCCTATCCAGCCTTTTCAAGATCTTTGAATTTCTTAGTTACGCATCAGCGATCTACAAGTGAAGAAGTGGTACCTTTTAAGGATCCAGTATTTGCATTTGCACCTCATTTTGATCTTGATTCTTTTTTACGTTTGCGTGGACGATTCTCCATTCATCCCCATCGCATCATCAACAGCATTCGTCATGCCAAAGCCAAGAGAACACCCCCGCCGGGCAATGGCGGGGGACCCCTTCCGTTCACAAGGCGGGTATCAATACGGTGCCCCCCGGTCAGATTACACGGATCCTAGACTTTCACACGGGCAAAATCCATATGGCGACCCCGGGTCACAGTACACGGACCATGAATTTCCATCCGGGTCGTATCCTGCTCCCGATCCACGCTACAGGGAATCTCGAGACACATACGAGCAAAATCGATATGCTGCCCCAGAGTCACAGGACATGCGTTCTGGGCATGGATATGGGTTCTCAGAGTCACGGCACAGGCAGCGTGAACGAACACACCGGACGGATTCGCACCATCGCCCGGAGCCACAGCCCACACAGCCTGACACGCAGCCGTACAGGATGGAACTGGCGGTATACCCAAACACTAAAACACTCACAGACGAATATAATAAGTGGAAAGCCGGCGAGCGAAACCTGTTAGAGAAGCAAGCCTCTGAGATCCCTCAGTTCTCAAAAAATGTGATTCAGATGTTGAAGGACTCCGATGACCGGTATTACGAAGTTGAAAAGCAATTGTTCAAGGCCTTTAACTCCACCCCAACTTTCTCATCATCCAACCTTGAATGTATTCTCAAACTTTACAATCTCTTTCTTACCAAATATCCTACGTCTACATCGCTTTCCTTTTTACTGGCATCGATCTTCTCCGAAGGTTTTGAGGCCGCCAACATGGATTTTCTGGTGTATCTTTCATGCGCCGACAAACCCGAGCACTGGTTGACAAGTTCCGGACCCTTCAAAATCGATTTACTCAAGCCTGGAAGGCAGCCAAAGCAGGAGGAGCCCGGCGAGTTTCTCCTGGACGATTTAGATCCCAATACAGTTCTGATGGAAAAAGTATGGAGGTCACTCTGGAAAAATATCGATTTTGCACTTCCTGTGCTGGAAGAGCTATGTTGCGAGGAGACGTACCATAAGGAGAACCCGAAGGACCATGTCAACCCAAATCGTCCCTGTGTCAACATAAATCAACGCCTTGTTGACTTGATTGGAACCTTTCATCATCTAATTCAGCACCCTGACCCTGCATCTGTGTTTGGTCCCGTGACTATAAAGACCGCCCTTAAATATGCTGGAACCAGTTCTGACGATTTGAAAGGGGAAGGTCTACGACGATATTGCGACAAAAAAACCAAAAAGAACTTAGGACTGACTAAAAGGAGGTACGCATGCACATGCTCTTCGACCCATAAGCTCTTGACGTGGCACGGCGCCGAGGACGCCTAAGTTGATACATTGAGGTTCTGTGAACTGTGGTTTCAAAATTGTGCCTCGGTTGAAATGGTTTTCTTTTTCCTGGTCTTTTATTTATTGTTGTGTTAGTCCGGGTGATGCTCATCAATTCAAAATTTTTCCTTTTTAAATAGAATTATAGAAATCAATCTTATACATCAAAATTCAATTCAAACTAAACCTATTTGCAGTATTATATTAGCTTTTAGCGTGCGAGCCTCCCTTCCCATGCAGCCCTCAGAAATAGTAATTAAGGGGGGTGACATCTGCTTACATTACCTCCAGATAACTATGGTGGAAGGCCATCATCAAAGCCAACACTGCAACATAAGTTATGGCATTGAAGCAATACTACCTTTGCCATCACTAAACACAAAGGTTGCCTGCCTCTCATCCACTCAAAGCAAGGTCTTTGAAACGTCCACGATGGCGTGGCGATAAACAACGCGGCTAAAACAAAAATAGAAACCAAGCTCTTTTATACACCCTGGTGTTTCTTATTGTTAAATAATAAGGAGAATCATCCTCTTTCATTTCTTTTTTCTTCATTCTTGCCTTCTTATCCTATATGTTTCATCTCAAGTTTCATAGATATCAGCTGGAGCCTTCCACATAATGCATGCATGAATGAAAGGAATTTCCTTTCTTTCCTATATCCTGCTGATGTTACCTTGTTGGCAATCTAATAGAAGAAAGATTAAGGCTATTTAAAGCTTAGAAAGGGCTAACTGAGGGGGCCTTTTTTTAGGTTATTTAGTTATTCTATATTCTATCCAGCCTTTTTAAGACCATTGGCTTTATTTACTTTGCTACACATGCATTGACAATCTATAGACCTTCTATTCAGTTCTTTCTTGTGGAAGCTCCACACTTGCCCCATTAAGCCGTTGAAAGAGGAGTACTTCAACCGACTTCAAAGTATGAACTATTTCCTAACATGTCAACCATACTCATTCTTTCAACTCCGAGCGATTTGGAACATTTTCCAGCATCTCCACAGCGATTATCGGACCGGTTCAGACTTCTCGTTTCTTCTGGCTTCAATGATTTCCAACACCGAATACCGCGGAGAGTTGTTCGTGGAGTTCCTCCTTTCGCTTTTTAGGGACAAAGAAATGGCTCAACAATTCTGGAATCTCAGGGCCGACTACTTTCAAGACGGTTCAATCCCACCAACAGCGCCTACTAATACAAGCGATCGGTTTACGATTGAGGTATGGAGTTCACTAACGAAAAATGAACACTTTGCTTTCCCAGTATTGAAGGTTTTCGCCTGCACTCCATCCTATGATAAAAATGGGCAGCCCTTTTTCGAACCCAGGCTTGCGGATTTGGCAACCACATTTTCCCATCTTATTCAGCATAGTGACCCTGGATCTGTTTTTGGCTATGTTAAGCTAGCCACGGTCCTTGAATGTGCGGGAAAGGAAGATAAAATCTTGAAAGAGGCGGGTTTGGAGAGGATGGACGCACTGGGGATGGGCCATATTAGATTGGTTTCAATTGATTATTGCTGTGAGTGCTGGAACAAGTACAAGTGTTATAAGAAACAGTAGTGATCCCAGCATTGTTTTCCGGACTTCTCCTTGACTCAGATATTTTGACAGCTATTTCGTTTTTTTTTTCCTCTCTCCTTTTTTCCCCCTCTCTTTCCCCCCCCCCCCTTTTTTTTTTGCAAACTTTCAAATCAACTCATCATTCCATGTCTCTAGATAATAAAAACCATATTCCTTTTTTCCTCCTGATCAAAAGTCCTCAAATCCAGTCATACTGAAGCAAACCTTGAAGGGGAGGGTCCCTACTATTTTCAGAAGACAACAGAAATGATTAGTTAACAAGCAGTAAAATATTTTATACTAAATCACTTCAGTATAAATAACAATCCCTTCTCTACAAAGTACAAACCATATCACCTCCATCTGGAGTCATCAAAATAGAACAGCCTCCTATCAGTAGATAAAGATGTCATCCACTTTGCATCCACTCAAAGCAAGCCATTTGAAGCCGCAGCAATGATGTGGCAATAAACCACACAGGTAAAACAAAAATAGAAAACGACCTCTTTCTATACAAACTGAGTACATAGTTAGATGATAAGGACAATCATTGTTCATTTCATGCATGTTTCACATGCTAACCCCTTCATACCTAGGTAAGTTTGCCATCCGTGCGCTTTGATAGATTGTCAACAATGAAATTGCCATATTTAACTAAAGGGGCAAACGTTCATTATGCAGAAGCTTTCAAAACTTGCATGGGCCCCTAGCCACCTCCATACAAGCCACAATGGAACAGACTTAATCGCCTTTCAAAGTGGTAACTATGAATATTAAGCTTTATTGTGAGATGCCTATCCATTTTACACCTTCAAGAGATCTGTACCACCCATCATTAAGTATTTAAAGATGCGTCGGACCACACATATGCTAATCGTCTTCTTCTCACCCTACCTACCAAGGTAAACACCGAGTCCTGCTTGGACAACTTTTAGCTACGATAAGTCGGAGTATATTCAGCGGCCTTGCATTCCTTGATATATTAGCAGAGGTACGATTATCACCTTTAAAACACTCAACAGGTTGACGTGCGTAGGGAAGCTGTCGCTTTTTCCAGACTACGACGCAACTGGGATATACCTGGCCCTCCCGAATATCAACCAAGGATGAAACAAGGTACATTCCAACAAATACACGACGGTACGCCATCCCCAATGTTCAAACACGGTTAATGGATAGATTAGGAAATCATCGTCTAATACCAATGAGGCACCTCACACAGCAATCCTTCAACAGCTCGACATGCGCAATGTTTGGAGGCAAGTCTTCCCAATTAACAAAGCATTTGCTTTAAACTTGGTCAGTGTTAAAGATGTCCTCTGTCCAAATGCAATAACATACAGAAGCTGAGCATATCAGGGGTCCAAATGTCACATCGGACTTAACGTGATCATAGCTACAAGATTTGGTAGAAAGCGCGGAAATCTTGAGAAATGTATGACCCCGGCGCTCAATCTCTTTCTTTTTGCTTTTTCTTCTCAATCACCTAATTGGCGGGTGGGTGGGCATAGTGGGTAGCCAGGTAGAGAGTGGTGGACGGTGGGCTTGGTAGAAAGTGCGGAAGCCCAACATCATCTGCCACTGTCTCTCTGTTTCCTGTTTCTCTATTGTCTAATGTTTAATTCTTGATATATCTGTTTTATTCCATTTTACTATTTCCTCTTCCTTTTTTTTTCCATTTTGTTCTTGTATTTTTCGTCAGTCTTTTTATTTCCTTATTTTGTTTCCATTTCTTTCCTTCATTCATGTGCCTATTCTCTTAGCTGTACATTTTTCGTTTTTCATCTGTACAAATCATCACCAAATTCGCAACCTCACCTGAGCCTCCTGGCAGAAAGCGCGGAGGAGGTTTATTCATTCGAAGAACGTATCAATACAGCGGTACCAACCCGACCGCTCCGACCGAACACACGAACCGGGTAAAATGACTCAACGACCAGCAACCGGGTTGATACATCAGCACCATGTCATACATAATGGTTTGGTAGAAATTGCGGAAACCAATATGCCCAACCAACGTCCAGCTCTATGCCACGTATCTATATCTACATGACAACCGTACATACATATATTCGGTAACGGACCGATCGATCAACAATGTTCGCAAAACCCGGACTGGCGAATATCTTCTCGGCAGGGGTGGATGGATAGACGGCGCGGGGCAAAGAGGAGGATCGCGGATATCTACGAGGACAAGGACAAAAACGGCGGAAATACCGACGCAGCAGGAAGAGATGGATGATCGCAATTTTTCCAAGACACCGTGTTAAGTATGAATGATAGGAAGACGGTAGCGGTCGAAGAGATGGGATTGAGCCCGCGAGACGGAGGTATGGCCGTGGGGCATTTCATAGATGATTCGAACGACCGCCTCGAGAAATCAATAACTACTTAAATTATTTCCTTCCCGCGTCACGTCTCTTAAGTTGTCACCGCAAAAAATTTTATAGAGTAAAGCAATAGAGTATATGGATACATGCACAGGCCCCTTGTAGATCTCGATAGAATAAAGTTTACGCTAGCGGGAGATCGACCGCGGTAGGCGCGGGAAAGGCGTGGACTAGCGCCGTTAGTCGAAAACCTTAAATCGTGTTCAACCACATCCCAATGATCCCGAATTGAATCAAAGAGTATTGGATATAGATAAAATGTATGCACTATGATTAAACCTGTCATTGCGTGGAACCTCCCAAAGTGCATTTTGGTCTCGTCGGATTTTTCCACAGGTACATGGAGGTAGGTGGTTCCTTATAGTATGACGGCACTCCTCTCGGCCGCTGTGCTGTTTGTTACTGACGTCATCATTAAGGAAACCGAATCCGACAAGCCAGGCAGATTAATCTCCTGTGTATGTATTAAGAAAGAAAGAAACCCATCTCTCGCAGAGAAGAATATTTCTGGAAGTCATTATCTCGTCCCCACACCACAAAGGGAAACATCAAACTACCACTACAATGGCGATACCAACAACAGTAGGAGCGGCCCCCTGCTCAACCTCCCCCAACACCTTCCTGAACGGACTTCCCCCGAACACAAAAATATACCCATACCATGGCCTCAGCTCAATCGAAGAGGCCACGGACAACAGCCATCCCGATTTTCACCCCTCAGAGAGCCAATACATTGTTTTCAATAACGTGCCGGAGTCAGACCTTAATACAGTGCTCGAAGAACAACTTCCAGGGCGGGCTGATTATGACTGGAGGACTCAGACTTTGATTCTAAAAATGGTTTCCCAACCACATGAAACATTGACGCACTCCCTGGAGTGGTCAATTAACAAAAAAGCTGAAGAAATGGGAGTAAGATGGGAATACCGACTAGCAGGTACAGCAAAACATGGAACTCCCAGGAGAACCAAAGAGCCTGATGCGCAATATATCCCTCGTTTCCCTCCACAGGGACGCTCTAGACAATTGCCCACCATTGTTGTTGAGACGGGGTTCTCTGAATCCCGCCCAAGACTCGACGACGACGCCAAATTTTGGTTGCGGGAAACTCACGGTGACGTTAAGATCGCGATCGCTGCGCACATCAACCGACGAACGGGGCATATATTTTTCCATGTATGGGAAGGTAGCGTTGCTTCCCGAATTCGGAAAACCCAACAGGTTGAAATACAGAGGGTCAATAAACAACCTGTCATCTCTGGGCGGCTTGATAGGTTGACACTGCATTTCTCACTCTTCTTACTCCGACGGCCGAATGCGGCGCAAGGAGAGAAGGATATTATCATCGACCGGGATGAGCTAGCCCAAATCGCCATCGAGACCTGGGAAGCAATGGTAGCTTGTGGATATCTCAGGGCCTGAATACCCCACAAGGCCATGCAAGAAGTTTATGCCGAAACCCCGCTTCCAACACTAGTCCTAAAGTAGTATGGTTAGCTAACTAGCTTAATAGGCGGGATTCAGATGCCAGTGAATAGGATAATATGGTTTCCCATAACTAGAGGGTAACTAGAGGTTATATTATAATCCAGACAAATATTCGATGTAAATAAATATTATGTGACTCTAGATTGCAACCTAAATCTTGGAATATATAGATCTGTACTGTTTTGGGTCTAGTACGGCCAAGAGGGGTCGGCATTGTTTGACACCTATCGCAACGACGATTTAAACAAGTCGTGCAGGTTCTGCACCTTTTTTGCTCGCCGGAGCGCAGGCTGTGGGGAGTCGGGCAGTTGAGCGATCCAGTCAATGATCGACTGCTTGTCTCCTTGTTGATTGTGCTGTGGCAGTGGACTGGGCGATTGGACGGTTTCGAATCCAATGAAGTGGGGACAATTGTCGCAGGGGTCATGTATATATTGTAATGCAGATCGGCTATCAAAAATGTATTCCGACGGGGATTCTGACATGTCTGCGATTAGAGGTGGCCAGTCGGTGGATATGGTTTTGGCAGTGGTTCCATCCGGAATAGATAGGTTTGAATTTGACTCCGTGGGAAGGGCGGTTAAACGGCGATCCGTAGGGTGACTCTCAAATACAATCTCCTTACAACGTTGGATTTCCACGCTTGTATCTGACATCTGTTCGCCGTATCCACTCCGCGAACCATTCATTGAGTGACTGCAGTATCCGGAAGTAAATGGGGATGGAACCTCGGCCCCCTGCGTGGGATTGTGCTGACAGTTTGATTCGGCCCGCTTCCAAATCATTGGAAACCAGCTTTGAAGGCTCTTCTTGACGGACAAAGGGATTGTTTTCCTAGCGGGGCGTTCGTCTAGATCGGAGAAAACTTCAGTGACGGTGATACGAATAGGGCCTCTGTTCCCCGAGTTCTGGACTCCAAGAGGAGCCTGGGGTGTGAAAGGCTTGGACGCGAATGCCGGTTTTCCCAAGTGCAAAGACTTGTATGTCTGTTTCAGTCCCAACTTCCCTTTCTTAAGAATCTCTTTTAGTGTAGAACGGGTTTTTGAAGGTCTCATAGCTTTTCAGTTATGTCGCGCGCGCCGGATAGCCGGGGGGTGGGGGGTGAGGTTGTATTCGTTTCCTTTGAAATCTAAATCAATGGCACCAACAGGGAGTAGAGAGGCCACCTGAAACACAGCACGAGAAGTAGAATGTATATTAGCAGGGTCAAGTATAGTATTTATGTATCAGAGTTGAAGGGTCACCAGGTTACACGTTTATATGGGGAGGGGAGGTAGGAAACAATGCCTGTTCGCGGGGCGCCCGACGGGCTTTATGCCCATTGTTGACCCTCCCACAACAGAGAACGACGATATATGACGACAGCGCAGTGCACGATTGGATTATTGTAACGTGGGATTCCGGTTCGAAGGAATTGAGTTCCATACGCTGTCACGGCGTTAGAAGGTATTGGCTGAAAGTTGGTGGCCGACCGTGGGAATGGTAGATGATAACATCTCGATCAAACCCTCCGTAGTAAGGTTTTGCGTAACCATGAAACGTAAAATATATGGATATGGAGGCATATATAGTCACCTGTATTAACGGTAAACGTCAGCTATCTGGATGGGCATTGTGGGGAGGGGGGTTATCTGAACAGCCATAACGGCTGGAGAATGCCTCCGTGTAGCAAGATATCATCTCCAAAACCGCCTGAATATGTTCTGGACAAACAGGAGAGCACATTGCACTGAAGGGAACGCATATTCAACGGGTGGTTGTTGATAGGGGCGATGTTTTGGGTTGTTGTTGATAGGAAGAGGACGATGTTGATGATCGCTGCTCGATGCGATCGAGATGGGCCAGGGATGGCACGGACACAATGCAGGGGCCTCACACACAAGCGCGATTTAAGCGCCCACACATGTCAAATCCAATATAAAAAGCATAGGAGGTGATTCTTTGGGATTTTCTCTTTCTAATGAGGCTCTAATCAAATAATATAGTCAAAAGAGGGTTTCTGCAAAATTCGCCAAAGTTTGGGAGTGCCGTGGTTTTCATATTTAGCCCAAAACATGGCGTATTCGGGGTATAACAACGCGGAGAAAAACCCGGGGTAATGGGCTGATTTTTCCGCGTCGGATGAGATATAAACAACGCGTGAAGAGCATTGTGGGCCCGAGTTGCCATTGTACGGGCAGAAGGCAGTGAAGCAGACTCGAACAAGCTGCCTCCAAGTGTAAACAAAACACAGGTGTACAAAGGGGTACTTCCCCGTCGATACATCGGGCATACCCCATCAATTCTCGAGACACCGCCATCAAACCGCCACCAAACAGAGCGCAAAAGGCCAGAGAATAAATGATATTTATTTTAAGAAACTAAAAGCTCACAATGGGGTTTTGAGGCCCCATTGCTACGAAACTCTGCCCCCGAAAGGGTTGGTTTCATCACCCATCGATAAGTACCTTTTCTGAGACATCTAGTGGCGCCCCCGCGGTGTGCGGCCGTATGCGTTACAAAGTACCATGTACCGGTACCTGCAAGCCGGGCTTATGCCGTGTGCGCGAGTTAACCATTAGACCAGGCCGGGTACTACCAGGTGGAGTGTACAGTCTCCCCCCTTATTTCGATATTTATACCCATAGAATGACTCTACAACACCCGTTTTCTCGCGCAACGGGGCGCAAAAAGAAGCAGAAAAACAAGAAAGTTACTCTACAGAGGCTAGGCGTCCTCTGTATAGTTTTTGGGAAAATAGAGATGCCTTCATGGATGGGTAAATGGGATGCTGCGTTGACAGCGATTATTGTCTGTCACGTGGTCGTGGCCTAAGCTGTGGCCCGTCGCTGTTGAGGTGCCTTCCACTCAGACTGAGCTGCTTTTAGACCACAAACAACCGGACAACAGACAACGTGCCATCTTGATATCGATAGAGGGAGGTGTGCCGTGGTACAAGGCGATGCCGTTTCCACCATGCGGATATCGCGACGTTGTTGGGAGAGTGGAGGAAACAGTGACAAGGAATGGGGCGACGAAGGATAGCTGGTATGCCGAGCCGCAACGCAGTATATATATGCGTAGAGTGGAGCCGCTGACTTCAAGAAACAGCTTGAAGACGTACATGGCTCCCCGCTGCGAGGACAAGGCTGGATGAAAACGACGAGTCCGCAGTTGACCCGCACATAGACGGCCGTCATCGGTCTTTCGGGTCTGATACCGTATTCCAGCGTATAACGGAATCAGAGAGGGCTGAGCACGTCGTGGAACCCGACCCAATACTCTATTTCCTCTACCAAAAGATAACGGGAAAAATACGACGAGAAAAACTCTGCCTTGGACATTCGAAGATCGAATATAAGCCAGCGGCACAAACGAGCACACAGTACTAGTATCCAGAAAGACCAAAATTACTCCAAACACCACAACACTCTAGAGAAGGGGGACTGCGAGAAGCAGCCGACCAGACTCAGCGCGAGTCTCCGGGCCAGCGAAATCCCCATCCTTCCACGAGACATGGTCAACACAGTCAACGGGAGGGTGAAAAAGTCCCACAAAGACCCAGCCAGTCCAAAGGCACCACAAAGACACCCGATCAAAGGCGAGACAGCCTGCAAAGGGCGACAAGCGAGAGGAGAAGAAGCAGAAGCGATGAGATGAGGTTGGAACAAGGATGTTTCCACGGGTCGGTGGGGTGCTGATCGCATCCGGATCCAGCGACGCCAAGGCGGAGATCGTGCGGCTCTTGGCGATACTGCGTCACAGAGTTGCGATCGGATCCGGGCTGGGGATGGTTCATTGCATAATGGATAAAAGTCAAAGTGAGCTGGGGATATTCTAATTTGCCTCTATCCACAGTTAATTTCTTGGGTGGATATTGAGGCTATGGCGCCGGATGGGTGAGATAATTAGTACTATGTTGTAGTATGTTTAGGAGTAAATCGATGTCACCCTCTTTAAATTACACACTTAAAATGATTGCTTCACCACCAGTTATTATTTCTTTATCTATCCATATCAATCTAGCTGATGCATCTTTAACTTTTCGATGCATATGAATGCCAAGATTCCCCCCAACCCACCCGCTCCTATCGTATATCATGCTATTTCCCAAACCTTAAATCCCTAAAATGGGCCATATGCCGTAAGGGTATGAGCGCGAGTAGTTCATGCTTTGGACTCGCCTAGTTCGATTCCCGCTTGGAATTAGGCGTGTTTTTGATGTTGTGGTGGGCTTGTTGAGTGAGAGAAAGATTTCACCAAGAAATATTCCCAAGATGCCCTGGATTCAGCTAGGAAATATCCTGTTTTTTGAGCTTACTTCTTAGATTCCTGAAACTATTTCACTTACGTTACCTCTGTCGTCTGTGCTTTATCATATGGAGCTATTTTGGTTGAAGTGTGGTCTTGAAGACCGCAGTCGTGAATACAACGCGTTGTTAGTCGAACGCTGATCGTCTCTTAGAAATCTGGCCGGTTTGTCCATCAATTATTAGATAATTTCGGCCATTTTAGTGTGGTTTGTGTAGTCTACTATGGGCATTGTTGCGTTCCCGGGCTGGTGTTGGCAATTGTTATCGGGAATATATATATAAAACCAGTGGGAACACCTGCAACATCCAAGCCGTTCTTTCTATTATTTTTTTTGCGTCCCGAGGTCATCTGCTCTTATGTGAAAACACTCCGACGAAAACATCGACAGTCACCATTTCAATTAATATCAATGCTTAGATTCTTAAACTCTTCTTTCAAATCTATACAGTGTCTCTCCCATCTCGATGGCAGCCTCTAGCATCCAATACCAAATTTCTACTCCAGACAACTCAGCTCCCATAGTTACCTACCAGGAATGCAAATGGGCTCCACGACAAGGCTGTGGCATAGCATCGGATACGTCTAATAGAGTACGCATGCCATTAAAAGCTTTGATAAAAAAGGCAACACATCAGCTAATCACACCACCCCAACCTTTATCATCCAGATACATAACAGGCCTATCTTATCGCCCGGAATCCTGGTTCGACCAATCAACTACAAATTTTAGGACGGAAGATCCAAGCTCTAGCGGGGCCCTGTCATTTTCACGATAAGCTTATGGAGTAAAGGAAGGAGAAGCAATTTTGCAAGCTGTTATAAAATGTTGGATTCTGTGGAGGGAAAGATTGTGTGATAATCTAATGGTTTGGATCTGTGGTACGTCGTACCCGTACTGTCCCACGGATCTCCAATTCGGGATAGACTCCAACGGCTGCTAACTGGGTCTTTCTTCATTTAGTGGATCCGGGGAAATAACTATGTCAAAGGATCGTTTGTATACACAGAAGAGTTTGAGAGGTGGTGCGGAACATTTTGCGCGGGGCGATAATAACTTGTCAGTGGGCAAGATCAACGCCGCCGGGGAGCCGGGATTCCTACTACTAGCTGCGAAGAAAACTTTTTCGCAGGATCGGAAACAGATCTCGTCGCCACAGCCGATTTTTGTTGATTCATGCTGGCTAGGAGGCCAGGGGTCTTTTTAGATTTTCGCCACCGGAAACCACAGGGGCCGTAGGGCAGATATCAGAGTAGCGCTGGTGGAGCCCACACCGGGCGTCGATGGTGGCATGGAGCACTCTAGACGGTGAGCCAAGGCGTTGGTGATTAACCGAAAGCTGATTACACGATGGTATGTATTTCAAAGATAAGGGCTTCAACAATCAAGGGGATGTCAGTATACGCCTGTTATTAGATAGGTGGAATGGCATGACGCACCTGTTGGGAGCAGGATCCAGACCTGCATGCCCGGCAAGAAATATCCAAGTCTGACAGCTAATAATGAGGGATAGTGGTCTTCACGCAGAGATTTCCAGCGCGAGAAATAAATAACTAGCTGGTGGTGGTGCTCAGGCCTTGTTCCTGGTGGGTGGCGGCCAAGACGCTGACTAACCACTCCGTCCACGGCCTGGCCTCAACCTCCCCTCTTATGAGCAAACACCTCCCAGCTCTGCATTTCTCTCTTCCCGCTTTTTTCTCCCTCTTTTATCTCTGAATTCCCGCTTCTCACCATGCCGTCCAGCTCCTAAAGCTTCATTTGTCCAATTCGAACCTGTGTGGCTGTTGTTTTCTGCTCGTCATCTTCCCAGTTATCGTCCAACCCTGTTTCTACTAGCCCCGCACGCCGCAATCAAGGCGTCGGCCTCGTCGCGACACCTCTCCTCTCCCCAGCATCTTTTAGTTTGCTTCATATCTCTCCTTTGCGTTTCCTGTGTGTGATTTGCGATCGATCACTCCCGTCACCACTGAGCTCTTCACCTCCCTCGTTCCCCCGCCATGTCGTCTGATCCGAGCAGCTTGGACAGCCCCAAGCGCGACATCAAAAACCATGTGCTGTTCGAGATTTCGACGGAGGTTGCGAATCGAGGTCTGCGATATCCATTTTCAATTGACTCGCTAGAAGCATGGAGCTAACACTGCTCATATCTAAATAGTTGGTGGAATCTACTCCGTCCTCAAGTCCAAAGCTCCAGTTACCACAGCAGAGTATGGCGAAAGATACACTCTCATCGGGCCACTCAATCGCGCATCGGTACATATTTCTCACCATATCTATCCTTTCTGCCTATATCAAGGTATGACGGAGAATTGACATCCTATAGGCTGTCGTTGAGGTCGAGGAACTCACGCCTTCCGATCCCTATATCATCGGGACCATGGCATCCATGAAGGAACGGGGAATTGATATTATGTATGGACGATGGCTCATTGAAGGTGCTCCACGAGTACTTTTGATTGATACAAGCACGGGATATCAATTCCTGGATGAGTGGAAAGGCGACCTTTGGAATGTGGCTGGGATACCGTCCCCAGTTGGGGATAGTGAGACAAACGAAACCATCGTGTTTGGGTACTTGGTTGCTTGGTTCCTGGGCGAGGTAATCCCGATTAAGCTGCTAAGCACGCCATACGTACTCCCCGCTAACTAGTAACAGTACATTTCGAGAGAACGAACACGGGCAGTCGTTGCCCATTTCCACGAATGGCTAGCAGGTGTTGCCCTCCCATTGACGAAAAAGCGCCATATGGACGTGACGACAATTTTCACCACCCATGCGACTCTGCTAGGGAGATACCTTTGCGCTGGATCTGTAGATTTCTACAATAATTTGCAATATTTTGACGTCGATGCTGAAGCGGGAAAAAGAGGTATATACCATCGATACTGCATCGAAAGAGCTGCCGCGCATTCTGCAGACGTGTTCACGACGGTATCACATATAACGGCATTCGAGAGCGAACATTTGCTAAAGCGGAAGCCTGATGGCGTGCTGCCAAATGGACTCAATGTAAAGAAGTTTTCTGCCGTGCACGAGTTTCAGAATCTTCACTCCCATTCCAAGGACAAGATCAATGATTTCGTCCGCGGCCACTTCTACGGACATAACGACTTTGATCTGGATAATACCCTCTACTTCTTCACTGCCGGTCGTTATGAATACCGAAACAAAGGCGTTGACATGTTTATTGAGTCCCTTGCGAGACTTAACCATCGCCTCAAAGCTGCAGGCTCTAATACCACGGTGGTCGCATTTATTATTATGCCAGCACAAACATCGTCTCTCACTGTTGAGGCTCTCAAAGGCCAGGCCGTTGTGAAGTCGCTTCGGGACACACTAGAAATGGTCGAGAAGGGGATTGGTCGACGATTATTCGAGCGCTGCCTGGGGTGGAAGGAAGGAGATAATATGCCCGACGAGAAGGACCTCATTACCAACCAGGATCGCGTACTTTTGCGCCGTCGACTATTTGCAATGAAGCGTCACACCCTTCCGCCCATTGTGACGCACAACATGGTCAATGACGCGGAGGATCCAGTTTTGAACCAGCTTCGTCGCGTTCAGCTTTTCAACCACCCTTCTGATCGCGTCAAGGTAGTTTTCCACCCGGAGTTCCTCAATTCATCAAACCCTGTCTTACCACTTGATTATGACGACTTTGTGAGAGGGACGAATCTCGGCATCTTCCCTTCATATTACGAACCCTGGGGCTACACGCCTGCGGAATGCACAGTGATGGGCATACCGAGTATAACCACTAACCTGTCTGGATTCGGATGCTATATGGAGGAGCTGATCGAGAATTCGTCGGATTACGGTATATATATTGTCGACCGTCGCATGAAGGGTGTGGATGACTCCGTCAACCAGCTTACCAATTTTATGTTTGATTTTGCTTCCAAGAGCCGGAGGCAGCGCATCAATCAACGGAACCGGACTGAACGATTGAGCGATCTTCTGGACTGGAAACGAATGGGTATGGAGTATGTAAAGGCGCGCCAGTTGGCGCTTAGAAGGGGTATGAGAGCCTTCCAATACAATACCACCTTCGATGCTAACTAGTTTATTTAGCGTACCCATCTTCCTTCGATGCTGCTGAAGACTTTAGCGATATTATAGGGGGAACGGAACAGAAGATCTCCCGCCCGTTCTCTATGCCGGGCTCCCCCCGTGATCGTACCGGGATGATGACGCCCGGCGATTTTGCGTCGCTGCAGGAGGGCCGCGAGGGCTTAAGCACGGAGGATTATATTGCATGGAAGCTACCGTGAGTTAATGCTGTATTTTGTAACGCAGTGGAATGGAATAGCGCTGACAAGGACCTAAAAGTAGTGAGGAAGAAGACTCGGAAGAATACACCTATCCGCTCACCCTCCGAAAGAAAGCTCCTACCAACCCCCCTCTCTCCCCCGAAGGAAGCGTGACGCCTAACGGCGGCACGTAACAGGACGATGAAACGATATATACGAAATGTGTACCCTAATTGACTAAATCGGCATCTACTGGACTTTAACTAATCGTCGAATTTTTTTTTTTTTTTTTTTTTTTTTTGGATGGGCATCGTGAACGCCCTTGCCTTTTGCTTCTTAACTAGTTGATTGCATTCCCCCCATTTTCCCCCGCCATTTAATATTCATATTCCATGTTCTTCTCTGGCCTTACTACATCTCCCTGTCCTTATTTATACCTAGTGCATTTTGCTCTCATATATTCTGCCACTTTTTTTTCTAATACCAAATGAAGCATGAATCTTCGCGGCTAGCAATTACAGCGCACGTGCGGTTTTCTTTTTACCGGGCTTTTATTTCGTACACTGTTTAATTGATGCGGTTTGCATTTTGTTTTGTTTTCTTATTTATTTATTTTGCCTGGCTGGGGTATATATCCAACAATTTGTTCTTAATGTGAGTTTTCATGAATCAGTACATGGTAAAACGGAATGAACTGAATTGAACTGAATCGCATGTGTGGGATATTGTTTTATCATTGAAGTGATGATTTTGAGTTTTGGACCACCAACCAACCCCTATCTAGATGGGGCGTGTGTGAGTTTTGCACGGCACGGGTTCGTAGAAGTAAGTAGTAGGAGATGGATGCTAGGATGGTTATTAGTAGGAGTGTTGCGAGGATGTAGCACATTAGATAGTGGTGGAGATGTATGGTCATGTATGTATGTATGTTCTGCTTCTGATTGCTTTGGCGTCTGAGAAAATGGGGCTGGATGGTAGGAGGAGATGGTAGCTTTTATACTGCTAGTCTTTTATATTCGCATGCATGCATGCAGCAGCCTATGTAGCTCCCCTATGCTCCGTATTGAATGGGCACAGAAACATTATCTAATTTAATCGCCATGAAGCGCATGGTAGTGGTAGTGTAGTGTAGTTGGGTAATCATCACTTCATTGATTCATCAGGAGAGGCTGGTAAATGGACATGAATAGCATAAACATGAGAGAAATAGGGAGAGAAGCAAGGAAAGATGCATATATGTATGTAATGTACGTGCGAAGGAAAACATGCAGTTAACTACTAAATCAGAGCAATGGAAACATAAGATGCAGGAAATAAAAATCATTGGGCAGTGTGCAGTCGGGTGGTTCATGAACAGTGACCACGAATTTATAAAATGATTTTGTTACTCATCATCCTCTCCATCGCTCTCATCATCATCATCGTCGTCGTCGTCGGCATCAAGGATCTCTCCCTCATCGCGCTTTTCCAGCTCATCATCGCCATCATCCTCATCATCAAGGATCTCTCCTTCATCGCGCTTCTCTAGCTCATCATCAGATCCCTCGATCTCATCCTCATCGTCAAGGATATCTCCCTCATCATCAAAAATATCTCCCTCATCACGCTTCTCCAGCCCACTATCCATCCCCTCCAGCATCTCCCTCTTCTTCGTCGCGAAGTGCGAAACAGCCCAATAGTAGATATCCGCAATCTCCTTACAACTCTTCGCATCATGCTTGCTATCCTCCTTCTTGCAAGAATTATATAGATCATCACGGAAGTTCTTGTCGATCTTGTTCTTGTTCTTTTTCGAGAAGCGCTTCTGGTCCTTGTAGTTGCGGTAGCCAAAGTCGTGGCGCTGGCAGCTGGGCAGGAAATTGAAGCCTGGGTGGTCGGGCGACTTGGAGCAGCCGTCTGAGCTCCAGTCGAGGGAGGAGGGGTTTTTGGCCTTGCGGGCTGCTTGGAATTCCTTCATGCTGGCTTTGAAGAGGAGGCGGTCTGTGGCTTTTTTCTCTGTCTCGCGCGTGGCGAGAGTGCTGGGCGCGGAAAGGGCTAGGGAGCTCAGTGTGAAGAGCGTGAAGAGGGAGAGGTACTTCATTTTGATGGTTTGGATTTTTCTTGACAAGTAGTAGTTGTTGTTATTGGGTTGAGGACAGAGTAGGTCTAGTAGAGGAGTGTTTGATATTGAAAAATCGGATGAGTTGATGGCATCCAAGCTGGGGAAAAGCTGGCCATTTTAAATCCCACTGCCTGGCCTGTCCCCATCCGTATCTTTCTATCATCTTTGCCTGTCGGGAGGCGCCATCATTGCAACTCTCCTCTCAACGATGAGAGGAGCTGCTCCCAAAATTGGGGCGTTGGTTGACGGAGGGCGCCGTCTTGAAGCGTGATTGGCTGCTCCAAGCATCTCAACACGATGCCGAACTGATCGACCGATCAACACGGCGCAGGGTTCGCATCCGTTTTTTCAAACGCAAAGCCTCCCTCGCAGCACGTCCTCTGTCGTATTCTGCCTCTGGTGATAGTTTGGAGAGGAACGGTCGGAATGGGGATACGGATGGCTGCGGGGATTGCTGGGATTGGCGGATACGGATACACAAGATCGGAGTACGGGGCTGGCAGCCGTTGGGATACATCGTGTTTCATAAGCCGAGCAGGAAAAAACAAGGAACATGAAAAGCTCAAATCAATTCCTCCCTACCACTGCGACCAGTATGCTTGCTTCTTTACTTGAGACCCATCACCTCCCACACTTTTTCCGCCAGGCCTTGTAGCTCCGTTTTTGTGAAGATAAAGTCCCGCTCTCTTGGCCCAGGGGTGCGTAGCATCGGCTGGTGGAAGGGTATGACAAGGTCATCGCCGGTCAAACTGGTCGGGTTCCGAGATATCTTTATTTCTTGGATGGGTCGAGGTTCTGGGTTGGGATGGAGTCTTGTCGGCATTCTTCCACGTTCCCATGAGGTGAGATAGATGTTGCCGCTTGGCCGTTTGATGTCGATGGTGAGGCCCAGGAGAACATCCTCGTTTGACTTTCTCCCGCGATTCCAAAAACGCAACCTCCAGCACAACGGTAGGCCAGTCTAGAGATCTTCCTGGAGGATTGGGCCGAGGAGACCAAGAACGATCAGCCTGTTTCTCTCGGTCTGGTGTTTCTGCGCGGGTAGCGCTACGGAAGTAGATTTCATCGCGGATAGACATTTCTATTGCTTTTGATGTAACAAGAGAGTCAAATTCCCCAGCAGCCTCCTCATGTGGGAAGGCAGGCATGTTTAGAATCAATAATTTCAAAGATGAGTTGTAATCAAGCCGTCCGGGGAAATGGTTTTGGTGCTTTTCGAATTCTTCTGGAGAGACACCATTAAAGATAACAAACAGGCCTTCATGTTGTGTTAAAACCTGCTTCAGATGCTCGAATCCCAAATAGTTATATTCACCGGTATCTGAAGGAAGGCCCTTCACAAAGTCGTGTCTTTGCTTCTCCATTTTATGATATTCACTGCTTGACATCACAGCCTGTGTGTAGTGAGGATGGCAGGAATGGTTTTGTTCCTGTTTCAAAGGTGAGTGTCTTCTGTATGTGTTGATGGGTTTAGTAGTAAGTTACGGAGTATAAAAGAGAGGAGTAATCCGTCCTCGACCATGATTAATAAATAACTAAGCTTTTCCTAAATTTCAATTTGCGTCAGGGGCTTCTTGGCCGCAAAAACAGACCTTGGTGGAACAGCCAATGTTCAGTATATCCAACTCATGTCTCGATAATGGATGCGGTCTCCTCGAAGCGCTGGATTCTGTCTGCAGACAAGAAGGATCGAGCGTCAATATGCCACCATCCAACGCTCCTCTCTTTTCTGGGGTCCAAGTTCTTACTCCCTGTTTTTGGAGATATGAACTGCCCTGCATTCTCGCTGCGCCAGGAGGATCTATTTCACACGAATTAATATTTGTCAATCTGGTTCCTCATTCTCATCTTTCGACGGCGTCATGGACCCTCCCGATGATTCCGCGACGGAGGGCTCTGCGCCTCCTCCCTCACCAGATACTGTCGAATCTGTCGAATCCGGGGATGATGAGCCGCCCGAGGTTGCTGCCCACACCCCGCCACCTGAAGGAATGACTTGCGAAGAACTTCAAACGATATTGGAGCAATCTCTGCGGTCCATGTATCCTGTGTTGCCTCAGGATGCTAAACGATATGATAGCGTTTTCGTCTTGCTATTACTGTGGGATGTATCCGTCTTAGGCATGGATATGATCCAATCTGACGTGGAAAACCTTGCTCGCATATTTGAGGTCCTTTACTCTTACACCGTTTCTGTCCGGAAGATCCCAACATTCTTTTTCGAGGATCCGCAGGCATGGTTTATGAGAATGTTGGGAGACTTGATGGGTGGGAATGTTGAGGATGCTCTGATAATCATCCATTATGTGGGCTATGGATCACAAAGATCACAAAACGAGCAATTACAATTCCTGTGGCAGTAGGTTGGAATTTATTTCTATCTATTCCCATCCTGGACTAACAGTACTCACTGCAGCCCACCCTCGAGACAAGCTCCATACCATGCCAACCTTAGAGTAAGCCTCAACTTCTCCTCCCTCAAGGATAAACTCTCTGAAGCAGATTACGATGTACTCTTCCTCCTCGACTCATGGTACCCCGACTCGAGTTCGCTTGGGGAAGGAAAAGAGTTGATTTGCGCAGCAGGCTTCGACCCGCTTCTGCCCACCTTCAGCTGTCCATTTACAAATGCCTTCGCCGACGAACTCACGGCAGCCGCCCTTGAAGCACAGTTTCTCACAACGAGCATGCTGTTCGCAAGGCTTGTCAAACGATATGTCGACGGCTTAAGAGGCTTAAAAAACCCCCCAGTCCACACGCAGCTTTCTCTCGGGACCCAGTCCATACATCTCATGCCAGTAAAAGGGACAGGCCCAACAGATCCGCCGATAAGAGTTGGAAGGAGTGGGCGTGTAATGGCCTTCGCCCAGCCTACCACATCTCCTATTGAGGCCAATTATAGAGTGCTAGTGCGTGATGCGACTGAGACGTCCGCCGATGAAATCAAATCCTGGTTAAAGGAGAAAGGCCTGCCCGACACGGCCAAGGTAGACGTGGGCTCGTTCCAACACGGGGCCACCCCATCATTGGTCTTGAAGATACCAGTCGAAGTTTCATACTGTCTACCGTCCAATATCTCGTCAGCATCTCTTCACGGCTACTTTGATCCGGCACCTGAGCCGATAAACGAGCGTAGCGAGACATACTTTAGAATATGAATGCCCGGTTGTCAAGGATGTATTGCTGGAGCATCGCGAGGCGATCGTGGCTTCATGCAACGTGCTTTGAGCCTTGAGTTATGCCCTGTAGACCTTGTTGTCTCTGTGAAAATTAGTCTGTACGGTTTTCACTACAACTGTGCACGGTTTCGGGTTTTGCATGGGGTTTGAAAATTCCTATCTTTAATCAACGTTTGGCATGTTTCGGATTTCCGCTTGGAGGGGCAGTGCAGTGCAAGATAGAGAAGCTGAAGATTGGTTTCGTGTTTTGAAACATTGTTCTCCTGCGCAGTACCTAGATATTTATATAGTAGTAGCTGGGTTATTGACTCAGAAAATAAAGAGACTCGTTGCCAAAGTTCCTAAAAATAGAGTGCTGGCCCTGGGGCAATGGGGCATGATGCTGATGATCAGCACAGGGTAGTTCGATAAACTACGAGTACGAGGCTACGAGCGCCGATGGCGGGGTATTTATTTAGTTCCGGATGGTGAAACAGCATCTAATGATCTTCCTTGTTAGACAGATGCTTGTCCGATACGAACTCGAACTCGAACGCTTACAGTGGACTTCACTCCGTCTTAATTATTACTGTTTTAATTTAGGTGATTTGTAGATTTAGCTGTTTATTAGTGAAGTTAACTACTAGTAGTTATTTATTTTAGCTTTTGGCTAGATTTGAAAGATTCGAAGCGTGAAGTTGCAATAGTAGTATTATGCTGCATATTATGAAACATTATAAAATCCCAGTTAACTAGTTAACTAATCCAGCGACCTACTATCTATCTACTCTTTCCACTTATTAACTAACTTCTATCCGCCATCTTTCATTAAAAACATCCCCGGTATTTTGTAGAAATACTGTGGATATAGTACTTTTATGTTCATAATTGTAGAGGCCAGAACTGTTTCCCCCCTTCCATCCTCCACCGGTTACTACTATTCTGCAAAACAGAATTAACTTGTCCCCGATTTAATGTTCCCCGCGGCTTTTGTTGATTCATTGTGGTTAAAATATGGTGGCGGGGAAGGTTTAAAAGGGTTAAGTCAAGCTCTTGGTGCCACCATTGATGGGATGGAGGACAATAGGGGCGTAGGGTTATTCGAGTTTGCTTTGTTATTGCCTGATGGTGATGATGATGATGATGCTGAGGCCCACGGTTGGCTGGGGGTATTATCTAAATAATTGGGCGTAGTTCTATTTCTTCTATTAGAACTTTTCTTCTCCTCATAGAAACAGGAGAGAGCTAGGCAAAGGAAATAAATTAGGGGTAATGAAGTAAGATGATTTGGGTATAGAATAAAATGCAGGTAAGAAAACAACTGGTTAAATTAAAAAAGCGAGTTGGCTATCTTCAAGACAGGATGGATAGGAAGGAAATGAAATCTTATTTTTCGCTTTTCCGAACAATACCTGAAACGACAATGGCAAATGATATATTAAAAAAAAAGAGGTATCTCTCCGTCTAGTGATCTCGCTTATAGATCTTGGCCAAGAACGACTCGAAAACAGCCTTCTTCAGCCCCTCCGACTCATCAAGAGCACCAATCAGACTCTTGATCTTGCCAACCTGCTCCTCCTCAAACTCCCGGTAGACTTTCTCCAGCTCCAGCTCGTTGAAGAGCGCCTTCACCTTGGCCTCGAGCGCGGCATCCTTGCGTCCGTAGGACTCATCAAGCACCTTGCGTTGCTCTGGGGAGCAGCGTTTTAGCGCTGTGTTGATGACCCACGAGCACTTGTTGTCTTGGATGTCTGTGCCGATTTTGCCGATCTGCTCAGGCCGGCCGAAGACGTCCAGGTAGTCATCCTGCGCCTGGAAGTATTGGCCCAGCGGGATGAGGATGTCGTGAGCCTGGCGCAGGTTGGCCGGGGTGGCAAGCTGGAGGTAGTGTAGGGCTAGCACGACGGGGAGGTAGAAGCTGTAATATGCCGTCTTGTAAACGACAATGAAGTTAAACTTGTCCATGCTGAAGTTGTTCAGATCGACGTGGTCTTCGGGCGCGGTGAGTAGGTCACACAGCTGGCCCAGCTCGGTCTGGAAGGTGACTTCGTGGAACAGCTCGAGTAGATCGACATAGGCGGGGTGCGAGCGGAAGTGTTTCTTGAGCAGGACGTAGATGGCGGCCTCGAGCATGAAGGAGTCGTTGATAGCGATCATGCCGACGTTGGGACGGCGGTACCAGCATGGCTCGCCGCGACGGGTGATGGAGGAGTCCATCATGTCATCAGAGACGAGGAAGAAGGCCTGAAGCAGCTCTGTCATCCAGCCCAGCGTGCTGAGGTGCTTGAATTGTTCATCGGTGAGGGGCTTCTCGAGCAGCGCGAGGGCGGTATCTGGGACGGAGAGGCCGCGGTTGAGCTTTCCGCCAGGGGTGTTGGCGTTCAGGGACTGTATTTGTATGCGTTGTGATTAGATATAGACGCTTAGAATATGGCAGAGGCAAGAAATACAAACGTTTTGGAACCATTCGAGGGCATTGGAAGGGCTTCCATACTGAGAGGCGTGGTCGGTGATGTCCTTGACCAGCGAGGGGAAGACCGCCTCGAAGTCGGCGCGGGCTGTCTTGGACATGGTGTTTGATATTCGGAGAACTGGAGAGGGCAATAGGCGCGGGCAAAGAGTACAGCAGTGCGTATAGGGCGAGTCAATGGCCGATATAAATGTTGCGATGAGAATGAGGACTGATCTTTATCTTTATCGTTGGATCGACGAGGGGCAATCGCCGGGGTGTTTGCTTTGTTTGCAGCGGGGTGTCACGTGCCGCGGCTAGCTCCAAAAGCTCCAAGTAAATACAGCAAACATCCGCTGGAAACCTCCCAGGAACAACCAGATAACGGGCGGATTGCGCGATCTGAAGCTGGTATTCTCCGCTACAATGAGAATCTGTTGACGGGCTAGGACTTGATTTCCCGGAACCACCAAACTGCCGTCTCGAAGCTCCCCGCTTTCCGCCCGGCAGGTCGCGTCTGGCGCATCCCCCGCGACAGTTGAGATAGCTCCAAACAATGCCCGGAAGAGCCTGTTTAGCTCAATAAAATAACCACCGGGACATCCCGATTTAAGATGGCCTCGAATTTCAATTCCGACAGCTTGAGAGAGCTGCGGTGGCGCCTGGAAGATGCCGCCATCAAGTGCTCTGAACGGTGTCTGTACCAGTCTGCGAAGTGGTATGCTCCCATTCCCCATATTGTACCTCGGGTTGTCCCTATTAATCATTGTTCTTTTCAAGGTCTGCGGAAATGCTAGATTCTCTAATCCCGATTGACGAAGTCGACGATGGCTCAGACACGGACCCAGATTCCCCAATGGACATCCCCGCACCCCCCGGTGTTAATCCATTTCTACCAACACGAGACCCGGAAGAAGCTGCACTGGAAGCTCGGGAAGCTCATAAATATATTCTAGCCAAATCATACTTTGACACGCGAGAGTATGACCGCTGCTCCGCGGTTTTTCTACCTCCATCCACTTCTGCCATCCCCCTTGCCCCACGCTCCGCGAATATAAAACCGAAAACGCCCCTCACCCCCCATAAAGGAAAGGGGAAATCCACTTCCTTTGGTGGGTCGAGTACTGGTAGTAGCTCACGGAATCCATTTCCACGACTAAGCCAGAAATCTCTTTTCCTTGCGTTATATTCAAAGTATCTTGCGGGAGAGAAACGGAAGGATGAGGAAACGGAAATGGTTCTAGGTCCCGCGGACGGGGGCATGACCGTGAATAGGGAGCTTCCTGGCCTAGCCCAAGGATTGGAATCATGGTTCGCTGATAGAACAGCAAGAGGTTTGGAAGGACTAGGACAAGGATGGCTGGAATATCTCTATGGTGTTATTCTACTAAAAGCTAAGAACGAGGAAGAAGCCAAAAAGTGGCTGGTCAAGAGTGTGCATTTATACCCCTTTCATTGGGGGGCTTGGCAAGAGCTGAATGATCTTCTTGCAAACACTGAAGATGTACGGTTAACTAATCCCATACGTTCTCTTATCTCTGCTAACTCGTCTACCCCAGCTGAAACGAATTGCGGACCAGCTCCCTCAAAACATAATGACCCTTATATTTCACCTATACTGCAGCCAAGAGCTTTATCAAACCACTGAAGACACACATCAGATGCTTACAGAGCTTGAAAGTATATTTCCAAGCAGCGCATTCCTCAAAACACAGAGAGCATTGCTATTTTACCACTCAAAAGGTACTCCCCATCACCCCCCCCCCCAGTCCGGCTTCAAACGCTACTGACACCTCGTAGAATTCGAAGAAGCTTCTCACCTTTTCTCCGAACTCCTAATCACCTCTCCTCACCGCCTCGACAGCCTCGACCATTACTCCAACATCCTCTACGTAATGGGCGCCCGCCCCCAGCTCGCCTTTGTCGCGCAAATCGCGACTGCAACCGACAAATTCCGCCCCGAAACCTGCTGCGTAGTCGGGAACTACTACTCCCTAAAATCCGAACATGAAAAAGCAGTAATGTACTTCCGACGCGCGCTCACATTGGACCGCAACTTCCTCTCCGCCTGGACCCTCATGGGCCACGAATACATCGAGATGAAAAACACACACGCGGCCATCGAATCATACCGGCGCGCTGTCGACGTTAACCGCAAGGATTACCGCGCTTGGTACGGTCTGGGACAGGCGTATGAAGTCCTTGACATGGCCTTTTACGCGCTCTTTTACTACCACCGCGCCGCTGCGCTGCGTCCATATGACCCGAAGATGTGGCAGGCTGTGGGATCATGTTATGCGAAAATGGGCCGGCCCGAACAGAGCATCCGCTCCCTAAAGCGCGCGTTGGTTGCCGGGTCATATTACGAAACCGATGGTGCGGGTGGGGTGGGTTCGTTCAATAGCGTAGGCTCGAAGCATCCAGCCCATGGAGCCGGTTCGATTACGAAACGTATCCTAGACCCGGATACACTGCATCAAATCGCGACGCTTTATGAGCGCCTTGGCGACGATGAGGAGGCAGCTGCGTACATGGAACTCACGCTACAGCAGGAGACGGGCCAGACGGGCCTGGATGACGAGGGTGACGACGACGATGACGGCGACGGCGATGGGCCGGCGCGTGGTGGTGTCGGTACGTCTGCGTCCCGTCGCACGTCTTCGTTTACGCAGAAAACAGACGATGCAGACGATGAGCCGACTGGTACCGGCGTCACGGCTACGACGAGTAAGGCTCGCTTGTGGCTGGCTAGGTGGTCGCTGAAACATGGTGATTTGGACAGGGCAGATTTATTAGCTGGCGAGCTATGTCAGGATGGTATTGAGATTGAGGAGGCGAAGGCGTTGATGAGGGATGTTAGGGCAAGGAGAGAGGGAGGTGTGATTTGAGGGGGTTGATGGGATGGGACGAATGTTGTGTTTCTTGTTTTAGAGCGTCTGCCCTGCCGTTTTGTGCATATGATATATGAATATGGAGGGATAGGTTATGGTGTTTTTAGAGATATCGGTTATGGTACATATTTATATCTTAGTGCGGTTGTCCTTTCTGGCCTCGTTATTTAAATATATGTCCCCTGAATGATGCATCGTCGTTATCGAGCTATGATCAAGGCCAGTTAGAAACGTGATCCCCCTTCCACCATCCAAGACTTTCCAAAAGAAACTCTCCTCCCTGTCATGTATGACATGTCGTCTCACCTACGAATTAAAATCCCTGCTCATCCCACACTTCTCGTGCCAATGCCACCAGCTCCATTTCTGTAATCTGAATGTCCGCTTGAGAGACAGGAGGGCGCAGAAACACCTTTTCAAACTCCAGGATAAGCGGTGCGCCGTAAATATTTATGCTGTTGGAATTTTGGGGGCTAGATATGGTGATTTCCTGGATAACCATGGGCACAACTGTATTTGGATTGGCCCGTGTAGGACGAACACGCTGAAGTTCCCAGCGCCTAATAACAACCTCTTTGCGCCTGCGATTGATAGATACTCCGAGCGCAATTTTGACTTGACCGCGGGAATTGTTCAACCACCAATGGCAGTCCCGTTGAACTCTTGCTTGGCTCTCCGATAAGCCAACCTCGACAACCACGCTTGGCCATTTTTTGTCCCGTTGCGCAGGGAGAGTTTCCGGTCTATAGGAGCAGTCGGGGGATTTTTTCCTGCTGGCCCCCTTCACAGTCGTCTCGCGTACGACACGGAGGCCGCCAATCTGGCGAGCTTTTGGAACAAGTAGGAGATCAAATTCTCCGGCAAACACTTCGTGCGGCGGCAATGGCATTTTGATGACGAGGATCTTTAGGGTTGTATGATATGAGCTGAAATAGTGGCCGATTGCTTCTAGGTTTGCGGACTCGGTGGCTTTCAGGGGAACGTTGTTGAAGACGATGTACTGGCTTTTTTCTGTAGAGTCGTGTGCAAGCTGTCCGTACTCGTGGTCAATCTTTTTGAGGATGTCTTTGACTCCTTTGAATTCATATTGGCTTGTTGATGGCGGCAAGCCCTGCAGGAACTCCCTGCGAGTAGTAGTAGTATCCATTTTTGTCTTGGTGAAGAAGCTGCTTGGGAGAACTAGATGGGTTATCCAACGGTACGGATTATGAGGGAATGATAGTAGGACGGCTGGATTTAGCTCGTGCAAGCGTTGGGATGGGTTCTGGGGGAGGTCGTCGTCGCCGGGAGACTATCAAAATGTCGTGAGAATTCAAATGACGTCACTCTACCCTTCAGCTTAAATACAACTCTCGGTTTCTCTCTTGAAATCAAAACATCACTGCATGTTGAAGAAACAATCAAATGGATCAACTGGTGGATGTGCCCAACAACTTGCAACACAACAACAAGAGAATAACAACGGCAACATACTTGGCGGCCATGCTGATGCTGGCTTTCATTCAGTTATCAGGACCTGGCAGGCGACCTGCCTATGGAGGAATCCGGGGAACAGCTACACCGGGTTATTCGGATCCAAACAGCCCTCCAACTAGACAATCTCGTCCGATATTCTGTCGATATCAACAATTCCCATCTCACATGTCGCATTGGAGACAGGCATGCCTCGACACTTCCTGAGGTTAAGATCACCCGATAGGTAGATCTGAGATGACAGCGCATCCGTATCTTATCACCATTCAATCATACATACTCAGAGGTTCTGCATCACCAGAGAGCCTGGCTGACAGGGATTTTTCTTTCGCAAGTTCCAATTATTCGGTTTTTTGAAATAGCCCCGAAGGTTCACTCACTAAAATAGTGTATGAAGTGTCACTCAATCAACCAGGCAAGTTCGCCGATGTTGCCAACAAGCAGTGCCTGACTGATGGTGAGTGTCAATTCTTCCGACTCTTGAAAAACTACGGAATAAGAAACATCTCGCGGAGGGGCCACTTTATGCATCAGGCGAATAATGAGCGGCTGGCTGAGCAGCAACCGAAGAAGGCTGCCTGCTCAAGCTCCCCCTTGATGACATGGATGATATTGGATCGGATCGAGTTAACCTTGAGAAGGCTGATCTTATGCGCATCTTCTTATATATGCACCAGGGTTGTGAAAGCACCCCCCCCCCCCCCCCCCCCCCCCCGGAGGAAGGGAAATTGGACAAAGCTTCACATTGACCCAGCCGAGCTATCTGGTAATAATCGGACTTGAGGGAGCAACCCAACCCCGCCTCCGCGTACTATCACATCTCAAAGGTCCCGTCCCGACATTGGGTAGTGACCGATGAGCCCAGCTATCCAAACCTCGAGTCCTGTCAAAATACGAAATAAGCTAGGATACCACATTGGTGCGATGCACACTGGAAATCCTATCACAGTCGCAAATTTCAGCCATCATCAATGACATCGCCGTCGGGGCCGAGATGGAGATTTAGCAAATCTTCTGAGGTCCTGCTTGAAGTTGACAGCTAACTTAGCTCGGCCTTGTCTGGTTTTTAATCCTCCGAACCACGCCAACTGCCGATCTCGACTTGGTCTCGACTTGGTCCCAACCCCAAGACAGCTGATGAGGATGATGTTAGATAGCTTGGCTCGCTCCCGTCCGGTTTTTAATCATCATCTACCCACTCAACTTTATTCCAGTACCAGCATAGCTGGTTACTAGCGCGAGTGCTTGGAGGAACTATCGTTCAACTAACTACCGTTCAGATTCCGCAGACTTGATTTGTGGTGTTCCAAAAAGGAAAAAATGCATCAAAGCCTTGACAAGTCAGCAACCACGTTGACCTTGCTCCATAAGCATGATGAGTGACAGCTAGTTGCTGCAGGAGGATTCACAATCCCCGGTCCCCAAGACACTCAATTGACTTGTTGTTGATCAGCCAGCCAAAAACCTCCGGAGAAAATCTCCTCGATTGATGTTCCATCTTTTGAGGTAAACCTTTGGGAGTTGTGCTCTGTCGAGTAGAGTTATAAACATATAAAAAGCCCCAAGTTATTTGGGTTTTCCGAGTCGGATTCGTTCGTCAGATTATTTCAATTACGAACATTACTCCAGTTCGATATAATCAATATCTCTTTTTAATACCTCTTTGGACACTTATTTTCATCATGCACTTCTCGTTGAAAGTTCTCGCTGCCCTGGCTGTTACTTGCGTTCCCGGTGGATATGCCAGCCCTCTTCTCCCTATCAACCCCGGTCCGGACTGCGACTGTCTCGGTTTTGACTTGGGTTCAATCATTGACCTAGTCAAAACTGGCACACTTTGCTGTGGCAATAAAGGCATTAACTGGGCCTATTACGACAATGATTTGCGAAATACGGGCGAAAACTACCCAAACTACGACCCTGCTTCGGTCAAAACAATCTCCCCTGTCCATGAAGAGGTCACCTCGTTTATCGGAGGAGTGAGAGGAGAGGTGCTCAATGACCATTTGGAGGGAGGTCCGATATACAACTCCTCTGTTAGCCTTGATGGGCAATTCTACACTCTCAACCACCATTTCTATCTCCTTGCCCCGGTGTCTGGCGAGTACACGTTCACCGCGACCAAGGTCGATGACGCATTCTTCCTCTGGATCGGCAGGGATGCCTACTCTGGCTGGACAGTTGACAATGTTGCGGCCAAGGCTTACTGGTCGTATGATGGCACTGGCTCAGGCAAGGTCACATACAAGGTGACTTTGAAACATGGCACCTTCACACCGATCCGCGTCGTCTATAGCAACGCACAGGGCGGCGGCGCGTTCGTCTTCACCATCACGTCGCCCGGGGGACACACAATTCTCGACGCCACCTCCGATTACTCTCCGTTTATTATCCAGCACTCCTGTGACGGGATCATTGCGCCCGAGTTCCCCGCCTTTGGTTCCGAGATCTGATTTGTCGGTTGAAACCAGCTACAGGAAAGGGTTTTTGGCCCCTGGGTCAGATTACTTGCAGACCAGGAGATTCTTTGTGGTGCACTACGAGACAGGATTTAACTGTACCTGAGACTAGACATAGTACTAGATAATTAATAATAAGTTCTTAGGTTCCTGCGATTTCAAAACCTTCAACTTCAAGTCATGAGCAGAATATAGGGGCGGTGTGGTATGTAACCATACCATGGCACAAATAGTATTAGTATACCGAAAGAAGAACTGAAGAAACATATCATATTTTCTAACCTCTATCCAACCTCAAGTCCTTAACTCTTCAAGACATGTAAAAGCCCCAAGCAAGCCCCTCTCCCCTTCATCCACCTTTACACCTTGAATTTGACACGCCTTACACCTATTAGCCCACTACTAACCCCCCAGAGCTCTCTGCCCCTTCTCATCACCTTCGACGACAAGAGAACTCATTGGTTATTGGATTTGCCACCTTTCCTCCAATATTATTTAAGAAAGAAAGGACTTGTTGGTATCAGCAATCGCAAGATTGATTGAAGCCGTCCGGGCTAATATCAAGGGGCTATTCGTGCAGAATCATAGGTAGCTTTCATTTAGGTATCCATTATAGTGGATGCTTGGGCACCGATTGATATAACTTATTAATCTACCTATGCAGACGATTATATATTTATGCTGTCCAAAATATGCAATATTCCCCCTGATATGGTTATGCGTTGGAAAAGTTTATATGCACCTGCACACGTCAAGTTTTTTGCTGCCCAACAGGTTCGACCAGTTTGAACCAACAACTAACAATTTCCAACCTCAATTGCAATAGAACAACGCATCATAACAATCGCGTTTCCGGCGGAACAGTGGCAGCTGGTCCAACTGACCCCCACTTACTACTGCAGCTACTAGTAGCTCCGGCCCGGAAGCTTCACCGCCGGGAATGGAGTGCCCATTAGAGTCCCTACACAGCGCACTCCTCATGCTATCATAGTAACGTCCAAGAAGGGCAAATATGCCATCATTTTCACAATCCCCTCCTAACTCTATAACTCCACACGACCGCACGTCTTGAACATACTAAGGCAAAGATAGTAATTCCCTCCAATTCCAGCTTAATCTCACGTCTATCTCCGTAGTTGCTGCAACGGTCTTGTCATCTTGGTCCCGTTTCCTGGCGCGAGAGTTCAACGTTCCGCTCTTCGGCGATTTTGGATGGCGATGGCTGGAAACGCCATATCCCCACTTTAGACATCCAGCGAAAACACGCTTTCCGAATTTCTCCCAATGGTCTCGGATATTTGCAGATTTTGGGTCGTTCTCGTCGATATCCGGCCGGAATGCCTCCTGAGTTAGGAAAATAATTTTTCCAGTTTGGGGTAAGCTGCCAGCTCGTTGCTTGAGAACGAGAGCGTTTCCTATTCGTGAGAGAGTTGATGCCGTTTGTTTCCCGTGTAAGGGGTTGGAACCCACGATGACGATTCCGCAATGGTGCAGTGGTTTATAGGAGCGTGCAGGACGCGTGACCGGGGGAGAGGGGTGCTTGCTGGCAAATCTGGAATTCAAAATCTTTTCGAGGAATTGGTCGATTGATGAAGGCGCGCCGAGTTGGTACATTCTTGATGAAGTGTAGGGTATATCGCCATTTAATTCCTGAGGATCTTGTGTGGCTAGCAGAATCGGGGCTGATTCCAGGAATGATGATGACGTTGTCAGGCAGGAAATTTGATAGGTAGATCTGTTGTCGACCCTGATAGATGAGCGACTCGATAAGTTATTCGCAGTCGAATGGGGCTTGTTTCCAGAGGCGGGGTCCCGTTCGGGGCGGAAATCTTGGTTTATACTATGGTTTCCCTCTGGCGAAGGTAACGCGTATGTTTCGTCACCAAGGTTGTGGTCGAAAGTTAGCGCGCCTGCTGCTCCATTTCTGTCGCTACTGCTGACGGTGTTTGAAGTGTGTTGGGAATTATTAAGCACGGAAGTGTTAGTTAAATCTGTCAAATGTCGATGCGGAGTGCCTTGAGAATCGGAGATAGTGGTGGTAGAAGATTGTGAGCAATCGGAATGAATAGTGATGTAGGGTGATCCCGCTCTTGGTATTGCTGCAGATCGTTTCGGGATTGGTTCTGGGTCAGGACAAGTGCTCTGCTTCCGTTTTCGCAGGGGAAACGATGTTTGCGGAGGAAGAAATTTTTCTGGGGGTGGTTGAAGTGAAGTCCCATGTTCAGCCCTAGAGTTAGCACTCATAGGCGCATTTGCCGGTGGAGAATCTAAGCCTGTGGTAATGGGAGAACCGACTGAGACTCCTGAAATGGAGGAGGACTGTGACGCGTCCACTGTGTATTGTGCCGTTCGATCAGCAGGATTCAGTTTCTCTGCCCAAATAGTAACTTCTTGTGACAATTCGTCTGTTGGCACCGAATTGGCTTCCTCTGCTAGCTGCTGTAGTTCCTCCAAGGTAATAGCATCTTCGACATCTCGATCGGCATGAATTTTCAGAACTCGAGGGAACCGGAGGGTATAATAATTCACGCCGGGCGGTTTCTCAAACCCGCTCCCGAGCATCTCAACGACAAATGGGGTCTTGAAAAGGTCTTGAACTTCGGGCAGTTGATTCTGGTCATTCCAGGTCGCAAACGGCGCGTCTTCATCGTCCACGACGCAACAGCGAAACTGCCCGAGTTCGTTGAGCGCTTTCATAAGTTGAATGTTGATATTGTGCCGGTTGAGCACATCAACAATCCGGAACACTGAACGTCCTTGATGGCACTGCTTCCCACTTTTCTCGAGACACCCCACGAAGAACGAGGTCCACTTTAGGCATTTTATTTCCCTGAATATGCCATTCGACGCCTCTTGGCTGTCATATCTTGCCCCGATGATAGCAAAATCAGCAGTGTCGCCAAGTCCCGCAATATAATCTTTTTTCAACTTGATCCAATGACCAAAATAATGATCCTCCTTCTGCCGGCCCAGGGAAAAATACGGCTCCTCGCTCCCCTTCAAAATAAGCCCTTCCCAGCGCTTTGAAATAGCCGTTGAAAATGAATCCGTCAAAAGTTGTTGGCTGTTTGGCCGAGAAAAACTGATATATTCCTGTTCCGCGATCCCTGCGCGTCCTTCAATGGAGTGCACAATTTGGCAAAGTAACGACCTGCGTTCTCTATAAGATTTCGGTAAGCAAACGGAATCGTCAATTAATAGTATATCAAAAAACATTATATATAAATGTTCGTAAGAATGCGGTCTGCTATGCGTTAGTTAAAGCACAATCGCAGTCCTGCCCTCAAGGCCATACGTACGGAGAGTCGTTTTCGGTGCCTATAAAGGTGCCAGACCTAGGCAGATGTTTCCGAAGTTTGTGAAAGGGAAGAATTTTAGACTTCACGTCGCTCCAAACAAGAAGTTCTCCCTCTAAAATACAACGCTGGGAAAATTTGCAGTCAGGTTTCCCGATTCCCAGGCATTCCTTCAGGGTGGAATGGACGCCTCGCCTGTCGACAGTCGAATCCTTCCCGCTTTTCGAGAATATCTGTATGGAGTTATGTTGCTTGGATAAGTCAATGTGTATCTGGCAGTATTCTCCGTCGTATTTCCTCTCAACGCTCATTGAGCGTTTGCCTGCCATCCTGCAGCAATGCTTGATCCCTCTTGCTTTATAGAAATCCGGCCTTCCTACCTTCACTCCAATGCTAAGAGACATGTGAGAAGACGCAAGGGAGGAAAGGAGTTTAGCGTATTCGGGCTGCGGACGGGAGGGGAACTGCCGTATCGGCTCGCGGCTTAGTAGGCCCACAGCAGCAGGGAAAGAGTCTTGTAGCAAAAGCAAGTCGGGAAGAAGGAAATGGAAGCTCCGAAGAATAAGTGAGGCAGGTAACTCGACCGGGGTGATGTCCTTCAATATGATTCTCGTAAACCACTTGGCATCACGGCTTGGGAGCCGTCGGAAAATTGGCCCAAGGGCTTCGTCCACGCTCGCGGCGCTTCTTTGTTTCCTCACATCAGGACCGGAGAAGCGGCAATTTGATGCGACCTGGTTAAGCGCAGCATCGATTTCTTCGACCGTTACTTCATCCGCCCCGTCGCAATTGTTCTCGGCCTGCCGCATGACATTTTCCACGCACTGTCCGAGATCATCACCCCCCGATGTTTTCCACAAATCGAGCTCGTATCGCCTTGACGTGCCAAGGAAGAGACAGCGGCCAATGATCTTAACAAGAGAAGGTTCCTTTCGTCCAAAGACCCTCTCCGGCCGCCTTTCCGGGAACAAGCATGATAAGAGGGCGAGACGATCTGTCGTTCCCCCATGGATGGCTTTTCCGTGCCTGTCGAACCATCCGGTGACCGTCGCGACGTCAGGGTTCCTTTTCCTCGCCGCGGACGACGCTTTTAGGGTGCGGTTGGACTCGAGATTCGAGAATAGGTCGCATACATAGGAGAATTTAAAGCCCATAGTATATATAGAGTGGCCCCTTCAAGGTCTGAGTCTTCATTCTGAACGTCAAGTGCATAGGACAGTGGCGGTAGACACTATCGCGTTGGATGGGAAGCGGATACCGCAAAGTAAGGTAAGATGTGCAGATAATCAACTTCTTCGGGTGCTAAGACCAAAATCTGGGTTATTTATACGTGTTACCAGACCAATATGCTGCCTGGCGACGAAAACACGATGCAGTTGGACATGAGGTTTGATTCCTGAGGTTTCTACGCGAGGGGAAGTGCCACGAAAAAAACACCAGATCATGTGACATTGGGTTTATCCGTGGATCAGAACTACCAATTCTATCTTTCGATAACGACAATCTATTGCGGATTTCTATTGGAAAACAAGCAATCTGAAGGTGCCGAGATGTGGCCAGAGTCCACAGACGAAGCATACTAGCCATTCCGAAACGCCGGACTACACTCCAGAGCCTACCGAGCATTTCGGCCCACAAGAGGGAACAAAATAAAATACATATAAGAAAAGTCAGACATGATAAGACGATGTTACAAGATGCCTTGTTTCTGGAGACTGTTCATAAAATATTAGCATACTGCCGCAGTCACACTTAGGGAAGGGGGTTACATACTCAAGATATATTCTCTCCGGCATGACGTTTCCTTCAGCATCCTCCATCTGTACCACGTTCTCTCGGTTGTCCTTCTCTCTCTTTCGATCTTGTTCGAGTTTTTCCCAGAGCCTCAATGCTTCTTCGATTTTGGTGATCTCTCGGAACAAACTGGTCTGCTGCGTAATTCCAAGACACTTCAGGCCATAGATATGTCTTGCCTCAGAGAAATGTTTATCGAACGCACGTCGTCCCATATACACAAAATTACCGCAGATTTCGCAGGGCAATTCGACCCCCAGACCGTGAAGTTTGTAGAGCCAATATGGGATCGGCTTGCCGTCCCAGGCAAGTGGCAGCTTGAGGGGATTATATATTCTTTCTTCGCTGTCGCTCTCGGAATCTGATTCGCCACGATGCGCTCCAGAAGGTGGCTCTGCACTTTCGGCAAAGAGGGCGTCCAGTTCCATTTGTCGTTCCCTTTCCGTCATTCCTTGTTTCCGCTCCACGTTAATGCGCGTGGCCTGTCTCTCGTCCTTGAGGGATGCGGCCAGCGATCGAACGCGGTGTTCTCTCTCTGCAATCGCACGTTCCTTCAGGCGGCGAACAGCAGCGCCAGCTTCCCCATTTGGCCGGGAATCGGGAGTATCAGGAGTTCCATTCGCCTTGCGGGCCTCCGCAGCGCGTATGTGCTTTTTGCCAGTGAGATGGTTTTTGTACACGTTCTCGTTTTTGAACTCTCTCTCGCAGTCTGGACACCATATCCCTTCACCGCTTCCTTCAGTTTTCGGGCCCGAAGAGACCTGTGTGTTGGATTCTTCCTCCCATCCAGGAACTTTATTTTCTTGCCAGAGCTTTTCAAACTCCTCATCATAACCGCGGAATAGTTCTTCGAGTGGTTCCAGCGGCTTTACTCTCTTAATAAACCCCTCTAGGTAAGCCGCAAGGTCTCCGACGTAGGTAAAGTACTTGTCTGTCAGCTTGCTGCTTCGTTTGATCGGGAGTTGGGGCTGTGTGAAAACGTCGAAAAGATCTAGGTATTGTAGGTACGTGAGCCGTTTGACGCCAGGCAAATTCAGGTAATCCTCGTGGGGTTTGGTGAGATCGAAAAATTGGCCGTATGATTCTTCACCGGTAAACATGTTCTCGATCTCCATGCCAAAGCCTTCGCTCTCCCCGGGGTGTCTCCTCTTATACGCCCGCTCAAGATTTTCAACATGCTCATTAGGGTATCGTCGGTGGAAATCCTTTATTTCGTCCACGCGCTTGTAGAATTCGTCGAAGGGTTCGCCTGTTGAAATGGCCTGCACTTCTTTTGCCCGGAGCCCTTCCGCATCTTTGTAAATATCTAAGAGTCTTTCAGACTGTTGTTGGATACGATTGAGGAAGCCTGCGATTTGATGATCTCGGTTTAGACGGTCTCGAATCTGCGCACAAAGTGTTAGCTAGTGGATGCAGCAAGTTATATGAGAATGAAGGTCGCGTACATTACGGGGTTCTTCTGTCACTCGGTCACTGATCCCCTGTTCCAGCCTCTCCAAATCCTCGTGGATGAATCGCTGTTCTTCAAGCAGCATTTTTATGGCGTGCTTATACTCTCTCTTCGCGTTGCTCCGAGGTCTCTGGTGAATTAATTAAACAGTCTTCGATGTGATCCGGCACCTTTGAAAGCTTCCAAGGCTGGAGGCAAGACCGACGTCACGTGCCGGTGCAAACAAAGCAAACTCGTCGAGAACTTCAACCTCCAAGTTTTGATCTTCCAAAGCTTCAACCCCAGCTGCGTCCAAGTGAAGCGCATTGCCATTTGTGTACATCATTCCTGTTTACGATTTAAACTACTCACGGATCTACATTCATCATGGCGGACGGAATCGATAGAATGGCGGAGGGTACGTGTTTTGCCTGTTCCCTCTCTTCAGCCTGCGCTAACAGCCAAAATAGAGCGGATGGAGTTCACGACGTCCAAGGAGGTGACCGTCGCGCCAACCTTTGAGGATATGCACTTGAAAGAAAACTTGTTGCGCGGAATTTACGCATACGGATACGAGTCACCATCTGCAGTCCAGTCCCGCGCCATCGTTCAAATCTGCAAGGGTCGCGATACCATCGCGCAGGCGCAATCTGGTACTGGTAAAACAGCGACATTTTCGATCAGTATTCTACAGGTTATCGATACCGTTGTTAGAGAAACACAAGGTCAGTAGATAGCTACCTCATCTGCCAGTCATGAAGGCTAATATCTGACCTGTAGCTCTCGTTCTGTCGCCCACTCGAGAACTTGCTACACAGATTCAGTCAGTTGTTATGGCGCTTGGAGACTATATGAATGTCCAATGCCATGCGTGTATCGGTGGTACCAACGTTGGAGAGGATATTCGGAAGCTGGATCATGGCCAGCACGTTGTTTCGGGTACCCCCGGCCGTGTTGCTGATATGATCCGTCGCCGCCATCTCCGCACCCGTAATATCAAAATGCTCGTACTTGATGAAGCCGACGAACTGCTGAACCGTGGATTCCGCGAACAAATCTACGATGTTTACCGTTACCTCCCTCCCGCCACCCAGGTTGTTGTTGTTTCTGCCACCCTCCCATACGATGTGCTTGACATGACCACCAAATTCATGACCGACCCCGTTCGCATTCTCGTGAAACGTGACGAGTTGACACTAGAAGGATTGAAGCAATACTTCATTGCAGTGGAGAAAGAAGAGTGGAAATTTGATACCCTTTGCGACCTTTACGATACCCTTACCATCACTCAAGCCGTCATTTTCTGCAACACCCGCCGCAAGGTTGACTGGCTCACGGATAAGATGCGCGAGGCCAACTTCACAGTCTCCAGCATGCACGGCGAAATGCCTCAAAAGGAACGTGACAGCATTATGCAGGATTTCCGACAGGGCAACTCCCGCGTTCTCATCTCGACTGACGTCTGGGCTCGTGGTATCGATGTCCAGCAGGTGTCTCTAGTCATCAACTATGACCTGCCCAGCAATCGTGAGAACTACATCCACAGAATCGGAAGAAGTGGTCGGTTCGGACGCAAGGGTGTTGCTATCAACTTTGTGACGAGCGAGGATGTTAGAATCCTGAGAGATATCGAGCTGTACTACTCGACACAGATCGATGAGATGCCAATGAACGGTATGCCACTGCCCATTTTCCATACCATTAACGCGTGTGTTCACATATAACTAACCTGTACGCTAGTCGCCGATCTCCTCACCTAATCTTACGGTTCGAAACCGAAATGCGAATCATTCTCTCCTTTAGTCCAGTTCGGCGTAGATTCCAGCGACAACAAAAAAGTCACACCCGCTTCGCCTCCGCATTCAAATGCATGCACGGGGGAGTTCCTTCATCGGGCCAGGGCGGCCTAGCAAAAGAAAGGTCATTGGGATTGTGGAGGAAAGGGGATATATCTAAATTGGTGAGTTATATCATTTCCCAATTTATCTACCGAACTCGCGGATATATATATCCATGTGGACTTCAAGCTGATATTTCGATTTTCTCAATTCTTCACAGAATTTCCATTTTGCCGGCGGTTGACAACCGCCTCGTTCTAATATCGTTTTTTCCCTCTGGGTTCGGAACACGCACGCACACCTTCCTCGAGGTTATCTTGCTCTCTTATATCCAAAAAGACAGCAGGACGCACGAAGCATGGGATAGGATGCTGTTCCTTCACCTATTATCTATCCAATTTTTGTCTGCGAAACTAGTAGTCTTGTTCTCATGTACTTACTAACTAGCTTGCCGGCTCATTTCACGAATTTTCATGTTCTTCATCTCTTTTAGGAATGTGGCCTTGCGTGCCTCTCTCTCTCTCTCTCTCTCTCTCTCTCTCTACCCATCTAGCTACTACATGAATGTCAGATATTTAACATTTTTTCTCTTTTCACAAGGACAGTTACTACGTAAGATCAAGGTGCCGTAGAATCTAGTGCTCTGGTGCCCGTACCCTACCTCAAATATGACACTCCTATCTATATAAAGTTACCTATATCTATGCCAGAGAACGGCTTTAGGAAAGAATGAAATGAAGATTATTCTTCCTAGTGATAGGAAATATATTATCTGTTAATACCTCTGGCTTGATCATGGCAGACGACCTCCTATTCCGAATAGCCGGAGGCAGGGTCAAATCACCCCCCCCCCCCCCCCCCCCCCCTCTCCGGGGCCCGGCCCCACCTCGTAGGCGTAAAGCTGAAGAGTTACCCACCTAGGCGGAGATTAAACCCCTATCTACCGTAATAAAGCCGGTGGTTCTAGGTATATATATATAATACAGGTAGATTGAGACTGGGAGAAAAAATGAAATTATAGAGGAGGAGCATATACTAAAATCAACCCAGTCAGTCAGTACATTGCAGCAATCAACATCAACTAAAAAAGAAACAAGATAAACTCCTTCACTCCATTATCTGCCATTTAGTATATATAGTATTTAGTTATGAGTTTGAATTTGATATCTGTACGACAAAAAAAAAAAAAAAAAAAAAAAAAAACAGTAGCAAGAGATAGATGAAGCAAAAAGAGAAAAAGGATGACATAGACAGACCGCCGGTACATAGGGGAGGTGATGGGATAGATAAATGCGATAGTTGGTTTGAGACCCAAACATAGGAAAACAGATAGATAGCCGATGATGAGAGGGAAAGTAAAACGAACTGTAAATGGGATGGGTGTGTGGATTTGATTGAATGGAGATAGATGATTGGGATTGGGGCTCGCTGTTTCAGGGACAGGAAATAAATAAAATGTATATTTCATCAACCGGTCAAGATAGGGGGGATAGATATAAGTGCATAGGTGGGTTGTTGGTTATTTGACATTTACCACACGGAAAGACAAAAGAAATAAAAAAAAACGTAAATGGAAATGACAGCCTATGTATGCGAGTGAGATCGGGCATTAATGCGATATCAATCAATCAAATCAATCAAATCAAGGTGCGTGCTTGTCTGATATGGCAGTGTATTCACAGCATGGTGGTGGACGGTTGGTTATATGTAGATCGCATAGAGCTTGTCCGTGTTGTGCCGTTTGATGAATATTGTTGCTTGCCAGAAACGGGTGTGTGGATTCGGCTGTTGTCGCTTGTCCATCTAGATATTTTGCCAGTGTCAGTGCGATTACGATCAAGGATGCGGCAGTGTGTCGGAATTCGACTTACATCCGAACTCTACGGTCATCACCTGCTGAGGCGAACATTCCCGGATCTTTTGGATTCCAAGCCACGGCATTTACGCAGCCTTGTCCATGGCCTTCAAGAGTTTCAACAAGTGTGCTGTTTTCCTTGTGCCAAATGTATATTTTCGAGTCTGTTCTCGTTAGCACCTTTCCAGAATTCCACCGAAGCGGGGTAGAGGGCTCGCTCACCTTCGCTCCCGCTGACGACAAAATTTTCCGCCGCACCCCCAAAGGTACTCCTGATAATGAATTCCCCCTGCTTTTGTCCCAAGAACTGCCGGGTAACAGCCGCCGTATCGATATCCAACAGTCGTACCTCGCTATCAGACATGTTCACTAGCATGTACCTAGAGTCGCGGCTAATATTGATGCACGTGAGGTCGAGCTTAAATGAGATGCTATACTCCTCAACCCGCGTGACGAAATTATATACGTAAATTTTGCTCTCTGTCGATATAGCAACAAGTCGTTGGCCGTCAGGTGAGATGGCACAGTCTCGCACTCGGTATGAGCCAGGCCAGGTGTACAGCGCTCGGCCCCCCACACTCCAGTGACAGAGCTGGGATTGAAGGTCAAGAGAACTGGTGACGAACGATTCGCCATCCGGAGCCCATGCAGCGGAGGTTACGGGCTGATGGTGATGGTCGATGCTAAGAATACAACGTCCTGTCTAAGATACGGTTAGCTCTGAGGTCTTACAAAAGGGTAAACACCGGACTCACTTCTGTATCCCATAGTCGTGCCTTGAAATCTTGGGAACATGTAATGAGTTTCGTATCGTCTGGGCTCCACGTCGCGTACGCTACAGCTTGGGTATGATCAGCCAGCCTATGTATGACTTTGAACGTGCCGACATCGTAGATTAGCACCATGTTGTCACGACCTGTCGTCACCAGCTTGGTGCCGTCATGTGAGAACTCGAGGTACCAGACCTCATTAGTATGTTCAGTAAGTTCCAAGGATGTTCGTAAAGGAAAGTCTCGTCGATCGCACAAGTGGTCGGAATAAAGGGAAGGGGGTGTCGATGTGTTGTGATAAAGACAATGATTGATCTGATTCTGCTTCACATGGTCCAGTAGGACTGCTAATCTGTGCTCTGGAATCATAACCGCGGGGGATATAGATCCTAGAAGAAAATATTAATATAAAGGTACCAATATTCCATTGCAAGGAGCCTTACTCGAAAGCTCTGACAGCAACTTTTGCCGTGATTCCAATACCGTACCCTCCCAACCAGCGTGTGATCGTAGGCTATTCGCAGGACACATTAGGAGACTGGAGGAAGTTAGTCTAGAAGCTCAAACATTCCAACATTAAAAGAACCAACCTCGATAGAGCATGTAGTTGCGCGATGTCATGATGTAATGGCGTCAGCTCTTGTCGTAGCACCATCAACGCACTCCCAAGATCGCGTTCGTCCAGTAATTCAAGGAATTTTTGTTGCCGCAAGCAGAACAACATGTGGTCCTTATCGGCACCCTCTGCCAAAATAAGAGTTCCCTGCTCCGACGAAAGGCCACTCTGTACGCCACGGTTGACACCCTTCCCTGAACGTCTACCACCTCCACTACCGCCCCCATCGGGATGGTAAGAGCCCAGTAATAGACTCTCCGCATCCGCCCACCGTCCATCCAGTACTGACGATCTGAAATCTGCTACCGCAGGGCTTTCTACCTCAAATCCGCTTTCTCGACTCAGTGTAGACGCCGCGTCGTCGTATCCTAGCTCATGCAAGCTCTGTATCAGTATCCTCGTCACCTCCTCCCGATCATGGCCAAAATACGTAGATGGTGAGGTAGGAGGCGATTCCGCCGAACCGTTTGCTTGTGATTGGCCATTTGAGCTAGAACGAGGTGATCTTCCATTTGCAGAGCTTGAGGCAGTCGCCTTTCGGAGGGGGGAAGAGGTGGCGCCATTTGATACCGGAGAAAAGCCATTTGCGTTTGACGTCGAAGGTCCACCATCGGGCCGCATGGTGCTTTCAGCCAGGCGCCTGCGCTTGGGCGAAGGAGGTTGGTTGTCCCTGTTAAGATCCCAGCCTTGCTCTTCAGCAAGGCGTCTGCGTCTGCTTTCACCTAAGCCAGTATCCCTAGACGTAGACCCGGCCCTGTCACGTTCGTCAGGAGATCGTTCCCGGCGGCGGCGGCGGTTGCTGCGGCGGGAACCAAGCCCACCAGTTTCCCGTTCTGTCTGCAGGGCTAACCCCGAGCGTGTCGGGGAGCGGTGTTCGCTGGGGATGGGTTCAGAGCGGTTATCGAGGCTTATCTGAGGGTTAGATGAGAGCGAGGGAGTAGTTGGGTGGGAAGTAGGTACGGACTCGGGGTTTGAGGAAGGATTGGAGGGGCCGGCGGCGGCAGAGGCGGGGGTATATGAGGGAGATTCGTCTGCCAGATCGAAGTTTCTGCGTAGCCCTCCAGTCTGGCTCTATACAGAACCAGCTGAATAGGCCTATCTGGTGAAGGGAAAACAAGAGCGCTTCGCAGCCAGATCCACAGCTCTGGAGCTGGCTACACGCCACGAGCTTTTCTCAATTTGGGTGATGCTGATGATGTTGGGATTTTCGTACCAAGAGGACGGTAGCGTTGGATATGTAGTACGGCTCGATAGCAGCTTCGTCGTAGCCTTGCAAAGCTTCGAAGGCGGTTGCGGTGTGCTGTTGGGCGTACGATAAGTGGCCGGAGGAAGATGAGGTAATAGGTCGACCACGGGGGTTAGTTAATCGGACTCGGAGGCGTCCCTGGACAACGCTGCTAGTTACCGCAGACAGAAGAGTTGATGACCGGATAGGTTTTAACTGGATACGATCAGACCAAGTCAAATGCTGCTGGAGGGTGTGCTGTCGTTGTCGTCGTGGGGTTGGCGCTGCAGATGTCTGGAGAGCGAGTGCAGAGCAGGCGGCAGACAGGACTGGCTGGCTGGTTAATAACTATCAAACGGAGGTGGAGCTGCTCGTTGCTCAATGGTGCTGGCTAGCAGGACAACAGCAGGACAGCAAGATTTCTTCGTCGGGACGATGCACGGAATCAAATCAATAGAGAGGATGAGGTCAAGCAGCGGATGAATAATAACTAGATGCAGCTGATAATGGCCGGGTGCTCACCATATACATCGCAGCCACATCACGGCGAGGTACCCTGGCTAGCAAATGCAGTGGAGAGTGACATGCCGGCTGTTGGTCTGCCATGTCCCCAGCACAAGACGCTGCATTATCAAGCCGTAATATTGGCTGTGACCGTACGGATACGCCATTTTGCCGGCCAATACGCCATAGATGACAATACCGTACGCCACCCAATACACTCTCCATGAATCCCGATATCAAACACCTCTACCAGTACGAATGCCGAAATGCAATCAGAAAACAGTCCGGATATGTTTTGCTTGTTTAGAAGGCTGCCATTTGCCCTTCCCAGCAGCCGGATACATGCCTCCACCCCTGACAGTTCCAGAGCTCCAGCTCATCCCCAGCTGGTTCAATCATCATGCTGCATAACTACTTACTTGGCCGTGGCTGTTTCGTCGCTTGATACTGCGAAGTCACCGGATGAGCACACTGTACTGGAGGCGGCATTATTACCACGCCATACAGTAGAGCGGTTGCTAGTGCTATATATATCGTCATCCCTTGTGTCCGCGGTATGGTGGTATGCCCAAAACAGGGCAGCAGGGCAGCAGAGGATGGGATATTCCTGGAGTTTGGGGTTCCTGTTTCGTGTTCAACCCTGCAGCCGAAACACAGCATTCACATGGTGCAGACAGGCAGTCTGTATTATACATTCCACGGTGGTTTCTATCTTCTGTCGACAAGGTCCTTTTGAGGCATTTGACGCATCCACATACATCACCAGCGGTTTGTGGCTCTTCCGCTCTAACCACGGCCAATTCACAGCCAATACCCTACCCCTCTCCCCTCTCCCCTCTCATGGCATCCTGCGCCCCCTGACCAAGCCCAAAGACTTGCTCACGCGGAACCCTTTTAGCTCTGCAACAGGGAAGCTTGATTTGCCAGACGGCTCTCGCAGAGACAGCGGAGCGGGGCAGGCTTCCGTATTTACCCATCGCAGGCCGATTCCGATTGTGTGCATCGTGCAACAATGTCTGTGTTTCAATTATTGTCTTTCAGTGGCATCCAGGTGGTAAATACGCAGTTTGACAGGGGAGTGTGGTAAATATGCGCCGGCCCATTCTTTGTTAGAGACGTCGCATCTGATGACGCCCAGGACGCCTGCAAGTTTGGCGTCTATGCCCCGCACTCGGGCTAGTTATTTAACTAAATAGTGCACCGCTATCACCACTGTCCAAATAATACTCAGCGATGCAAACTCCATACCCGCCTCGTCTTTAATAGCTATTGATGAATCCAACCGCAAGTACACAAACTAACTATTCAAGTCCGCTGGCAGCAAATAATCACGGCTCAACCCGTACGGTCAAATACCAGGACAAATGATTGGGAGATTAACTATTGAACTGCGAACATAACGAACGGCCTTGATGAAGCCCAGGTCCCGAACCCGCAGCACTGCCATCAATCAAAATAATTTATATACGCATCTTGTTTCCCCCAAAAGCGTGTAGCCGGACAGCGTATCTATCAATATATCTATGATCTATCTGCCATCTCGAAACCCACGGTTAAGAGATACCCCTTCCCAACACCGGACAACCCCAACTATATACTATGTGTAGAAAAATATAGTTTGCCCTCATAACCGCCCACTGAGAGATTCTTCTTTTCTTAAATACTGGTTATGTAGTTCGCTAGTATATCAGATATATAAACCATCACCATCACCATCACCACGCTCCCCTATCCCATCCCATCCAATCCCATCCCATCAACTACAGTAACCACGCATCATCCTCACTGATATCCATGCCAGGAGCAATTACGTCACCCTTGGGTTGTTTCACAGTAGGTAGGCTTGGTCTCATTGCGGAATGGTTTGGTGGTTTGGATAGTTAAGGAGGGAGGGATGGGGGGTTTGATGGTTGACTGGTTAGGACAAAGGTATATGATATATTCCCAACCGCATCATATTCTATTTAGCTAACTACTAAGGCAATCATGTCTGCTTCCATCAGCCATATCCCAAACTCGCCATACTTCCATCGTGATATACCAAGGCCAAAAGTCCCGTAGATAAAGTATACATTACTAATAAACCCGAACATATCCATCCCCCACGGACAAAACCCTCTTAAACAACCTAACTCCCCATCCCATCCCCATCCCACAGCCCCAACAACAACAACAAAAGACCACTCCCTACCCTACACATCATCAAAACCATCCCCACCCTCACCGCGGACACCAACCCGCCCCATCCGCACACTCCTCCCTGAACCCATAATCATGACACCCACCAGCCGGATTACACTCATAAACATGACCGGGGATCCCGACGAGGATGGGCGGGCAGTAGCCGCAGTACTGGCCCGGGCCGGAGCCGACGCGGCATCTGCAGGGTTCTTTGCTGGTGGTGGTAGCGGCGGCGTTGGCGGTGGAGAGGAGGATGCTGCTGACGAGGAGAGCGGCTGGGGAGAGGGGGAGGTGCATTGCGGTGGTATTCTTGTAGAGATTGACTTTGTTCGTCCTTGGAGAAGGGATGTTTGTGGTCTGTAGTGTGGATAAATATTGCGCTGCTCTGAAGCATGGAAGCGGGTGGAGCTGGGAGGGATAGGGGATAGATAGTAAGGATTTTTCAACCATCTGGGAAGATTAGGGGGTTATATATGTATATTCTTTCAGCCTTATACAGCCTTTTGATATAAATATTCGGCCACTATCCAATGGTAGTCATAGCAGCGGTGATCAAGCAACTATGGTTCCAGGCTAGACAGACATGGACGCAAGATACGAAGCTGTGGTTTGCAACCAAACCGGCGTCGTATTCTGGCGTGTGTTTGGAAATGATCATTGGAGATGGGATTCTTGGATTTTGAAGCAGACAGGTCATATCAGGCTGTTTATGGGCAATATTTAACAATGAGAGTCCTGTTGCTGGGTTTATTTATGCTTGAACCTGCCAGGCTGTGCTCTGGCTGTGTCTGCAATGGAATGCATCAGGATGTTATTTGAAGAAAGAGGTGGAAAGACAGGATTCTGGAGATAGACAGTTGTAGCTGGAGCTGCAACGCCATGAGAAAGCAAGCCAGAATCATTGAGATCAATAACAAATCCCATAAACAACGTCGAGTAAACAGAGGAAATAAATATTGATGATGCGGGTCTTGGCGGCTCCGAGCTTGCACCAACCACTCGTCTCGTCGACGGCATCATCCTCCCAGTTACCTATTTACCAACCAGCAACCTGGCACTGCTGCATCGATTCCCTCGGGCTTATGCTGGGTTTGGGTCGACCGTCTCTGAAATCACGGCCGTCTCTCTTCGATCTCCTTGCCAAGAACAGCGAACCAAGCTCCCGTCCCTGCACGCCCGGCTCGGCCGCTGCTAGAGCGCCGTCTGGACTAGACGCTCCACCCGCGCCCTCACCACCACCGCTGTTCTCCAACTCCCAATCCAGCTCCAACCACCTCTCCTCCAGCAGAATACCAGTCCCCCCCTCTCCTCCCTCCCCATTAACCACCATGGCGCCAAAGCAGGAGGATGCCGCCGAGGGACAGCATGGCACCGTCTTCTCCATCTCCGGGCCCGTCATCGTGGCCGAGAACATGATAGGATGTGCTATGTACGAGCTGGTGCGTGCCATATACCTCTGCCACCAGCCTGCCACCGACTTGCTTCTGACTGTCTCTCTAGTGCCGTGTGGGCTACGACAAACTAATGGGAGAAGTTATCCGTATTGATGCAGATAGAGCTACCATCCAGGTCTACGAGGAAACAGGTGACATGGCCTCCCCGAGCTGCCCTCCCATCTCCGCACGAAAGCTGACTATTTCCCATTCAACTCCCAGCTGGCGTAACTGTCGGTGATCCCGTAAGCCGGACAGGGAAACCGCTGTCGGTAGAGCTCGGCCCCGGATTGATGGAGACGATCTACGACGGTATCCAGCGGCCTCTAAAGGGCATCTCCGAGCACTCCAACAGCATCTACATCCCCCGCGGCATTTCCATCCCCGCCCTTGACCGAACAAAGAAATGGGACTTCAAGCCAGCCACCTTCAAGGTCGGCGACCACATCACCGGAGGCGATGTCTGGGGAAGCGTCTGGGAGAACAGCTTGTTCAACGACCATAAGATCCTCCTTCCACCCCGCGCCCGGGGGACCATCACCCGCATTGCGGGTCCGGGAAGCTACACCGTCGAGGAGAAGCTCCTGGAGGTCGAGTTCGAGGGAAAGAAATCCGAGTTTGGCATGATGCACCAATGGCCGGTCCGTGTGCCTCGCCCTGTCACCGAGAAGCTGGCTTCCGAGTCCCCGTTCATTGTCGGCCAGCGAGTCCTTGACGCTCTCTTCCCAAGTGTCCAGGGTGGAACTGTGTGTATCCCCGGTGCTTTCGGATGCGGCAAGACTGTCATCAGTCAGAGTGTTTCCAAATTCTCCAACAGTGATATTATTGTATACGTTGGGTGCGGCGAGCGCGGGAATGAGATGGCGGAAGTGTTGATGGATTTCCCAGAGGTATACCATTTCTCACCCGATGTCTGAATATCTACTAATTTCTTTCTAGCTTTCGATCAACATCGATGGCCGCAAGGAGCCCATTATGAAACGCACCTGTCTCATTGCCAACACCTCCAACATGCCTGTCGCCGCCCGGGAGGCCTCTATCTATACAGGTATCACAGTTGCCGAATATTTCCGTGACCAGGGCAAGAATGTCGCCATGATGGCAGACTCCAGTTCTCGCTGGGCTGAGGCCCTTCGTGAGCTTTCCGGACGATTGGGGGAGATGCCTGCTGACCAAGGTTTCCCCGCCTATCTCGGAGCAAAGCTCGCCTCATTCTACGAACGTGCCGGCCTGAGTACCGCACTGGGTAGCCCCGAGCGCAAGGGAAGCGTCAGTATCGTGGGTGCCGTCAGCCCTCCCGGTGGTGATTTCTCCGATCCCGTCACCTCCAGCACCCTCGGTATCGTGCAGGTCTTTTGGGGTCTCGACAAGAAGCTTGCCCAGCGCAAACATTTCCCATCCATCAACACTGCCGCTTCATACAGCAAATATACCAACGTGCTTGATAAATACTATGCCAAGGACCACCCGGAATTCCCCCGCCTCCGCGACAAAATCAAGGCCCTGCTCACCGCCTCTGAGGATCTCGACAACGTCGTCCAGCTCGTGGGTAAGTCTGCCCTCGGCGACCCAGACAAGATCACCATGGACGTGGCGGCGCTGCTCAAGGATGACTTCCTGCAGCAGAACGGATACAGTGACTACGATCAGTTCTGCCCCCTGTGGAAGACGGAGTACATGATGAAGGCGTTCATGGGTTACCACGATGAGAGCCAGAAGGCCATTGCGCAGGGCCAGAGCTGGGCGAAGGTCAGAGAAGCGACGGCTGATATCCAGAATGCGCTGCGGAATATGAAGTTTGAGCTTCCTGAGGATGAGGCAGCGGTTACTCAGAAGGTAGGCCCATCAATCCCTCTTTTAATACGTGAATAAATGTGCTAATGATCTATATAGTACGAGAAAATCCTGCAGGATATGTCGGAGAAATTCGCATCCGTGTCTGATGAGTAGAGCATGTTTTTGATAGTCTCTTATATATTCCGTGCCCGTGCCCTTGTCATTCTGTTTTCCGTTTGTTTTGTCTCTTGAGTTTTTGGAGGGCCGCGGGGCCCTGTGGCATACCTACCCGCTGTATTTAGTGAATAACTAGCATAAGACCATTTGTGTTGCCCCATTATCTGATGTAACCTGGAGGAGTATCCCCCCCCTATTCTTGACCGTAATCGAGCCGCCTCGAAGAAAACCAGCAGGCATCTCCATTAATGCAGAAAGGGCGGCGGTCATGTGCCAAGCCTGCTGAGTCAGCCCCGCTCTGGTTGGCGGTCATTTGAATCGACAATCAACCCAACTTCAAACTGTCCATCCTCAACTTGAACTCTCCAACAACCAGATATACCGCCTCTGCCACTGCATCCCCCTTGCTCCCCGCTGCTCCCTGTCCTCGCGCTGAACCCTTGTTCCCCTTCTTCGCCCGGCATGTCGGCGCCCCCAGCTGGATATTCGTATGTGCCGCCTCCGCTCTCCCTTGTTTCGGGCTCCCTTATCGTCGTCATCCCGCCTCCCCATTCCCCATGACCTGGCTGACCTTCGTTTTCTGCCCACAATAGGATAAACGTCAATGACCCCAGTCTTATTTCGCTGGTAAATAAGCTGCAGGATGTCTTTACCACCGTTGGAGTATGTTCCTGCCCATGATTTCTTGTTATTGTTGGAGGCGGACATTTTGTACTGACGGTGTTGGCTGGACAGGTGCAAAACCCCATAGACCTGCCGCAGATTGCCGTCGTAGGCTCACAGTCTAGCGGAAAGAGTTCGGTGCTCGAGAATATTGTCGGGAGAGACTTGTATGTTGACCGCACTTCCAATGGTGCTTTGTTCTTTGTGTGCTCGAGGTTGTTACTAACTGTCCTTGCCCGAATCCAGTCTGCCTAGAGGTTCAGGAATCGTAACTCGACGACCCCTAATTCTGCAGCTCATCAACAGACCCGCCACCGCGAAACCCCAAACAAACGGCGTCAAGGATGAGAAGCTCGACGGCACCACAGACAAAGAGGCCAATCTGGACGAATATGGCGAGTTCCTGCATATCCCTGGCCAGAAGTTTTATGATTTCAACAAGATCAGAGACGAGATTGTGCGCGAGACCGAGTCGAAGACGGGCCGGAATGCGGGCATCTCGCCTGCCCCTATCAACTTGCGCATCTACTCTCCAAATGTCCTCACCCTTACCCTCGTCGATTTGCCCGGTTTGACCAAGGTCCCCGTTGGAGACCAGCCAAAGGATATTGAGAAGCAAATAAGAGATATGGTATTGAAGCAGATTAGCAAGCCGAATGCGATTATTCTTGCGGTCACCGCTGCGAACCAAGATCTTGCCAACTCCGATGGTCTGAAACTTGCCCGCGAGGTTGACCCTGAGGGGCAGCGGACCATTGGTGTGTTGACCAAGGTTGATCTTATGGATGCGGGCACGGACGTGGTGGATATTCTTGCCGGCAGAATTATTCCTCTCCGTCTGGGCTACGTACCGGTCGTCAACCGCGGTCAACGGGATATTGAGAATAAGCGGCCTATTTCGTATGCGCTGGAGCATGAGAAGAATTTCTTTGAGAACCACAAGGCGTATCGGAATAAGTCGTCCTACTGTGGAACTCCTTATCTTGCTAGAAAGTTGAATTTGGTGGGTTTATTAACTTTTACCTATCGGATTCCGCTGGTGCTAACAGTACGTTTTAGATCCTTATGATGCACATTAAACAAACCCTCCCCGATATCAAAGCCCGTATCGCGTCCTCCCTCCAGAAATACTCCTCCGAACTAGGCCAGCTTGGCGACTCCATGCTCGGAAACAGCGCCAATATTGTCCTCAACATCATCACAGAGTTCAGCAACGAATACCGAACTGTCCTAGATGGAAACAACCAGGAACTATCTAGCATTGAACTTTCTGGTGGCGCCCGTATCAGCTTCGTTTTCCACGAACTCTACTCCAACGGAGTTAAGGCGCTCGATCCATTCGACCAGGTCAAAGATATTGATATCCGCACAATCCTTTACAACTCGTCCGGTTCCTCGCCGGCCCTATTCGTCGGAACGACGGCTTTCGAATTGATCGTAAAGCAGCAGATCAAGAGAATGGAGGACCCAAGTTTGAAATGCGTGTCGCTGGTCTACGACGAACTAGTACGGATTCTCGGCCAACTTCTCAACAAGCAGCCATTCCGCAGATACCCCCAGCTGAAAGAGAAATTCCACAGCGTTGTCATTTCCTTCTTCAAGCAGGCGATGGAGCCGACGAATAAGTTGGTCAAGGATCTTGTCGCTATGGAAGCTTGTTATGTCAACACTGGACATCCTGATTTCTTGAACGGTCATAGAGTAAGCCCACTGCTCTCTAGATTATAGTATGGACTTTAGTACTAATGGCGTCATTAGGCGATGGCTATCGTGAACGAGCGACAAAACGCCGGCAAACCCACCCAGGTCGACCCTAAGACCGGAAAGCCCCTGCCCGCATCTGCGATACCCCCTCGATCGGGAAGCCCATCCGTTGACATGTCGGAAAACAATGGCGGGTTCTTTGGAAGCTTCTTCGCGTCGAAGAATAAGAAGAAGATGGCTGCCATGGAGCCTCCCCCAGCTACGCTGAAGGCATCGGGGACGTTGTCCGAGAGGGAAAATTCGGAAGTTGAGGTTATTAGTATGTCATCATCCTATGGCTGACCGTGAACGTGGACTTGGTTACTAACATAAACATAGAACTCTTGATAAATTCATACTACAACATCGTAAAGAGGACTATGATCGATATGGTTCCCAAAGCCGTTATGCTTACACTCGTCCAGTACGTTCTCCCCTTCTCCCCTCCCATTTCCACCTTCTAACCTTCTCCTCCCCTTTTTTTAGACATACCAAAGACGAAATGCAACGAGAACTGCTCGGAAACATGTATCGCACGGACGAGCTCGACGACCTCCTCCGCGAGAGCGAGTACACCATCCGCAGACGGAAAGAATGCCAGCAAATGGTCGAGAGCCTGACAAGAGCAAGCGAGATTGTCAGCCAAGTGCAGTAGAAAGTTGTTATATAGAGGAGAGGGGCGCGCGCGCGCGTGTGTGTGTGGTTTACATTATCTCTTATTTTCACTTTTTTTATATTTAACGTCTACGGGGGGTGGGCGATTTTCTACACCGCTTTATCATTCTCATTTTACGAGTGTTCCAGTCCAGTCCAGTCTGTCTGTTCTACGTTTTTGCTTGTTGGGTTCTGGTCTGTCCTGTTGATGTTGTTCTGCTTCTAGATATGTTACCCTGACGCAGTTGCCTATGTTGAATGAATGAGCCCTTGAACTTTTTTTTTTTACCTCGTGTTTTTTTTTTTGCGATTAGATATAATTAATTTGTTGGGAGCATTTCTTTACTTCTTTCTTTCGTTTTGCCTATCAGTGGAAAGGAAAGTATGTTTTTCGTTGCCGCGATGTTGATGTTGGTATTGCCGTTCGCGACTTAGGGATTTGATTTCCTTCATTGTTTCCTTTCCTTTCCTTTCCTTTTCTTTCCAGGCTTGTTTGATTCTCTTGAACTAATTTCCAGTAGTTACAGTATGTTGTCTTTTCTTTTTCTTTCTTTTCTTAGGTTCAAGTTTTCAAGAACTACATCTATCTCCCCGTTCATCGCTTCATCGGCTTGATACTATGTATTTGGTGATATATATACCTTTTTTTAATTGGATTCTTTATTCTTGCGTGGAATAGCTAGTAACATTTTCAAGGTAGTAGGTGTAGAATGTGAAAACCACTTTGCATATACCTAGATGAACATTCCTTGAGCAAAGTGCTTTACCCCAATGCACCCACACGGATCCGATTCCATATCACGTGATCTTAATGCTGGACAGTGCCAAGCCTTCTGAACCAAAGTTGCGGAATGACGTCATTTCTGTGCAGCCCTCCGTGCCCTAATCCAACGACATCCCATCCATAGTATCCATATCCATCCGCTGCAGCTAGATATCGACACAGCGCGATGAGTTCTCAAGAACGTGCGCTGGTGAATTTTGAATGATACGGAGAGGGCGGGGTCACTGATATCCGTGAGGCGGTTGTGAGGCTGGTTCTATTCCGCTCTTTGGGGAGGGTTGGGGGTTTTTTGCGGAAGGTTAGGTTTTGCCTTTTTTTAGGAGGGGGTCGGAGTGGTTATTTATTGCTTATTTCTTATTAGGCTGGTGTGTCTAATTGATATTTTGACTCCTTCTTTATTTCTATTTTTATTTGCTGTCGTTCAGTATCTATCTCTATGAGATGGGTCATGTTTTTGTTTCTCCTTTTTCTGCTTAGTCTACTTTATTTTCTACAGGAGACCATGTTTCCGTGACGGCCACCATATGAAGCCAGTCATGTCTGATATCCATTCCGATGGCAGGGGATTCAGCGGAACAGCGCGCATAGCGGCTCACCCCGGAGTTTCTCGCTTCCCATGGAACTTGGTCGCATACCATCAGAACCACCGGGAAACAAGGTTCAACTCCTTGGTTGCCTGAACTTCCATTGTATGCATTCCGTCCATTTCCATTTTTCAGCTCCTTACATGTTATGATTTTCTGCTTGATGGTACTAGTAACTTTGCGAAATTCTCCTTTGGTTCCCGATCAGACCGTGGCTTAAGCTGACTCCCGACAAGCCGTTGCTGCAGGCTCACCTTTTTTTCATTTTGAGTTTTCTCGGAAGGGATAAAGACCTTGCCCTCCTCCCGGCCTCGTCTTCTTTTCCTTCCTCTCTCTTCATCAAGCAGCAGATTCGTCAAAGACCATCGATCCCACGTTCCCAACTCAACTCTTCAGCTTCCATCGGCTAAGCTCGCCAAGATGAACGCCAGCATGAGCATGACACCTGGTTTCCCAACCGCTGTCACCCCGTCGACCGCAGTCATGTCGACTCCAACTCCGTCTCCCGTCTTCTCCTCACTTGTGGAGGGCGGGTTTGTCTCTCTTCCCGTGATTGCGCCGAGTGGCGGCTACTATGACCCTCACATCGGGCCCAACCTCCCTGAGTTCGTCTCTCCAACTGCCACTCCCCACCCGCTTCCCACCATCGTGGCCAAGGATGAGGGTGCCGGAGTGGCCGAGACCCCGTCCCCCCCGCCTCACATCGGACCCAACCTCCCTGAGTTCATCGCTCCAACTGCGACTCCGCACCCGCTACCCACCATCGTGGCCAAAGATGAGGGTGCCGGCATGGCTGCGACTCCGTCTCCCACCCCAACTCCAGAGGCCATGATCACCGCCGCTGGGGGCTCAGGGTACTTTGATGCCCCCCACTTCGGGCCCGGCTTCCCGTTCCCCCCGGTTTGGAACGGGACCACCCTCACCAAGAAATTGAAGCCCACCAAACCCCCGAAGCCCGACATCGGTTTCCCCTGGCCTACCGCGAGAACCACCTTTACCTCTGAATGGGATAGAACGATGCCTACCGGTCCCTGGACCCCTCGTGGTCCTAAGAAGACCAAAGCTCCTGCTCCTGCTCCCGCGGTCCCAACCGTTTTCGCGAACGGGGACGTCGACCTGGGCCTTTCCGCGACTCCGGCCCAGACTGTGACTGTGACTATGACTTCGGCTTCTGCCAACGGTTCCTACGTTTCGCCTGGCCCAACTCCTCAGTGAGTTTTTCTCTTTGTTTCGTCACATGTATATGCCTTTTTTTTTTACAGGTTTACTAACAGAACCTGAATCAATAGGGTTGCTGGCCCGACCACCCTGGTCAAGAAGACCCGTGGCGCAAACTAATAAAGGGTGTGTTCAGTGCCAAGGAATGGTCTTTTGACCATTGAATGGGTAGTCAGAGTGGAGATGTATTTATTGTAAATACAAAAATCTTTATCAATGTACTGACTTAATATTGGGGAGCGGTTAGTATTTTGGTCTTTATATTGGGGAGATGGATTCAGTTTACTTTAATGATTTGGAGTTAGGTATGGATGTGATTAAATTGTGTAAATGGGGGGGGGGGGGGGTAAAATGCGAGGGTTTTAATATATTTTTTCTAGCTTAAGACGGTATAAGGGGGGGGGGGGGGATAAAATGCGATGGATTTAATATATATTTTTTTCGAGCGACTTTATAATGCAATGAACGGTCCATCCTTCGTATTGCCATCTATGTATCATGAAACGGGTGGAACATCCCTGCATATATCCATGCATCTGATCATGAGCTATATCACTCCCTACTTGCCATAAATCTTCATCCTCACCCTCATCCTCACCCACACCTAACTCTCCGCCCCATCCCGCTTCACAACCACTTCCTAAAATACTACCAAAAACGACCCCCGATCCCTCCCCGGGCCAGACAATAAACATCTACTAGAATAATTATCCCCCACAACCCTCATCACCTAGGTACATGTATATATCAAATCGATATTATAAAAAGGTAAATACGCCGGAACAGGCGTTCAGCGCGGCTTCGACTCGTTTATGTTATTTATGTTATTTGGATTATTCCTGAAATGTTTACCGCCGTTGCGGGTTTCAGTGTGGGGTGTATCGATCTGACTGTCTAGGTTGGGTCCAAGGGGCGGGAGGGGAGATGTACAATGTTGCATATATATATGTTGATATGTCGGTGTATGTACATGATGAAGTCTATCCGTGGTAGGAACAGTGGGCTATGTATTATCCATCCTCCCCACCTGTGACTGATTTTTTTTTAAAACCTAGAAAGCACCCTGAGCTGGCGAAGTGTCCGTTCCCAGCGCCTCGCAGCCAACATCCGTCTGTGACGCGGGTAGAATGTTGAGTTTAGAGTCGTTGTCATATGCGAAACTGATAACTTTTCGGGCTGGGGTTTCTGTCAGTATAAATATTCGGGTACCTTGTTGCGCGGTGGAATGCCAATAGTGTAGATAGCGTTGGTGGGTGAAATACGGGATCGGAAGTAAAAACTCACCTCCTTCCTCCTCTGAATATACCGGCCAGCCCATCCCAGCCAATCCACCCTTCGGATCCGCAGCAAACACCGCCCACGCATGCATCATATACGCCGAAACCTCCCTTTCGGCCTCCGTATTCTCCACACCACCACTCACATCCTCCGCCGTGCCAAATATCTGAGCCACGTCGGTACCGTGGTACGCTCCACTCCCCGGGTACATCTTGCTGTTGGGCCATTCGCCGTAATACCGGTATCTCCAGACGGGGACGCCGTGCTTGGCGCGGTGGCCGGCGGTGCGGTCTGCGGCGCAGGTGAAGCCGGCTAGGTTGAGGGAGTCCCATTCTTCGTCGGTTAGGGTTATGTTTCCTGCGTAGGCGGAGATTCGGTAGTAGCCGGCTTCGTAGTCTGTGTTGCCGACGAGGATGGGCTGGGGGGGATTGTTTTAGTCAAATCTATGTATAAATAGACTACAGAGATGGGAAGCTGAGACTGGGATGAAATCAAAGGGGGAGGAAATTAACTAACCAGTTTCGCAAATTTGCCCTGAGCCGATAGAGTCTCGTAATCCGAGAAAACTATTTTGCCATCGATGGTGGGGTGGAAGACGGGTTGCGGTAGAGCCTTACTAGGCTCAGGAGGAACCTTTCCCACCGCAGCTAGAATATCAACGTAGCTTTTCGATCTCATACAGCCCATCACCTCACCCGAATCTCCACATCCAAGAGCTGCTGATGCTGTGTACCAATACTTCGTCGACTGTTCCATGGTATTTGGCTTCATGCTAAGCGCTGTCCCGGACATAGGAATCAAACCACGAGCAATGGGATCGCCCGCATAAGCGTATGAGTGATAGTCTACGGCGACTCCACCTGCAGATTGACCGAATATTGTTATACGAGTTGAGTCCCCGCCAAATCCGGCGATGTTTTCCCGAACCCATTCGATGGCCAGACGTTGATCTAGTAGGGCGACGTTTTGTGGCTGGTCAGGGGCACCGGAGAAGCCGAAGATGTTTAGTCGATAACTGTTGAAATGTCAATACCGGGAATGCTGGTAGAGAGTGAAATTTTCTCATACCCGACCGAGACAACGATAACGTCTTCCGTATCCGCCATGTATTGACCCTGGTAAAAAGGGTTGTTTGTGCTCCCGGCCGCAAATCCTAGTTGCCCATACAATACAGCTTAGTAGAAAGAAATCTAATCATACATTGAGCAGTAACTCACTGCCGCCATGGAGCCAGACCAGAACAGGTTTCCCTGTTTTGCCGGTTGTCTTCGTCCATACGTTCAATTTGAGGCAGTCTTCGTTCTGCGGATTGCCATTTTGGCCCGCAAAATTGGCGACAATCGTTTGCTGTAGGTCGGTTGCATTTGGATATGCCACTGGCTTCGACGGTGTTTGGGGGCAGTCACTTAAGATGGTCAGCCAGTCATGTTGAATGGCAGGATACCCATATTGGAAGAAGTAATCTTGGTACATACGGTGAAAAGGTCAATGCCTCAAATGGCTTGTTTGAAGTAAATTTTACAGGCGCCGCAAAGCGAAGATTGTTCACAGGAGGCTGGCCATATGGGATCCCAAGATATTCAGAAACATTGGGTCGAATTTGCGATTTATGACCGGTGATAGGGCCGCTAGACGTGAGCACTATGTCGTCACCCGACAACGCTGCGCCTGATAGGAGAACGGCGCCAACGACGGCCGAGAGAGAAAGCATCGGCCTCATTGCGGTTGAAATGTAGCTGACAACTAAATTCCCATCTGGAGAAGGTCCGGGTCGGGTATATATGATGTCGTTTACACGGGGTCCCCATGAAATGGGATCGAGATCCCTCTGTGATAAAGTTTTCGCCAGGTTAGCTACCGCATTCCCTCCTCGGGCGTATGCAGGGTAGAAGTTAGAACCTAGAGGCGGCAGCAGTCGAAGGTGGGGTAACAAAACTAGCCAACCACGTTTGTAACTTTTTTACTAGGGAACACTCGAAGGATTCTTGCGGTGGATATACAGCAGTCCCGCATGCGATCTCCTTACTAAACTGAGAAGCCGAATTCGTGAATCGTCCCTGAGGCTGCCGTCGACAAAAAACGTGTTCAGCGGTGGCGTGCATGTACCGGGACTAGGTCGCATTAGGTAACCTCGTAGCGAATCAGACAATATATAAACGCGATTTACTTATCGATGACACCGGAAAAAACGGAGAGAGGGATCGACATTTTGAGTCCACTGGGCGGTGGAGTTTGTGGGTGCGCCGTTTCGCAAGGAATCGGGCACTCGAAAAAATTTCGACACCGCACATTTTGTTGATGGTTCAGCGTTTTTTTAACGGAGATGAATCTCAGATGTTCAGTTCTGGGGATACTATATATATCTCGAGCCCATTGTTTCTGGCGGGTAATTTTGCCTGCCGCGCGTTCAAAGTTCTGGTCGCGTTCTTCCCCGTGCCATCAATAACCAGGCGCGCGATGAAGATCAATGGACAAGACTCATCACTAAAAAGTATTTAAGCGATCCATTATTAGTTTGGCGGCACCTGATGAAGGATGCTATGGTCTAGAGAGAGCTCCGTATGATCCACCATATCCCATATCGGGGGAATAATTGGTGAGGGGCCAATGTGGTCCAAGGGGAGCACATTGAGGCGAACGATGGGAATTTACTGAAGCCGTTCGGCACGAAATGCTGGAACTAAAGTGTGATTGAATGTTGCAGCCAGAGGTCTCGAAGAAAACTCGAGGTTGATGTCGATTGTCTGATCTGAACTTCTGATGGAGGTGGATTTTAACTTTTGGGACTAGGTCTGTTCTGGAAGTGATCTGCCACTATGATTTTAGGTTTAGAGCTAAAATGAACCCCACTCCTTCCAAGTTCCTTAACATTCGATCGGGAAGAAGCAGAGACTACTGCATCCTCATGTCCCACGATGGTGATGCTTCTACCGTTCATAAACCTCAAAAAATACCCTACGTATGGGGTCTCCTCCACATTTATCTCTAGTCGTTAGACGAGAGAACACTTCCGTCCCTTGTGGATAGCATGTGAAGTAGGATGACGGTCATTTCCCTCCTCTCCACAATTCCACCTGTGGGTAATAAGATATGCATTATCAATGCCAGTTCTGGAAGCCTTATCGCAGCTAGCCGTAAATATTGGACCCATGCGCGAACTCCCTATTCGGGCGGGGCATCAGCCACGTTTCTTTTCTGACGTGATCCATCGGATGGTTGGCAGATTTTGAGAAAGATGGCAAACTTCTGAGCGGGCACTCATGTATCACCCGTCTGCACCTCATACCTAAAGCGAAAACGGCCGCTCGGTCCTGACAAGCGTTGACGGCAAAATTGCACAACTTCGGCGAGGATGAGGGAGTCTTGAGGGTAAACGCAGCGGCCGACAAGTGAGCTCGCGGTACCGATCGATGAATACCGGTCCGGATCTTATTTATCGACAATTCTGGCCTGGATATTGTCAGTTGCAAAGGTATACCTGACATAGGACCCATCCTCCGGACCAGTGCCCCGGTGCTCTAGGTAGTCAACGTTCCTGGAGAATGTCGCCTATGGGAAAATCTACGCCCGGACACCCTAGTCGAGGGTGGGATCTATGGATCATCAGTACTGTGATGGTGATTGTGGCCGGTTTCTTTGTTGGGGCTCGGTTGGTTGGGAGATATATGGCCGGTGGATTTCAAATCGACGATTATACGATCGTTGCTGCATTGGTTCGTGATCATGGCTTTCCGGATCAATTTCTATCTGCATGGAATTCTGACTGGTCATTAGATGAATTCAATAATTCTGTCCATTACTGAGAATATGGGTGAGCTGCATTATGCGACCGACGCCCTATCGGGATCGAATGTTGATCATGTTTGGATATAGCTGTGGTTCATGGATATGGCAGACACGCTGTGGACTTGACCAAAGAGGAACGAATCATGGCTTTGAAGGTAGAATCCAGTTCCTCATTTTCAATATATCATGTAACTTCACTGACACTGTTCTGTAATCCTAGTGGTTCTACGTTGCCCAAATCTTCTACAAAGTTGTCATCGCCTTGTCCAAAATGTCGATAATATTCCTTTACCTACGAGTCTTCTATATCGAAAAATACTTCCGCTGGGCGTGTTATTTTCTCAACTTCCTCGTCGCCTCGTATGGAATCGCATTTATACTTGCTACTGTATGGCAATGCCACCCTCTGTCCGCGTTCTGGGATCACTCGATACCCAACCATCACTGCATCAACAGCCATGCGTTTTGGCTCTCTTATGCGATAGTTAACATAACCACGGATTTTACGATGTTAATTCTCCCCGTGCAACAAGTTTTGCGTCTAAAGTTGCGTCGTCGTGACAAATTTGCCTTGGTATTAGTTTTCACTCTCGGTGCATTGTAAGTGGGAAATCTACCTCCAGCAAACAGAGCTAAAGCTAATATCTATGCGTTTCATTTAGTGTCTGTGTGACAAGTATAATCCGAGCTACTACCCTTGCTGTATCATCTGAGTCAACCGACTCGACTTGTATGTCCTATATCCCCTTTCTCTCTTTCATGGAAAATGTCGCTTCCATACCAAAACCCACTCCCTTAACCAACCACCTATAATATACAGGGGCGCCGATCCCGGCCACGGTCTGGAGCGTCGTCGAATGCAACACGGGAATAATCTGTGCCTGCCTCCCCATGATTCGCCAACCCCTCTCCATCATCTTCCCCTTCCTCTTCTCTGACGACTCCAAAAACCGCTCTACCGCCCGGAGCCTCTCCTTTCCACAAAGCCTATACCTCAACCGCGTCAGCCGCACCAATATTACGAACAATAACTCCGCAAGCCGCAATTCGGGATGGCTGGAGATTCGGAATGGGACAGCCGATGGCGATGGGATGGGGAATGAAGGGCTAGATGGGCAGCTACCGTTGTCGGCGAAGAGGGAGATGTTTCCACCGGATGAGGGTGAAGAGAGGATTATGTGGGTTGATACTTCGGAGGAGAGCGGTGCGGATAGAAATGGGAATAGTAGTGCAGGCAGGGGAGAGGAGTGTAGATGATGTTGTTGGTTTCCAGAGATGACATTCTGGGTCTCGGGACGGGTGACTCACTTGTCCTTACATCGAGATTTGGTCCTTTTGCTTAGCTTAATGTTTGGATGCATGGCTTGGGGCTTGGGTTTGCATTTTACATTTACACATCTAGTTATATCTTCCGAGGATGGATGAACGATCTGGAATCTTGGGGGTCCTCTATTCATCGGCTCCAGTCGCGTCGCCCATACTTGATACGTCTTCGAAAGCTCCTTTTGACCTTATCGCATTCACAATTCCCAATTGCCTGCCATAATTGAGCAGATTACGCTATGTTTCATCTCTTCTGACGCGACTATACACATATATTACGGGTGGCTATTCGGTTTGCTTATTCATCAGCATGATACCATTCATTTCAGGGGGATATTCCCCGTTGGCTATTACTTACTTACATTTGGCATGGAGCGTACTTTGGTTTCCTCCGTGCATTTGGTTTGGGTTTTCTGCGCGTGGATAGATCTTCTTTCTTTTTCTTTGCGTGGAGTATTGCATATAGCTAGCTAAGCGGTTGATTAATCAATCAGCCAACGCCGCATTGCGAGATCGATGATCTTGGGCTCGTAACATATGGTAGTAATGGGGTTTTCGCGAGGAGATGCGTCCTTGATAGGTCATATCATTATTCTATATACTGAAACGGTGGTGCGGTCGAGACTTGAATTAAGTATACGGTGCATATGCAGTACGACAGATAGAAAGAACGTGACATCATGGCCGTGCCTCATTGAGCTATTAGGGCAGAAATTTTTATTCCGCTGTTCAACGTGTTCGTCGTGTCGTACATGGCGGTGGCTGTGATGTGTGTGTCTGCGTAACCTATAGCAGAAAGTAAGCACTAATCGCCTCAGTAGTCCCAGTCCATGCCTAACGTGCTATCTTCTCAGCATCTATCGAGCGGGCTGGAAGTGGCTGAGATCGATTCTTTGTAAGACAGCGTCACATTGGCGCATGGTGCGGGATTGAGCTGTGTCGTACAGCTGTCACTTCGACGGTTATCGATATATACCCCTTGTCTGGAAGAGGGCTGACCTGAATCCCGACAGGGGAGGATAACAGGCATCGATGTTGGCAAATGGGCGAAAGAAGAATAGATAGAAGTGAAGGTCCTGTTCTCCGTAGTTTCTCCTTCCTCGATGGGTATGGATTGGATAAAGGAATGTCGAGGACGTGTTGGCCTTGTTATGTTGGTGCGACATAGATCCAGGTTTCCTCACACGTGGCTAGTGATATACATAGCTCCAATACGTAACCAGATCTTTTCCAAAATACCTAGTTACCTGAGAAGCAAGTGAAGAAAACAAAAAAGCAAATCATAACATCGTTGTTCCTCAACAACATGTATTATATAGCATATTGCTTTTTCCTTTCAGCCCCACTCCCCGAGCTGCGACAGGGATAACTAGAGAAGCTAACGGCATGTAGCTGCAGCTAAAATCGTTCGTCTGCTATTGGCGTGCCCTCGGTGCCGATATCTCGCATATCGAGGGGCAGGGATCGCGTCAAGATTGACATCAATCCATCCGTCACCTTGATAAGGACCGCATCCACCAGTCAACGTTCATGTTTTGTTCTCTTGGAACCTATCCCTGGCACCTCCATCTCGCCAGCATTGTGGATTCTACTGGTTTCAGCACTTCTCAACTCCAGGGATGCGCCACGCCCAAACTCTCGAGAAGATGCGCAGTCAAAACCGCATAGAGTTCGCATCGGGGGGCCAACGCGGGACCAGGGGGGATGAGCGGTGATGGGGAGAAGAGGGCGCCCAGATATCTGGACGTGTCTCATGCTGATCGTACATCCATCCTCGTCATCATGAGGGTGTTTATCGCCTCTTTCCGCGGACGTCGGCGAGCAGAACGAGAATCATTGACTTGAAGAGATAGAAAAAAGTTTTGCGCCACTGGCTTAGTCAGTTCTCAGGCCAGATAAGGCTATTTCCACGCCCTGTATTGCTTTCCTGCCACGGGAGTACAGGCGTAATCAGTAAATAATGGGTGTTCAGACATACGCACACGCACAGTGCTGCCAACCGCCACGGTCCCAACCTGCTCCTGCCGCAACCTCCAACCTCATCGTCCACCAACTTCTTGGATACTTCAACTTCTTCGGCTTCTTCCTCCATATCCCGCCGACTATTCTCCCTTTCTACCTCTCGGATCCTCCTCTTGTCGCCCTAATTGAGCTCATACCCCCTGCTGCCGATCTGGGATCTATATATGTCTTCGTGATGTCTCTGTCGCCCTGGCCTCGCCTCAATGCTTTCGCTGATCTCAGGACCGACAACGCAATCGACGCTCCTAAAGGATAACAGCTGCTAGCCTGTTGTATAATAGCTGCTTCTCAAGCTGCTCGGCTGGCAGCTCCTGACTGGACTCGTCGGGGTATATCTGCGCCACCTGCAACGTTCGGCCACCCAGGTCCATATAATATCTTATGTTTTTTAACTAGCTGTTTTGCTCGACCTGTGGACCTTTACCCTTTCCTAAATCGCCTTATTGACGTACCATGTTACTCCGACCAATTGTCAAAAAAGTGAAGCGGTCTGCTTTCAAAACCGCTGACAGCTGCACGACTGCCCTCAATGTGTTAGGATCGATCAAGGCTCGGATACCGATTATTTCTAGCATACGGTTCAACTTCATTACGCTTCACTATACCTACATTATCAGCTGCGCCCTAGCCTGCTCCGTTGTCATCTATCCTGGCGGGAACTTGAAATACATCGATGCGTTACTCTTTGGATCAGGCTCATCTACCCAAAGCGGTCTCAACCCGGTCGATCTCAATCGCCTATCCACCTACCAACAGGTTGGCCTGTGGTTTGTGTCTATGATAACAAACCCGATCGTCATTCATTCGTTCGTCGTATTTATCCGTCTATATTGGTTCGAACGACGGTTCCAGCATATCGTTGCCGATGCGAAGATCATAAGACGTTCAAAATCGAGGGCCAGGACCTTTACACGTGGAATCGAGGATTCGGACGACCGGGACTATAACCAAGAAGAGAGGGGTGTACGTGGACGGCCTATAGTTTTGGTTAGGGATAATAGCGCCGCGCAACAGAATGGGCATTTGGCCGTTCCAGGCGGTGTTAAGGACGAAGAATCTACTTCCACCAGCGATAGTTCGACCGGAAAGGATTTTGATGCAACACCCAACTCTGACGACCAAGAGCGCTCGGAGACAGAAGGAAACAAAAACCCACAACCTACGGCTGGTGACGACGAGAATAACGGGCTTCGTGTTCCTGCCCAGTTGGGCGCTGAGCATCATATCGCTTTTCTAGAAAGCCAAAGAAATCAGAGGGGCGCATTGCGTATTCCTAGCCCACGGGAATATGATAGGGGCGGAGTCCCACAATCTCTTGATGATACGGATGGCGGGGAATTGACACGACAACGAACTTCGCAATCGGACCATGGCTATATCCGTCCGCCGAATGACCCTTCTGCCGCCCAGCCCTCAACTGGACAGCACATTACTATTGATGAACCGGATATCGTCCGTGTGCGGTCCCGAACAACTACCTTCCCTCGAGCCACCTCTCGCCATCGGTCGGTTGGCCTTCCTGACCGGGAAGGAGTACAAGAAAGACCCCGACGTGGAACATTTTCCACTCTTTTCAGATCTACAAGCCAGGAAGAACTTGACTCAAGCCCATATTTGAGTTGGCAACCGACAGTTGGTAGAAACTCTGCATTCGTCGATCTTACCGACGAACAGAGAAATGAGCTGGGTGGTATCGAATATCGAGCTTTGAAGGCTCTGGCGGTAGTTTTGGTTGGTTACTTTTTCTTCTTTCACTTCCTCGGTATTGTTTGTTTAGTCCCATGGATTATGAAATCAAAGCGGTTCGGCAAGGTCGTTACAGATGTTGGACAAGGACGACCTTGGTGGGCAGTTTTCATGGCTGGCTCCGCATTCAACGACCAGGGATTTGCGATAACCCCAGATTCGATGGTATCTTTCTACGACGCCATCTTTCCTCTCCTCTTGATGACATTTCTTATTATTATCGGGAACACCGGATTTCCTTGCATGTTGCGCTTCGTTATATGGCTCTGTTCCCATTTGGTACCTCATGGCGGACCTATTTGGGAGGAATTTCGGTTTTTACTAGACCACCCCCGGAGATGTTTTACTCTCCTGTTTCCACGTGCCGCCACATGGTGGCTCTTCGGCGTTGTTGTCCTGCTGAATGTGGTCGACCTCATACTTTTCATCATTCTCGATGTATGTTGACCTTTACCTAGCCCAACATTCTAAATTTACTAACAATTCTTTTGCAGTTGAACAACCCTGACATCCGCAAGATCCCCGGTGGGATACGATTTGTCGACGGCCTATTTCAAGCCGCGGCAACCCGAACGGCCGGTTTATCAGTCATCAACCTTGCCGATATCCACCCCGCTGTCCAAGTATCATATATGATCATGATGTATATTTCTGTCTTCCCAATTGCCATTTCAGTGCGACGAACAAACGTGTACGAGGAGGGCAGTCTGGGCATATATTCTACCCCAGAGGAGGACGAGGAGGACGAGACCTTGGGCAGCAAGGAGTTCAATTACGTCGGTGCCCATCTGAGGAGACAACTCAGTTTCGACCTGTGGTATATCTTCCTTGGCTTATTCATCATCTCCATTGTTGAAGCCAGCAGACTGGAGAATATAAACAACTACGCTTTCACTATGTTCTCCATCATGTTCGAAATCGTCTCGGCCTACGGCACCGTCGGCCTGTCCCTCGGTTACCCGGGCACTAACACATCTTTCTGCGCTCAATTTAAGCCTCTATCGAAACTCATTATCATTGCTATGGAAATCCGTGGTCGCCATCGTGGTTTACCGTACCAGCTTGATCGTGCTATCCTTCTCCCATCCGAATCTCTCCACCGCAAGGAACTACAGGACGCAAATAAACGCCTCAGACGCCGGGGTTCCGCCCTCAGCACATTCTCTGCAGTAACGGGGCAACACCCGCCGGGCCCTTTCCGTGCAGAGACGGGAATATCCTCTGCATATCAAAGGGATGGAGCAGCCAGCATACATTTCACTGAACCCCAATTTGGACCCCCGCCTTCTGGCACTGCTACTACTCGTTTGTCAACGCATCATGAGGCCGCTTAGGCATATTAGACGGGTAGCTGTTGATTACCTCCCTTGCATCATGTCTATGTCTTTTAATGAACCTTTGCGTTGTTCAAACGCTATTTCGGATTTTCTACTAATTACTAGCGAGTTTTGAGCGTTCTCGTTTGATCTTTTATCCTTGCATCCGAGCGGAATTATTTTGGATGTCGCCTGTCCAAATTTGGCTATATATATTCACGCCTGCACTGCATGGAGGAGTTGGTCGGTGCTGTCAAATATAGAGGTTTTTTTTGGCATCCAGGCATCGGTTTTATAATTAGTAGCCTTTCAAAGTTCTTTTTATTTTTATTCTTGTATAGCTAGAAAATTTTGGGAGGAGTTTCGCTATGGGATAACGACGGAGGGAGAATGTATACATATTATTACTGTAACTTATGCAATGCAAATAAAAAGATGCCAAAAGAGTGCTATGCATCTACCAAACCCGGGAGACATGTCAAAGGGGGCTGGCTGATCGACGAAATTGATATCACGTGTTTTCTGGAAAGGGCTAGATCGACGGGGTTCACTCCCGTCAACCCTTGACCTCGGGATCACCAGCGAACGTCCGGCTATCCCTCGAACAGGAATCTGGTGGAACAGCGACCAAGGTGACCAGTGGACAAATGTACTGGCGTGGACGATGATATGTTTTGGTGAACGAACCATTCCTTCATCCTACGCATGTGAATTCGTACTCACGGGAGTGATGTGAACCGGATTGACCACTTCTTCCTCATGAGGTCGGAAGATGACAACTTTTTATTTACGCACTTCCTCGATAATTCCATTGTCATGTTTGGTCTGCGAATGGCGCTGGCTAGCTATGGTGTGAACGCCGTTGGGGAAGAGTATCATCGTTACAAAAGATAGTACCCATGTGCCTGATCTCGATACGCCACCGGAAGCGTGGGCTTGGGATCTCTGTCTGGTACTATCACTCGAAACCATCGAGTGATGAATGGATGGGAGTAATGAGTGATTGAGGTATGTATTCCCTTCGTGGTTGGCTGTGAGGGGATGGTAGGGAATGAGAGGTAGGTTGGAAACTGGTTACTCCCCTCCTCCTTTTCCTCGTTTTGAAATTCTGGATTTCTTCCTCCTTACTTTGCCCACCTCCCCCGTCCCCTACGATGGGTAGAGTGCTAGATTGGGGAGGTCTATTTACTTATTTACTTATTTATTTTATTAAAGACCGGGCTATTTATCTACTTCCTTGTTTATCGGTGCTATACGCAGAACGCGGAATACTCTTCTATTGAATGGTCTTTAGTCTTGCGAGATGAGTTTCACCTTGAGGACAGCCCCAGCAAGACTACTGACCTCTTTGAATGGCTTCGAAGGTGCAAAACCACGCCATCGACACCATGGGCACTCAGTGGCACACCATTTGATTGTGGACCTCATGATATATCAAACATCGTCCCTGCAATCAGTACAAATGAATGGGGAAATTATCCATACTTGCGCCCGGCGACACAACGGTTTGAGAAACTCATCGGCAAGGTTAAAAAACTGCTTGACCCCAATTTCAACGCAGGAGATCAGAAAGAGCGACTAAAGGCCGCTGCTGATTAGTTTGGCAACCTACTGGAGAATATTATGATCCAACGCGATTATCTGACCCCAGGAAATCATCTTCATCGAAAATGGCGCCCAAACGCGTTGACACTTTCCTGCAGCAGCTACGATACGGATCGCAAAAGCGCCCCAGGGACAGCGAGGTCACATATTGGATTTCTCCCACAAGAAGACACCTGTCTGCAAATATGAACCCCCCTCCCGCTCCCAATACGGATTTCACACCAAAGTTCACAGCCGACACTATAATGAAATTGATGATTTTGGTTGTCTGGACCTGCTTGTCCACAACCAAGAAGAAATACAATTCCTATCTTCGATCGTTTCTTCCACTCCCAAGAAGAGCTAGAAGAAACCGCCAATGACAGCCCTCGACGGGAGGAGGCCAGCTGAATATACAACAGACGGGGTCCCCCACCTTACGGAGTCACGACATGTACAGCCCATCGAACAGCAACTCGTGTTTACGGCTATGGACGAGCACATCACTGTTCTGTTTTCATGGCCATATTCCTTAATTCATTTGGTGCTAATCCCTTGTGCAGGCGACCATTAGTATATGAGCTTCATCCATATCCCGGACGATTCCCGGTACCTTCTCTGGCCAGATAATCGCCTCATAAAAATCAATTTCAAACCTGACATCAATGATGCTACCAGGGACTGGACTGCCTTGGTTACTTTCGTTTAGGGAGGAATGGGGAGCCTCCATAAACTACCGGACTATGGGGGACCCCTTGACCGAATATGCATCGGCACCTGAGCGCGGGCCAAGCCATATAGTCCAGTTCGCTTACTCCCCAGGCTTACTTGACTATCTATTTCGCTCCACTTTGAAAGCATACCAAAATGAAAAATAATACAGGTATGACTCTCAATCTCAATCCCTTTTGCGCGGTGTCTCTCCAGAAGAATTCGAAAAGCATAAAAACCACTTCCCGGGATGTCTTTATTACAGCTCATCTTTGCAATTATTGATTCTAAACATGCCTTCCCACCCACATGAGGAGGCAGCTGAGGCCTTTGAACTTCTTGTTGGATCAAAAGCAGTCAAAATGTCTATTTGCTCCAAATCCCACCACCATCGAAGAAACCTAAAACCAGTACCCTCCATTACTATGCCCGTTCCAATACAATTAGGTGCATTCTACCTGATACAACCGCACAGTTCATCTGTGTCTACTCTATTCCCAACAATGAGATCAAAAATGGCAACATTAAATACATCACGGCAGCAGTTATTGACAGCAATAATGGCAACATTCTACAGCATAACACTGTCGGTCAGAGTACGTATACCCCAAGAATACGGAGTGACCCTATGATTATATGATTGAAGGGAAGAATTCTTACATTAATTACATGAGAGATAAAGTTTGTTGTCCAATTTAACCCCTTATTTATGTAAAGGGGAGGGTTTTTCCTTTTTGGCCATATTGAACCTTCCAAACTCCACCTTGCAATCATCATGATGTTTCTACTGGAGAGTATTGGAACTTCTGCAAGCCAGCAAACAGATATAACTCACCTATAACTAATCGAACTTGAGGCAGAACATACCAAAGTCTCTTTCCATACTCAGCAAGAGGATGCTCTGCCGCCTTACGAGAACCAAATCCTATTTGTCCCAAGCCGCTCCGCCATGGCACAGAGGTATGGAGGTGGCAGGTCTACGGGGTCGGTACATGAAAATTATCGAATAATTCCAGCTCAAATATTCCCCTTTGCCATACGCCAAGGGAGCTGTTTGCTGGGTCGTCAATAGCATTGATGCGTCTTCCAAATCCCACCTACCGTGCCTTGGCAAACCAACTGAAGCCGTACCATATGAACGCTCTACATCTCCCCGCATGACTCTACTAACCCTTGCTTGTTTCACCAACAAGTACATTACTGAGACTGAGGATCTTAATGAGGGCCTTAAAAATAGGAAAGCAAAAATCCAGGAAGGCAAAAATACCATGGAAGGACAGCTTGAGAGACTGAATGCCTTTATTAGGCAAATTGGAAATCTATGGAGCAGTTCCAGCTTTGGGGTCAATCCCCACACTGGCATGTCACTTGGTTGGGCACTAGTTTCTTTAAGCCTACAGCACCCTTTTCAAACATGGTATGTTCCTTTGATTCTATTCTCCTGTTAGCAACTTCTAGCTATTTCCCTGGCAAGATGCCTCATCCTGTATAGGATCTGTACTGATATATAATTCAGCTTCCTAAAGATGATGACCTCAGGCAGATTATGCCATATCATGCTATATGGAATGCACTTGACTTTCCACAGTCTGGACAAGTTGAAGAGGTTTCTCCTTGTACTCTAAATACACTGGTGTTCAAATGGGGCTGAACCTCAAAACTCACAGGAGGCCAAGTCAACACCCTCAATTCGCGTGTAAATGTCCAGGGACGATTTTTGAGTTGCCTTTGGATTGTGGTACGAGAGCGCAGCAATCTCACAAAACCAGGGCACATCCCTTCTCGAATTTTTCAAGCTAGTCCAGCTTGTCGTTCTCATAATTAGGAGGTGTAAGGGGTCAAGAATCTTCTTTTCACAATCGACAGGCATGTGGAATTGTCTCTCCCACTCGTCATTCGTTATCACAGTACCTCTCGATTCCAGGCCTGCTCGTCTGTATTCGCCCGTCTCTCAACATTATAGATGGTTTCACTCTTGTTATATGGAAACATGCTGTTGTTTCATCTAGTCCCTCGTCTCGAAAGTTGGGTTCTCCGTGGTTACGTCTCAACAGGGCTCGCGGCTTGTGTTTGCCATCCGGCTCGCTGTAGGTACCTGGCATTGGTCTTGGATTTCGATCGGACGCACGTTCCAGGGCTTGGTATTCATACTTCCACTATGTCACTCAAGTTCTGCAATATGCCTGGCACCAATAATTCCAAGGCAGCAGGGTACTTCAGGGTGCGGAGGTAGGGAAGAAGATCCGGGCAACAGCTAGTCCTTACATTGTGCCCCTCCTGTTTATTGCTATCCAAGGCTTGATTGAGAACGTGGTAGCAATGGCCGAGTCCCAAGCTGCGTGAGTGTATCCTCATACTCTGTCTATGGTCTACCATCTTTTGGAAACCTATAACTCACCAGTGTCTCATTCCAGCAATATTCCCGAGCATCGCCTCAGGTGGCAAGGATTGGTGTTGTACAAGCAAGACTTGGATGCCCAGATTGATGGAGGCCTTAACAATTATCGAAGAGCGAAAAGCAGCCGGTACTATGCAATGGAGTTTCCATACATCAAGAGAAATTTTATCCGCGCATTCGTGGAAGGAGTCGGACACTCGTATGAGCACGTCTTTAGGGAACCAGAGGAATAAAGGGGACGAGGGTGAGAAAACGATGACACCCAAAATATATCCAAGTTTAACGGGGTTTATATAGTACCCAGCCCTGGATGCGTACTATCCACCTAGTCGCAATAATCTCCCTCGCCAATACCCCGTCTCCGTCCTCCTCCTGTCGGCACATTATGTCAGAACGGAAAATGTCCCGGATATAATGGAACGAAGTTTCGAGAGAGCCGAAACGGGGACCGGTACCTCTACCAATAGTGTGTCATTGTTGGAGAAGATAAAATATCTGCCTTTATCTTACAGGAAGAGACGTTGCTGATTTTTGGAGCACTGTCCCCTTGGCCTATAACTAAACAGAATGTCCTCATCTCAGCAACCCGAGTGGCTCAGAGCCTTGGCTGAACGCCAGCGTCGCCATCGAGCCGTTATCGAAGTGGTGCAAGTTTCTCCCGGCTACCTCAAGCAATGGGAAAAAACGCAGCAAAAGCAACATTCGTTCTAAAAAAAGATCTGCAAGTGGAAGAGGTGAAGGGACCGCTAATGGACGACGGTCACCCAGCTCTGGAACCGACAAATTTCCGCTGCTTTCACAAGAGGCTTCGTCGATCATATTCCGTTTCACGTGCCTGGGCGAAACTGCGTTGCATATTGGCCATCTCCCCGTCGTAATGGGGGCCCGGGGCATCCGCGGTTGCGCGTCCTAGATACTTGATGCCATTATTGGTTGGGGTCGCTGGAGGCCTTGTTGAGAACTCGAGAACGAAAAGCAACAAGTCCTATGCAATTGGATACTGCAATAAGCCAATAAGAATGAAGTGTCCATTCATTCTTTGGTGGCAGCACTCCATAATATCGGTGTTCACATCCAATGCATTTGTAAAAAATGCTTTGCGTCGGATCAAGTCCTACGCAATGGGGTACTACTACGTTGCACAAGCAGCTAATACCAACTGTTATTCCCCTGCCTCTTTTTGCAGTAATACACATGTTCGAATTTATATTTCCTCCGGTTACGGAGTTGGCTATACCAGGGGGCGTATCCAGGGGACGTATCCAGGGGAATTATTGCCCTGTTATCACGCCCAGAAGGAGCTGGGCCCCTTGATAGGCACCAAGAACTAGCCGACATTTGTGATTGAATCAGGTTGGTCGGAGTCATTGAGACTCGATGACAATATGAACCTATAGCTAGTTGAGGAAATGGGCCAGTCAACGGCACAGTGATTATCCGCTGGCATGTGGTTACAAACACAAATCAGGTCAGGGGTAATGCGGGATTTTACAGTATGGATAGTACAATTGGGATTCCCACGCTAGGCCAACAATTGACCATCTTTCCAACACCGCCATCGCAACAAGCGGCTATACAGACGATAACGTTTACGAAGGGTAGAGTGATCCCGTGTTCCGCCGGCGATAATGGATCAATGGCGACCGGAACTGCGTCGTCAACATATGTTGGTTGGTGGTGCGGCAAGCATTGCCCACTCTTCAGTCTTACACTTCAGTCTTATACCGGAAAATCGCATGTTGCTGCCTCTTCCTACGTGTTAGCCGATATATGGCAAGCAGTTACAGACGGGAGACCCTGTTTTCTTGTGGGAATGGTTAGAAGAGGCATATCAGATGAACCCAAAGTCACTTCACTCTAATTTCAAAACACTTTGATTAACAATGGTGTTTTGACTGGAAGGCATCACCGCGTTCGCGGCCCTGGTGATCGCCGCTTGCAAGCCAAGTTGAAGTTGGGTGATCTCCAAAATTTGAAATTATTCCAACGTATTACTTCCATTTCTATCGACGAGTGCAATGGAGATATTGTCACCCACATTGCGAACCGGCACAAGGCGGTCAAGATATCACACATCATGGATGCCACCTCCCGTATAGTTGGCTTCACCACTGTTTTCTGAGCAGTATTGGGGACCACGCATCCCATTCAAGTTTAATTCAGAATTTCCTCCAGGGCCACCGTACGAAGTCGGACAGGTGGGGGGCCTTGCGGACAGGGCCGTGGAAGTTCTCAATGTTTTACTAATTAATGGACTGGCGTGAGGATTAGGGTGCATGGGGTGACCCGTTAGCACTTGACACTTTCAGTCCCTCCCTGTATGGATATAACAGGGAGCAGATGATCGATCTTGTTGAAGATAACCACCTTGGAATGGTAATTTACAACGACCTACATTCCAACTCAAAATATGCTACTGTATGTATCCCTCTAACTTCCTGATACTATACTCTCGACTCTAAATGCAGTTTCTAACCTATGTTTTGGTTAGCACAATCACATTTGGATGTATTATCAGTATTTCCTTATACTGGGGGCAGCATACATAGGACTTTTGAAGGCCTCCTACTCAAACCATGGCAGGTAACCGGAATTGCCACTTTGGTTTGCATCATCAGCATGTAGCCATTTTTGGCAGACTAAATGAGGCAGAGGAAAACAATTCAGGGGCTTGGGACTATATTCTTCCTATCCTGTTTGCCAGCATCCCCATCGTCCCCTCACATATGGTTTACACATGGATACCCGAAGTGCAAGCTTATCTAAAGATTGCAGAACACTCATTGATCTAATCTAAGGCAGGTCATCAGCTGCAGGCAATTCCATTCGGCTTGTTGCAGAATTATACTAAATCAGGCCGAGCTAGACTGAGGGGTTCATAGGTTGCTGTGCAGTCACATCGACAAGATCACACAATAGTTAGATTGATCTCTCTCTCTCGCTAGATAGCAATACAAGAGATCTTTCCCTTCCCGCAAATCATCCCTTTAGAATCAGCCCCAATCTTCCATTCCATAGCCGACATTTACGTCGGCGATTGAGAATATAACCCTGGCGGGGGGATATGAATTGTAGGAGAATAATAGACGGACTAGAAAATAGGTTCCCACGTATATGAGGTTGGAAGAAGGAGAAGGAGAAAGAGAAAGAGAAAAGAAGCAAACCCCGAGAAAATGCAGAAGGTGGCGTGGTTAGGAGAGGGATGGAGTTTGAAATGGGGACGAAAAGGAAAATTTGGATGGTGAATATGCTCCATCAAGAGAAGAAAAGGAAATAAGTAAGGTTCGTAAATCACCCTCTCGCGCGGGGTTGTATAATTGAACGGAGAAACAAAAAGGGGGCAAAATGCATGCATGCAGCGTGGAGTAAGTATGAAGTAGTGATGGAGGGATGAAGTGGACATAAAAAGCAAGACAGGCAAAGTGGGTAGTCAATCGGTAGTGGTATAGATGATGCCAAAAAGGAAAAGAAAAAGAGGTAAAAAAGCTGAAAACAAAACGAACAGCCACCGAAAAGGGGTAATTATCATAAGTAAAAATAAGGGGTAAAAACCTTCCCTTCCACATACCGCAAAAACAGAGCAGATCAAATCATCACACATAATCCCACATAAAAACCAGTCACCCCCCTCCCTTCCCTTCCCGCCTTATTCAAAGACAAAAACAAAAAACCAAAACCAACAAAAACGAACAACAATCACCCCCTATCAACAACAGCAACCGGCACCCTCGGCCCACCCCCGACCTCCCCCGCCTCCACCCCCCTCAACAAACTCCCCTCCGCAAACTGGCTCCCCTGAGAAAGATCCAGCATCGGCCTCCCAATCACATTCCGATCCCCCGTCGCCACCCCGCGGCCCGTATCATGCCAGCCCTGCGCCGTGCCGGCCTTTGCTGAGCGCGCGAGCAGGCCCATTGGCGCGAAGGGGGAGTCTCCATCGGCCGTTGCAAGCGGCAACGGGGGCGGCGGCTGTTCATGCGGGCTGTTGAACGAAATGGCCCGCTGGCGAAGGATGCTCCGGGCCGTCGTGGGACGGCCGCCGTTGGGGGACCAAGAGGCTTGCGGGGTCGTTTCTGGTGAGTGCGGAGTACTACTATATGCGGCGGAGGTTGGTTTCCGCCAGGTGGTTGAGCTGGGCACGATGATTGCGCCGGGGAGTAGTTCGGGGCCCGTGGCGACTTCTACGAGCGGCACGCCGGAGCCGACGGTTACGCCGCGGCCCTTGCGCGCGTGTTGGGGCGCTTCTTGGTAGGTGGGGGTTAGATCGATGAGGGGTTTGGGTTTTTGTTTTGTGGATTTTGAGCGGGAGAAGGCGGTAGTGCCAGTTGTGCTGTCGCGGGGGCTATTGGGGATTGGTAGCGGTGGTGTTGAGTAATCGCGGCTGCTGCGGCGGCTGGAGCGGTCGCTGTGGGGGTAAGGGTGTTCGGAGGCGAGGTTGTTTAGCAGGCCGTGGCCGGTAAAGGGTTGGGAGAGGTCCTTGTCGCGGTCTTCGAGAGCTTTTTTGCGTTGGGTGTATGTTCGGCCTAGGAGGCCGGAGGAGGAGAAGGGTTCCGGGTCGGAGGCTGTGGAGGATTCTTTCACAGTGGCTTTGCGGGAGGGGGGTTTTACGCTCATTCGGTCGGGGTCGATGGCGGATCTAGTTACGGGGGGCTGCTGTGGACGAACAGAGCGAGCGCGCGAGGGGGCTTTGCTGTCTTTGTAGCGTGACGGTTTTTGAGGGCTCGACTCGATATTCCACGATGATGGGTCCATGTCGAGCAGTGGTTGGAACGAGCCGATTTGATACGGAATGGAGGAGCTAGAATTGCGTCGCTCAGATTTTTGATTTGCCGCCTTTGGCGCCTTCGAGTTCGAAGCAGACTGCTTCTTCTCCTCCTTCTCCCCCTCGCCCAGCACATTGACCAGATACCAGCTCCGCCACTGCTGAACAGCCCTATACCACGCCAACCCGGTCTCCTGATCATTCGTCGCAAAGTAATGGACAAAGTTCTCTGTAGTCAGGAACATGTTCGATTTCTGCTGACTCTTTACCGCAAAACATATCTTCTTTGGCGCCCTCACTTTCTTCGCCGCCTCGCGCGATGTAGGCGAGTAAATATCAAAGTCAGACAAGTGGCAGATATTCGTAGATTCGGCGCCCTGCTTCTTCGCGACAACCACCTGGCCGTCCGACCGTAGAGTGATCCATCGCTTGTCCCATTTCCCAGAGCGCTGAGAATGGTACATATGAAACGACGATTCCGACGGCTGCTTGCGCGGCGCAGATTTCACATCTAACCCTTCCCTTTCACGACTGTCAGGTATCCCAGAAACAATCAGATGATTTTGCGAATCACTGTCCCACGAATTCATAACATCCCGCACGTGTTCGTACTTCCGCAACGGCCGTTCTAGACCCAGTTGCTTGAAGGATTCCAGAAGAATCGCCGTCTGGGGTTCGATATTCTCCGCCAGGCAGTTTGCGGCAGAGTATAAAAGATCCTGGACATTCGTGCTCGGTGTTATCGGCAAGGAAATAAACGAGTCGTTGCAGGTGACAAGCACCTTTCTCTCCCCCGCATTAACGGCAGAAATAGGCGCGTCGTTCCCAGAAACAACCTTGATATCCTCGGGCCGCATGGGCTGTGGGGACGAGATCAAATTCTTTAGCTTCTCGCGACCGCCACCATTCAGCTTCGAGTTCGAGTTCGAGTTCGAGTTCGAGGTAGAATCATGGGCTCGCATCCGCGAGAGGAACCCGCTACCCTTGGTCTTCGCCGACTTGATGGACGGCTGTCTTGGATTCGGCCCGTTATGGCGCGCCGTAGCCCTCTCGTGCGCCGCCAGCTCCTCATTCGTTATGTCTTGAACGTCCACGATGGACTTTGGTTCGACGATGTTGCGCAACCTGCTGGGCGTGGTTGGGGTGTTGAGTGAATCACTCGTGCCACTCCGCACATTGGCGCGGTTGACGTCAATGTTCATCCGGGGGCGGCGGCTGGGGTTTTCCATCGCGGGCGCACTGTTGGGTAAACACTCCCGCGATGGCCCACCGTTCTCTGCCCCGCTATCTATAGACGAGTCATCTCGCATGTTTCGATTTCGAGGCTGCACAGGACCCTGACCATGACCATGCGACGTGTGCACCCTTGATACACCCTCCCTACTAGAGGCAACGCCATTCTGCCTCCTCGTATCCTTCAGCGCCCCTTCCGGCGCGCCATCTAGATAATCTCCCTGTGTATGTGGGCGGGTGGGTGGCATCGCTGCTGCGGGCGGCAGAGGGGGTGGGGGGACAGAATTGACCGCCTTGGTCGCACCAGGTTTCGCGTGTCGATATCTCGACATGCTCCGCTTGATCGATTCATTCTGTGTCTTGGTCGGCGAGGACTGCTCGGGATTGACGGGCAGCGGGGGAACAGCGGGGGTCGGTTCGAAGCTGCGCGCTCCACCGTCCTGGATGGTCTTTGCCTGGGCGGCCTTCCTGACAGAGCGGTATCTGGAGAACTTTGGCGGCGATTGGACAGGCTGCTGGGTCACGGCGTGGGTGGAGGAGGACGAGGTGCTCGGGGGGTGGGGACGGTCCATGGCGGGCGGAACGGCGTAGTTGAATTGGGTAGATGTGTCTTTTCCAGTGTCATAGACGCGTAGGGCCCATCGTCTCGCGGTGTCTGCATCCGCAACGGGTCAAGAAGGGCTCCTGAGCAGAGATGATGGCGGCGTGGTGTCCCAGCCCAGGTTGCGCATTGGTTGCACGACAGCCGCCGGTGCGACGAATTCGAGACAAGCGAGATAAAGACGGACGGCAGAGAGCAGCCCGCAGCTGGACGGCGGGAGTTGGAATGTAAATAAGATTAATATCCGGGCGGGTGGGATTTCTTTCAGGTGGCGCGCGGATTGTTGGATTGTTGTCTGCGGCGTCGGAATACGCGGGGCCAGCAGCAAGCAATTCAAGCCGCAATGGCAGATCAGACCCGCCAGCTGCAAGTTATCCTGATTCCCGCTGGAATTGGAGCGTCAGATCGCGAGCTGGAGATGGTTAATTGGGACGATTGGCGATCTCGTCGGTGGCTCGCCTTCAATCAAGGCTGGTCCGATTTTTCCGCCGTCGATCGAGATCTCGCGCGGGACTCAATTGGGCGCCACCAGGGCTGAAGAAGGATATCGTATTCAAACTCGGTGGTTGGGATTTGAATTGTTGTTGTTGTTGTTGTTCAGGGTCAAGATGAAAGAAGTCAACGAGGGTGGCTTCACTACTGTTGGTGGCGGCTGCAGGGGATTTTAATCTAATTTAATATTTACGCCCGCTTCTGGGCGCAATTTGACATATCTTAAACTACGGAAGAATCACAGCTTGGCTCTAATAGCAGTAAATAAATATCCGAGATATCCTGAATATCTTCGGAATACTTTCTGATGTCACGCCAGGATCGGCACGCTGGCTTGGGAGTTGACAGCCGCCGAATCCCTGCATCATTAGACATTCATTCTATTGTCTGGGAATTGGGAAAAGCCGGTTTCTGCACTGCCGGAGCGGTTAGTTGGGCACGAGACAGCCCGCCGACAGCGTGGCATGTCCTTGCTTGGCCAAGTCGGGATGATATCTTGTTTTGAAGACGGCGGCAAACGGCAGCATGTTTTTATTCTCCGTAAACAATGGCTGAACCATGGTCCTCTTCCGCCCTCAATCCATATCCATTATCCCGACAGGATGTAATCGCGCTGTATATACAACTTAATGCCGGAAAGCATGAAGCTCTCTCCTCCTAAACACCCCCATCAGCATCAAAAAAAGTATACAGAAAAGAAAATAAGAAAGAAAACGTAAACTCACCACCACCCCTCAAAATCCATCGTCGTCACCTCAATCCCCAACCCCTTCAACCCCCCCGTATCCAAATGCGTATCATACGGCCTCTGCACCTCCCCCTCCCCCGGGCCCTCGCCCACCCTCACCATCCCCGCCAACGGCAAGTTCAAAATCTTCGCAAAAAGCTCACACATCCGATACTTCGTCATCCGATCCTCGGACGAGAACTGCAAGATCTTCGGCAACCCCCCCGCCTTCCCCTTCCCCTCCCCCTCCGCAAGCTCCCGAAGATACCTCCCCACCACATCCCTACAAACCCTCGCCACATCCGCCGTATGCGTCGGATACCTAACCGCCCAATCATCCATCTTCACACTCGCCCCGGGCTCCTGCGCCTTCCACACCGCATCCACAAGCACATTCACCGCGCTCTCGCTATTCCCCCCGACGACAGGGCCATACAGCACCGGCACGCGCAGCACGACGCCAAGCCCGGACTCACCGGCCGCTTCGAGCACGGCCAGCTCGCCGTCCCGCTTCGTCTGGCCGTAGATGTTTGGCGGGGCGGGCGGGGCGGAGGCCGTGTAGGGCGCTTCGCCCGGTCGGCCCGGGAAAACGTAGTCGGTGGAGATGTAGATTAGGAGGATGCGGCGGGCGGTGGTGGCGGAGGCGAGGGCGTGGGTGGCGGCGACGTTGAGGGCGCGGGCGGCGGTGGGGTTGGAGTCGCATTTGTCGGGGGAGCGGTTGGCGGCGCCTGGGGAGTGGGTTAGTAGGGTGATTTGTAGGCAAATCGTCTATAGATAGACCCAATTGGGGCAGGTAGCGTAAATGAATAGACTGGAGATGGAGTAATGGATAGATAGATGCTCACAATGCACGACAACATCCGGTCTTCAAATCCACCAAACAATTAGTACCAGACAGACAGATTCCAAATCAGCCCAGCCCACATCAATCCATCAATCTGAGTATCCCCTACTTACCTGGTCTGATCCAGCAATCCCACAACCTCCTCCTCCCTCATCAGATCCGCCTTGAGGATATCCGTCCCGTCTGCGCGCGAGAACCCTTGGCCGACGGCCGTCCAGTTGCTGTCGCGCTGGAAGGCGGCCAGGACCTGGCGGCCTAGGAGGCCGGTGGCGCCGGTGACGAGGGCTGTTTTGGTTTCGGACATTGTGTGTGTATAAATAGTGCGGAGTGAGGGGTGGGTTTGGAGGTTGGATGGGAGTTGGATTTGAGATGGTGAGATGACGTCGTTTGTTTAGCGGGGTTCAACCCCTTTTTTTCTTTTATATCACGACTATCGGCATATAACTAGGCGATGAATAAAAGGGAAAATAAGCTGTCATTGATAAGTATATAACAGGTATTTATATCTATAAACACCTCCTCCCATGCCAAAACCGCATATCCATCACATCACAGCTTAAACTCCTCCTTAACAAACCCCTCAGTCAGCTTCCACACTTTCTCCGCCGTCTCCAGATCAGAGGCGAACGGCGTCGTGGGCGACACTTGGCAATCCATCAGAAACGCCCCTGAATGATCTGTGTTTTTGGAAAAAAAAAGGGATGTCAGCGACAATTGGCAACACCATATAAACTTGAACCCAGTATTGGAACTGAAGTAGCAGAGAAGAAATGCAAAACACAATACCTTTCAACCCCGGATCCAGCGCAGCAACCAACGTCGTCGAAGCGCCCTGGTCATGACTCTTGAACTTCGGAACGAGTTTCGTAATCATCTCAATCGCCTCCGCCGGCAGATGGCGACCGAGCTCCGTCATCGCTTCTACAATAATCACTTAGCATTACCCACCATAGTATCAAGAGAAAGAAAGAAAAAAACTCACCCCCTGGATGCACCGCAAACGACCCAACCCCCGCCCCCCGCAGCCCCTCCGCCAAATACTTCGCGAACAGAATAACCCCCGTCTTCGACTGCCCATACGCAATCATGGGCTGATACTCCCTCACCGGCTCCGTCGGCAGCCCAAACACGCCCAGCAGCTCGGGAACGCCCACCTCATCCGCACCCACGGCGCGGCCGTCGAAGTTATAGTCCTCCATCCGGAACGGGGAGAGCGGGTACGCGCCCGAGGTCAGATTGACGACGCGCGCGGTGCCGGGCCGCTTCGTCGCCGCGACGCGCAGTTTGGCCAGGAGCAGGTTTGTCAGGAGGAAGGGCCCGATGTGGTTTGTGGCGAGGTGGAGTTCGAAGCCGTCCGGGCTGAGTTGGCGGGTTGGGATGGCCATTACGCCCGCGTTGTTGATGAGGAGGTCGAGCTCGTTGATGGTTTGGTTGATTTGCGCTGCGGCGGTGCGGATGGAGGGTTGCGAGGAGAGGTCGAGGGTTATTGGGGTGATGGTTGCGGAGGGGAAGGTGGTGCGGAGGGTGCTGGTTATTTCGGTGAGTTTTGTTGCGGAGCGGCCGGTTATGAGGAGGTGGGCGGGGGAGTGGGAGGCGAGGGCGTGCGCGGTTGCGCCGCCGATGCCTTGGGCGTTGACGCCGGTGATGAGGACTGGGAGGGGTTAGTATGGGGTATAGATTTGGATGGGGATGGGGTGGGATACTTGTGCGGCCTTTTATGGCATCGGAAAAGGTGCTGGCAACCTCTGTCGCGGTGGTGTCTTCACCGAAGTCTGTACGGGAGGCCATGTTGATATTGGGCTGGACGAGGGGGTATTCAAGAGTGAACAGTGGCTAACTTGGGTCTTTGGAATCAATGACTCTGCTGTTCTTCTCGAGACGCAACGGCCTCTTATATAGACCTCCCCGCCCTCCGCATCCCGCCATAACGCTGACAGATAGTCCTCGTCGTCTCGCAAATACATGCCGTCGTCGGCGTTGGAAATCGCTTACTGATAAAGATGACGTCACAGTCCGCATTCCTCTAAAACGCAGCTTTCTAATGGACGTGCTAACCGCGTATAGTAAGAATCTTCAGGTACACCCCTAATAATGCTGTTAGTGCAGTGTATTTTAGAAGGCGGGGTTGCTCAGCTATTATTTGTCCCGCATTAAGTAGCCAGGATAGATGGATTGCATCTATCTACACGGCGAGATGAATAATACCGATCGGATCTCAAAAGAACCCGTCGGCGGAATTGGTTGTTGTAGGGCGTTCGACCGAATCCGCAAAATCCGCGGACATATTGCGGTGGTTAGCTCGCAATCTATATCGCTATCAACCCGCGGAGGGGATAAGGAAAATAGAAGTCCAATTAAAGTCCGGTTGATCGGGGGATGGCACCAGATCCAGGACTTCAAAGAGAATGTCCGTGGACTGAACCGTGTGGGCTATATTTAGGAGGTCTCTCAACTTGATCAGCTATGATCAATGCTTGGGCTCTTCGGAGTAGATCCTCCTTGAATAACATCTATAAACATATATAGACACCCATATTTCTGTGAAGAGAATGGCACCCACCACAAACCATATCAATTACTAGTAGTTGGTGATAATATCCCATCCCATCCTATCAAATCCAACCCTCTCCAACTAAACACAATAGTTACATCCCAACTCCACCCCCTTCCTTACCCCCCCCCTGCCTATCCCACCCCTATATCTTCCCAATCCCAGCCCCCCTCTCGACCTCCTTCTTAACCCTCCCCAACGGCGTAAGCTTATACCGATACGGCGCCTCCGTAAACGTGCCGACCTGCGTGATATTAATCGTCGCAGTACCCCAGTCATTATCTAAAAGAACATCCATTAGCAAAACCACAAACCCCCCCTAATAAAAGGGACAGGGATATTACTAACCAGCCCCCAAATTCACAAACCCATCCAACTCGGGATCGCCCTCGGGGCTGGTATTCGGCGAGTCCATGGGAATCACGAGCCCGTACGTGCTCAGCGCCTCGCCCGAGTCGCGGAACACGTTGCCTTCGACGAGCATCTGGTTGTCGGAGCGCGAGTGGATGGCTTGGTAGTGGAATTCTTCGTATAGGTTGTTGAAGACGTGTTGGTGGCCGAAGCGGCCGGCTGTGGGGTTTCCCGGGGATGATTAGTCTGGGGGTTTCTTTGTAAGGGGGTATGGAGATGGGGATGGGTTTTGGGGGGAGAAATACCGGGCCCGCGCGTGCCGGAGTTTCTCCAGTGGTTGTGGTGGAGGGTTACGTGCAGTTTGCCGAAGTCAATGTCGCGCTTGACGTCGCTGTTGCCGATGAGGGAGGACTAGGTGCGTTTGTGGAATGTTAGTTATGGGAGGTCATATGTATGCATGGCGTGAGAGAGACCACGGTATACCAACCTTCCAGTGGTCGTGGAAGTAGTTCCATGAAACGGTAACCCAGTCCGAAGCCTGGACGATATCGCATTGTCCATCCTATCCAACATAGTCAGCCAATCAGCCATAACTACCCCGGAACCACCAGGAAGAGAAGGAGAAGTAGGCAAACATAATAATCCGGCCCATTATCCATATCCGACTCAAACTCATTATGATCAACCCACACCCTCGTCGAATTCGTAATCGCCAACGCATCCCCACCAACAATAAAACTAATCTTCAAATTCCGCACCACCACATTCGTCGTATTGGTCACCGCGATCCCGTTCTTCGTGATGTGAGCTCCCTTCTTCCCCGCGCCGATCAGCGACTTATTCGGGCCCACCAGCAGCGGCTCGGGAAGCTCAAACTCGCCGTCCAGCAGGACGGTGCGCGGCTCGCACCCGGACACGGCCGCTTGCAGCTCTTCCACTGTGCAGACGGTCACGGTGGGCCCGCCTTCGCCGCCCGTTGTGCGGCCGACGGGGTTGTCGGCGCCGTAGCCAATTAGGGGGTACTTCTCATGGCCGGGGCCGTCGTGTTTGGGCGGGTGCGGGGTGGCGAGGGCGAGCGGGGAGAGGGCGAGGAAGAGGAGTGGGAGGCGCATTTTGGTGGCTATTGTATTTTTTTTATAGCCGTGGAGATGGCGTGAGGGATTGCAATGGCAGATAGATGGTGGTTCCTCCAGCTTCCTCAGAACAAGCTACCTCTGAAGCCGGAGCGGGGAGCATCGCTGCCCTTTTATTTATTTCTTCAATTGCGCCCATCCATCACCCATGTCAATTGCTTCTCCGCAGATCCCGCCAAGTTACCTAGCTGAATGCCTCTGCACACGAGGTCGGGAAACAAACGAGCAGCTAACGCGAGAAGAACAAATCTTCCGAAATTGGACGCCATCTGCTGCTACTTATTGCCGTTTATCCCGGACGGTTTGCAGCTCGTAGTCGTTTATGCACAGGGCTAGAAACTTAGAAGGGGGCGTCATGAGAGAGGAACTTTTCATCTCCGGCTGTCATTTCATGTTTGTTTTTTTGTTTCGTTTCATTGCTCGAATTCAGGCTGGCTAACTTTTTTCAAGGAGAGAGCTAGGGGGAACTGAATGGGGTCATCCCGTTAGTGGCGTCCCCAACGGAGAAATTGCAGCCAAGAAGGGGAGCATTGTTCTTCCACCATTCAGGAGGTGGGGATTTCTGGAGAAAGAAAATCCGGGGATGGCGCCGTTTTCACCATCACCGGCTCGTATGGGGCTGTTCGAGAGTCTAGAGACTACGGAGTAGAGTCAGTGGAGTGGGCATGCAGCGACCGGCTAGAACTGCGGGGTTCGTTGGGCTGTCTTCTTTGCTTCGAAGATTGCTTCGCGGTGGAGGGCGGATACTTTCTGGATAAGATTTAGTTAATAAATAGTAAGACGAGGAAGAGCGGGGATTCCAGACCTCATATCCATCCTATCTGCGTGGTGTCTCATAGCCAGCCGAAGCTGTAGAGGGTGATAATCCTCCCAGGTATGCAGAGACAATGCTTCGATTCGCCTGCCTCCCTTACACATACCCACCGAACCCATTGATATACAAATACTGCAAAACCGGGCTCGTTGTACTAAAAAGCGTTCTGGGGGGAAACACAATATAAATAAAATATATCGATGCCATTCATCTCATGGAGCGTTTTAAGCCTCAAAACTATCCCCCTTCTGGAACCATGGAACCATCCCGAAGTCACGTGAACCAACCACCAAAAAAAAAATCTCCAGCCACAAAACCCTAAAGCGCATAAAATCTCTTCTCCATCGCATCCCACAAGGAGACGCCAGCAGTGAAAAGAATGAAATACCAACATCACGCAGGAAAATCCCCACAGGCCCCCCATCCAAGGCGCGTATATAACGCACTTTAGAAAACCCGGATTCCTATACGCTGCATACACGTAACGGCGACACCGCGGCCGAACGCGGTATCAAGCCATCACACAAAATACAGCAGCGAAGTTGATTCATTTTTATCATTTTTTGTTCAAAAATTCCCAGCCGATCCTAGGACCAACTGGAGCGGTCAGTAGGTGTAGTTTTCAACTAGCAAAAACGTTATCTCAGGCGAACCTTCACTGGTAACGTAAAACCTCTGCACTTGGATGGGGAGGGAAAGGGGAGAAAAAGAGAAGGAAAAGGGTGGCGGGGATGGGGTGGTATTTATACGGCTGGGGACTGGCGCTAGTGGTAGCGAGATTTGAGGGGGGGCGTTGATTGGTGGAAGGTGATTAGTCAGGGTTTCGGATGAGGGGTCATGTGATTGGGGCAGATATATCCGCACGAGGTAGTATGTATTTCATATCGGAGGCAGCCGAGAAAGACTGTTGCAGTGATACAGGCTGGATATGGTGGGCAAGACGATGCGGGATTCACAATAGCTAAAGCAATGGGTATCGAGCTTAAAACACACTATAACAAGACACCCGCGTGTAAAATAAAACGGAGAACCACCTACTCCCACCACTCTATCTACTTGACAATAAGAGGTCAAACCAGGTGTTGGCAGCTGTTTGGCCGTAAATCTGTGTCCTCGGGGTTTGCAGTTAGCACTATTCTCTATGGCCAGCGCCATCAAGACTTTTAGATATGTCTTCAAGTGCCCCACCATCTCCTCCAGCTCTCTCTTAAATCTACTGTCAATCCACCCCTGTCCCACAGCCAACTTTGTCTCTTCATCCGTACTTTCGCTTCCCCTCTTTCTCTTCTCCTTCGGCCACTTGCTCTCTAGAGGCGCTCGGCCAGGGCGAAGGATCTCTGCTCTTTCAAAATCGATCACCAGCACATTCCCACCTTCCTCGGTCCAGAACAAACTTCTTGTCTCGGCTTCACAGTGCAGCATGCCCAGCGCATGAATGACCCGTAGCGACTCCGATGCTGCAGACACAATCTGATCCTCCATTTTGAAACTTCCCTGTCTGCATGGGCGAGAAGTACAAAGCGTGGAATGTCCGCGATTCCATCGTAGAACATGGGGCGCTGAGATACATCAATGGTACCAAGACATACAGGGACATGCACGCCCTGGATTGGCCGCAGTTGGTCGTAGAGTGTCTTTTCGTGCCTGAGGTAGTGGCCAAACTCGGCGGGGAAGCCTTCTGCATTCAGAGTAGAGAGTACAGAGTCAGGAAGTTAGGGGGATACATACTGCACCGTATTTCAATCTGCAAAGTTCGGTATATAGCGTCTTCCCTAGGTCCTCGTCACCGAGGATCCTGGTTAACTCTCTTTCGTCGGATCGGTATAGTCTTAGTCCATTTATTGCTGTTATGGTCGTCTGTGGTAAAAACTCATGATAATGCGCGTAATCCCTCAAGAATTGCAAGACTTGATCCCCAGATGCTTCTGGTGGTGAAACAGAGGGTAGTATCTTCTCCTGGCTTTCTATTACTCCTATTTCTTTGATATTGTTCTCTGCCAGTGTGGGAAGGGCATGCCGGCCTGGACATGCGGGACTTGGACTCAGGCTATTATGCGGTTAGAGAGTCCCTATAAGAGTGTAGCCATGTTGGAAACGAATAACTTCAAACAGTGCACCGCAAGCACCGTGTCTCGGTCCAAGGATCTACTATTTCTTGTAGTATCTGTGCCATGAGGAGAGCGATGAGAGTGGGGTGGTCAATCTTATGGGCGTCTGTCCCATGTTCTTTGACATTTGGACACGCCCTATCCAGCCGCCCACCATTCAAGAGACCAAGCAAGCACTTCTGTGTGCAATATCGCCGAGTTCTATCCTTACAGACGGGCCCTTTGTGGGATGATGCCCAGGTAGGCGGCGGAGGTGGTACGGCCATGACATTCGTGGGCCGGCGCTGTCTTTGACTGGGTGAATCAGTATCAGATTCACTATCGTTACCATCTTCCCCAGGGACAAGACCACTGAAGAGATAGGTGTGGCAGTCATCCAGATATTCAAAAAGAGCCAAGGGGCGTATCTGTTCTTCGAGCTGTCGAACGTGTTCGCGGGCTTTTTCAGTTCTGCGGCCTGTCGATGCCGTTCTGTTTCCTCCAAAAGCTGGCGCAGCCCCCGGATCTCGTCGTCAGTCACTATACACGGTGGACGGGAATATTCAGTGCAATAGTCAAAGCCATGAAGACGTGAATGCTGGCTGAAGAATGAAGAGGGGAGGGAGGTGAGGATGCAATGCACTTGGGCAGGGATTAGTAAGCACCTCTTTTGATACTGCGCTAAACCTGATTGGGATTGGGCTAAACTCGACTCCGTAACAGGCCGTCCATTCCAGGTTCCAGGTTGAGTTTACCTATTAGCTGGGGGTGGATGGATGGGTGGCCGTGTTTTAATGCTGCTTCGTCTCAAGATGGATGATGGATGAGATGTAAGAAGGATGGTATTATTGAATATCTATCTATCAATGCATGTCACGTCATAATCCGTAAGTTAGAAGAAGATGCAACAAGGGGTCATAGCCCCAGCCATATTATGCCCGGAATATCTATCCTTGCCAAAACCGAATCCCGATGAAGATTTTATCCATATTCCAGACCTAGTACGAATGATGATACGCAGATCACCGCTCCATCGCAATCCCCTTAATCTCATCCAACACCTTCCTCAGCGCGCTCCACTTCCCCTTCACCTCCTCCATCTGCGCCTCCTTCCCAGCCAACACCTTCCCATCGCCATCCTCCAACTTCTTCATCTCAGCCTCCAACTCGCGACTCTTCCCGCGGATCTCGAAGTACCGCGCATACTCCTCCCGCCTCCCGCCAAAACACACCCCATACCCCTCGCAGTAGCAGGTGTACTCGTCCGGGCAGAACTCTTCCACGCCTGCAAAGATATACTGCCACAGATACTCCCACACGCGGCCAGAGATCTTATCATCCAATGGCGACTCCAGCAGCCAGTGGCGGAAGAAGATGTACGTCTCCCGCGGGATGGTGGCGAGGCGCTCACCGCTGACGGCGAACTGGCCGCAGCAGGGCTGTGAGAGGACCTCCGGGATGGGCGTGTTGGGGAATAGCTGGCTCCACGACTTGCCCATGACGCCTGCCTCGGGGACGTTCAGCAGATCGTCGCCTGCGAGCGTCGGGTGGATGTGGTCTGGGCACCCTGGTTCGTGGTGGCAGCGCAGATTCATATAGCCGTCGCGCAGGACTTTGTCGCTCCGCAGGTGGGTGATGGTGGTGGCGGAGTTTGCGTCGAGGAAGTCGTTGTTGTGCCAGGTGATGAGGTGCGCGTGCATGAAGATGACGATGTCGGGGAGATGGTCATAGTGGTCGATTAGGTAGGTGAGGTACACCATTGCCTCGTGGCCTTTGTTTTTGGGCACGGTGAGCGGCGCGGTGCCATTGTCAACGGTGTAGACGGCGGCAGTGAGGTTGGGGTCGTGCGCTGCTAGGTCGTGGGCCCAGCTGGGGTCTTCGGACTGCAGAGCGGCGATGACGAGGGCGCGGGAAGGATTGCGGGCTGGGGAGGGTGGTGGTGATGGTGAAGCCGATGGAGGTGTTTGTTCTTGTGGTTTCGATGTGGCTGAAGCCACTGGATGCTGCGGTATAAATTTGGAGGCTGGCCGGGGTACCTCAACGGGCCGGGAGACGCCAAAGGACGGCACTTGGGCCCAGTAGAGGGCGACCAGGATGAGAGAACCCACGGCCAGCGACACGCACAGCTGGTGCCGGCGGTTACCGGGGAAGCCTCTCATGGTGGTGAGTAGGGGATGAGGGGGGGAGAGATGCGGGTCAGACTCTCATGTTTGGCGGTTGGGATGGGACGGCGAGACGCGGAGAAAACGTTCAGTTGTGGGGGGCTCTGTGTGGTATGTTGATCGCTCACGGACCAGCTTCGCAAATGACGCGGACAGACGCTTGTTACCGTCTTGTACACCCCTTGCACAGACTCATGGCACTCTTGTTGTGTATATCCGGATCTTTTCTGATGCATTCTCATCCTCATGCTGAGCCTCATCCAGGAAAATTCCCTTTTCCGCCCCGAGATGGACGAGATAATGCCCCACCCGTATCCACCAAGCCCGAAACAGGGTCTGAGTCTGACCAATCGCCGCACCAGGAAATCCCCGTGCCAGTCCCTTGTCCAATGGCCGCCCGCCTATTTCGGGGATAAGTGGGGCCCCATACCCAACCACGCGTTCTCGGAGAGGGCGGCCCCACTCCGGCTCTCGGCATTGGGCAGGTTCGGCAATTGACGGAGGCTGATTGGCTAGGCATTGCCAGGGATTGTGGCTGGCCTTGGCATTGCTTGGTTGTTTCGCGCGTCGGGATTGGTCTGTTGGATATCAACAGATCTAGATATCAACTCCGAGGTTGAATGTCTAGTATGAGGTGGGATATATATAAGACCGCGATGTCTGTCTACGAACAGCATAAGGTCTCCATTCTCTGCAAAGTTATTAGCCACCTGCGTCTTTCTAACAGCTCCCCTTTGATGCCCCTGCTATCCTCGAGAAGCACAGCATATATCCCAGTCCCAGCAGGTTGCTATGTTGGTCTGTTGGGCTCTATTATAGTAGACAGCTGTCTATTATCCCTTATTTCTCCGTTGGCATAATCGCCTACTACATATTCCCAGCTTCCCCTTAGCTGTGTTGTTATGTTCGCGGACAATGGCTACCCTGGTTGCTGGGCTGGTTGCTCGCGTTTTCCCTGACGACCAGCTATCCGACGGCTGCAGATATTTTCTTTCTTTCTTATGGTTGCCACTTACCTTTACCCTCTTCCTTACTTGTCTTGTTCAAATCTACCTCCGTGACTGGATCTCTGGATACTCCCTCGCCTGCTTCCTGTGCTGTATCCGATATCCTACACCTCAAGAGCTACGCGCAGACTACAAAGCCATTCCACCTGACATCTCCAATATCGCGATACATTGCCAAACAAGCAATACCCCAAGCCCTAGAGCAGTCAAGCACTATCCACCATGAAGAAACCCTCCCTCTCCCTTCTCACCTACCTCCTCCCTCCCCTCCTCCTCCTCGTCCACCTCCCCCGCGCCGCCTCCGTCAGCTGCTACCTCCCCAACGGCGACCTCGAACCCAACGACCAGCCCTGCTTCCCGCAGAACCCGCACTCCGCCTGCTGCGGCGGCAGCACCTACGTCTGCGCCACCAACAACCTGTGCGCCCACTACAGCCTCCGCTACTACGTCGTCGGCAGCTGCACCGACCGCAGCTGGAACGACCCCGCCTGTCCCGCGTACTGTTATTTCCGTCCGTCTTTTCCCCTTCCCTTTTACCCCCTTATATACTTCCCCCCAGCCCCTACTAAATACTTATTTACCAGGCGACCACATCCACAACACCATCACCCGCTGCTCCGACCCCCAAAACAACACCCAAAACACCTACTGCTGCCTCGACGGGCCAACTTGCAACTGCACCACGGACACAAACACCCAGCACATACAGGACTTTCTGCCCCCGTACGCGGACCTTGTTGGCAACGATGAGGTGGGGATTAATAGCCATATCGCGACGAGCTCCCTCGTTACCCCGCTGGGTGCCACGCGCACTACATCTGCGTCTGCGTCCGCCTCTACCTCTAACCCTAACTCTACGGCAACTGATGCGGTGGTCACGGGCTCTGCGGTTGCAGGGGCGGGTGGGGATGCGACAAGTGCTGGGAAGGACAGTCAGCTGGGGATGAAGGTGGGGTTGGGCGTGGGGGTTCCGTTAGGCGGGGTTGCGGTTGTTCTGGCTGTGTTGTTGTATCGGATGTGGAGGAGGGGGAGGGGGAGGAATAAGGATGGAAATGGGGGTGTGGATGTAAGTGTGCCCTTGCAGCAGCCGTTGGGGATGATGTATACCGTCCGATGAAGGGATGAATGGACAAACAAGTAATGTGAGGGGTGAGAATGTATTGTATCTGGCGCTGGTTTGTTTGTTTCGTTGGGGAGTTGTGGAATTGGCTTGATTTCCCTTTTTTCCTTTTGTGTGCTTTAATGAGTGTGTTTGTCTGATGATTGATTGGCGTTTGTCCTTTAAACGTGGTTTATTTAGTACTATTCGCCCCTGAGCAACAAATCACCCACAACCATGACCACCACGAACACGAACGCAAACGTCACTGCGGCGGATAATAATCCAATGATGATGTCTGCAGGGCCCCCGGGTACGCTGGCTTTGGGTTCCAGCTCGGGAGGGAACGCGAATGGAGGGCTCAAGACGGCACCGACGATGATGGGCATGGAGCAGCGGGCGTCCCAGCGGGCGTCGGTGATTTATGAGGCGCCTTAGGTTGTGGATTGGGATTGGGATTAGGATTGGGATTGGACTTGGGTGGGGGAGGGGAGATTGATTTTGCGGTTTATAGGCTGGATGGATGGGTGGATGGATAGATAGATGGATAGATAGATAGTGGTAAAGGGGGGAAGAAGAACGGAGAATCTTTGTTTTTCATTCTCGACAGTCAATATCTCGTCCTTATTTCTTGAATATCGGCGCCCTCTCAATTATCAAGCAAACCTGTATGCTCTTCAAGAGCTGACCAAGCCGCCTAATGGCGTAATCACCCAACTCATCATCCTTGATGGGGATAGACGTGTTATGTATCCGTCACACGAAGAGAGCGTCGTTCTCCTTGATCTTCTCCTTGAAATTGTACGTGTTGCTCTTTGGAAATGGGAATGTGGTTTCCATCAGGGTATGCCTGCAAGATACGCGCTTTGGATCGGAAGATGGAGATTACTAGGACCTGGGAAGGGGGATGTTAGTTAATGGTTAAGAGTCGGAAAAGCCCGCACTGGCCCGGTTAAGTATCAGGAACTCTGCCTTTGGGGGTTCTTTGTAGAAAGTCGCGTTGTTGGGGCCAGGGGGCCGCCTCCGGGCCGAGGAAGGTCAAATTAATGCCAGATTCCTCCAAGTTGTTGTTTGTTAGGAGGGTGTGCTTGAGGGGCCTGGTACTCTTGGAGTACAGCTTGGATGATGGCTTCTATAGCTGCTGTCTTCCCTGCACGCTCAAGGACGTACGGCCGCACCTCTTGCATTTCTTCAAGGGCTCCCATTGTTGATCAACAAACCAGACGCTGATGGAAATCGATGGCGGTGGACTAGGCTCAAATGAGGAGCCCAGATAGCGAATATGGCGAGTTTGAATCTTTTTTAAGGAGAGAATATGGCAGAATTGGGTTCGTTGACAGAATCAACTTGTAGTGCTGGTATTGGACTCCCTTCCAACTACTATGTACTAGTTAGACCGAAAAGGATCAATTCTTGAAGTATATATCTTTGCAAGGAAGCTGGCTATAAAAATCTCACTGAGGGCGTTATGTTTATTAATCACAATCTCATTTTCATTTTCATTTCTGAATCATTTTAACCCATAGTATCCATCTTGTTTGCCATGGGCTAGATTACAGATGTTGGTGTGAAAACCTCAAAGCTGATTGTCATTTCCTTGGAAAGCTTCTATTAGGAATCCTGAGATATCTTGTATTCATGCAATCTCACTTAGAATTAGCATTTACACAGCTACCTACATTTCCTCATACAAAATAGCTAGAGTTCCTATGAACCACCATTAGTTTTACAATATTATTAAATTTATATGAGATTTTACCTCTATATGCAATGTTCAATGCTGACAGTTATGAGCCCAGCAATTTCCATTGCATATTTAACTTGATTTTTATTGTTATTATCATTATTTTGTCATTTTTCACCCTATACTGCATGCTTTTTACATGAAATAGTGATATCCTCTGAAAAAGACCCATGAGAATGTCCTCTAAATTCATGAGATCTATTAAGAATGAAGTTATAGAGCTCTACAAATCAAGCTTTTGAGAATATTAGAAGCTTTATATTAATCAAAAAATAAGGCTATAAATATCTCTAATAATTTAAAAACTAAAAAAGTAGAGTTTTTGAAGCTCTATCTATCTATCTCATCATATCTAATGCTACTACCTAATGTATGATAGTAATACTAAAGAATAGTAAGAATTGAGAGATTTAATATATAAATATTATATTAATAGTAAGTAATCATGGAGTTTAAGATTATATTAATTTAATAAAAGAAGATTATTAGCTGAAAGTAGAAAAACCTGAGATTAAAAATAATAAATCTAAAAAATTATTTGAAAAATAAATAATAGTATATGAAAAATATTAAATGACTATAAATAAGATATATAATATTATTATAATATTAGTTTTAAGAGTAAAGATAGAGTATATCATTGTAATGAGCACACTCTGATAAGCAGATCATATAAGTTATATACTAGAATTAAAATTATAATTATTAGAGAAAGAAAGGAAAAAGAAAAAGAAATTATAAGATTATATGATATAAATAGAAGGAAATTATATGAGGTTGAAGTAAATAAATATTCATATGAAGACCTAGTTAGAGGTATCTAATCAGACAGTTAGAGATTAGATAAAGTTCAGATGAGCTATAGATATAGAGTATAAGAGTATAACTCTTTATATTATCTCCTTCTATTTAGTTTTAGAGGGTAGGTGGGAGGGTTCAGAGAATCAGATGTAATATAATGTGAGTAAAGTCTCATTAGATAGATATAATTCTTTATAATAGATAAGTATAGTAGTATTCTACAGGGTAAAGATTAGTTCTTATAAAAAGATCTTATATTTAAGTCACTTCACTAGGTACTGAAATCCTCATCTATGATAGTAGTAGTTAAGGATGACTTTAATCTCATATTTTATCTTATTATCTTTCCTAATGATGCCAGGCAGATGCCAGTTAGTAATCTTTTGTGAGAAGAATAGATTAATAGAGGCTTTATAGAGTAAATTTGTGTGAAATATGTTATAGATTCTAGATGGCATGTTAAGATAGTAGTTATAACTTCTCAGAACTTCAATAATAATGTATTTAGCTGTTATATGCACATGCTTCATGCCATGGGACATCTATGATGCTTAGTCACTTACATAGCTTAGTCAGGCCTCATAGTATAAATAGCCATGAGTAGCCTAGAAACATAGAGAATCAACCTTATTCTATACAATATTTTCATCTTAAGTTATCTCAATTACAATTAGTAGCCTTGCCTATCTTCTGAACCTCCCAGTGTACTTTCAGGTACACCCCATAATATTCATTGCTCATTTAGAACTCACCCCTCAGGAAGAGAACCCCTTCAGGTGTATCCCACTAGCATCAGGCCCTGTAGCAATGAAAGGCAATACATTGAAATGATAATCATACAAACTTGAGAAAATACTAGTAAAATAGATTAAGAATCTCAGATGTAGCATAAAGATTGAATATCTCATATAATGAAAAGAGTACAGATCAGAAGAGAACTGATGATACCCTATACATACCCTACTAAATGTGAAAGAACTCATATAATAATATAAGTATGAATAAGAAGAATTCTATTCATCATTGATCCTATAATGATAAGGTCAACCCCTAAAGATAGCAGCCTAGAAATCCCAAATCCTCATAAACAAACCCAAAAGTGCTTTAACATTCACAAAATATCAATTATAAGGAAAAAGATAGAATTACTAACCATGGAGACTCCATACCCCCACATGATATTAAAACACTTATTATCTATTTAAATTTTATGCTCTATAGAATCTCCATCACCCTGCTATTACATTAGCTTATATAGATATTACCTCTATATACCTATACATGCACATTTATAACTTTATTATTCTAGAACATATCTACTCCCACTGATCAAAAGGTTATATCCACAGAATTTCCATACCCCTATCTGTTATTAAAAGCTCTCTATGCCCAGACTATCACTATTCACTATGAAATGTTCATTGCTATGTTAGAACTATACTATCTCACATCAGTTATACCTTATTTACTTATATACTACTCACTAGTCTTACCTTTATTCACTTTTATGCACAAGTTACTTACTGATGTACTACCTTATTTGACTTCATTCACCCTACTCAGCACAGACATCAAATCATAGAATATGAAACTTCCATGATGAACATCATTATTATGGCATATTTCTACACCAGAATTCACCACATATATAAAAGACTTATCACAGTGAATCTCCTAATCCCCCAGCCTACCTACCTTCATACTCATTGCTATGACAAATTCACTAATAATACTTCACTTACACATATAAACCTTCTATTAACCTATCTAATCTCTACTAACTCTTAATAACTTCAGTAATCATACATAAGACATTCAGCCTGCACATCCACCTGCAAGTAAATACCATAGAATCTCCAACAGCATGATACCTTTCAAGTACTTACAGTTAGTAGTAGCTGACAACCCTCTTACCTCAGCTCACATACTAAAGAAATAGCATAAGATAGGAACCAGTTCATCTACTCCAACTACAGGCCAATCCAGCACAAAAGGAAAAGGGAAGATGGCAGCTCAGCAAGCTGAGAACAATAAGGCCATTAAGAACATCAAGGCAATGAGTTATATAAAGAAGTACACCATAGAGTTTGTCACTAAAATGTACAAATACACTCTACCTTTAGGAGCAATCTCCATTAAGTTAGTGAGCACACTCAAGGAAGTTATTAATGACATGAACAAGCAAGCTGCAAACTAATAACTACATAATAACTATAACATCTCTAAAGTATAAGAGTAGTCATAGAAGCAGGCCAACAAGAAGCACAAGAAGAAGATGTCATGAATTGTGAGTAATACTTTGTAATACTCATCTCTTAAGATACATCTAGATCTAGATAATAAATGTAACTTTGAGGGACTATCACTTAACATACTATCAGCTGAGGATAAAGTTAAAGCAAGAAAGCTCAAGATTGGAATGACTATTAATAGAATAAAGCTAAAGGTAACTATAAACTATAATATAGAAGACACCATAGAGATTTATAACTACAATGAATCTATATACCTACATCTCACTGCAAAGAATCCAGGCTATGAGTACTACAATTCACTGGGATATTATCTTTAGAAGAATTAAGTACACTTTGACCTAACATATATTATCAAGGATGACCACAATGCCACTGCCAAGCAAGTTCAGAGCCAATGAAATGCAGATAAAATAATAGTAGAAAATACACACTACACCTAACTTCATGATTGGCAGGTAGAAACTTGTAACTAGGAGATTAATCTTTTAATTAATGAATGACACTAAGGGAATATTAGTATATTTCTACCTGGCACAACTAAAAACCAAGTCAATGAGGCCATGAACAACCTGTAGGAGCAAAATAAAAAGAAATGAGTCAATCAGATCAAATTGCATAATATTAGATGACCTATAATTAGTATTATTAGAAGCCAACATATTAGTCACATAGATACAGAGATCCTATAGCACTTTCATGGGAAATAAAGACAGATAGACAGCCCAGTAGATATAAGAGATAGCAGCTCCCCCAGTAAATAAACTGAGGAGGATATCTCAGACAGCAATGCACCCACAGAGTAACTCACTGCAAGCCTCTCTCACACAGCTAGTATCATCCTCACTACAGCTACCACTATGATCATATCATCTCATATCACACCTACTCAGCAGCCAAACCTATCTACAGACCTTCAAGCAGTCAAATGCATCATAATCCTCTACAACATAAGCAGGGAAGAAGCCCTTAAAGAAGTTAACTAGCTTCTTGCTGTGGGAATATCCCATACTAATACATGCATGCTACCTGCCAATAAATTGCATCAGGCTATAAATAAGATTCAAGCCCAAGCCCTTACCAAGGAAAAAGCTTGATATGACACTATTAGGAACAAAGCTATCTACCTCATAATGATATTATACAACCTAGAGGAATGTGACACTCAGTAGGCTACTTAGTAATATTACTACATGAAAGTTACATACACTGTTATGCTCAATAAAAGCACATAGAAGATTAATAAGGATATTAATGCTATCATGCAGACTAATAATCAACCTACCAAGCCTGCTGATAGTATATACTAGGAAGATACAATCAAGTGAGTTACTTATCTACAGAATCTCCACTATGATGAGGCAGAAAGCACAGTTAGTATGTGAGCAGATAAAGATATTATCTATCAAGTCATACTTGAAATGTCATAGGCAGAACTGAAGAGTGTGCTGGACAAGTTAGATGTAGAGATAAATAATGAATAGATAGATAGTCTAGTTTAATTTCAATTAGTGCTTTATTCACTACTATATTATACTTTCTACTATTTCATTTGTTTGCTCTACATTTCTGTATGTAACTACAGCAATAAGGGCATTATGTGCCTTTCTGAAAGGGGCCACTTGTTACACACATATACTCCACATCATGAGACATCCATGGTACTTAGTCACTTACATAGCTTAGTCAGGCCTCATAGTATAAATAGCTATGAGTAGCCTAGAAACATAGAGAATCAACCTTATTCTATGCAACATTTTCATCTCAAGTTATTCCAATTACATTAGCATATCAATAATTAAGCATGCAAGATAAGTAATTAATTGTGATGTTTTAGAGGTCTAGCTAGATCTTATCATCTATCTCATAGTATTTAATGGGGTTTCAGTAGGTATTCACATAATTCTATTAGTTCTACTGAGTACTGATCATGAAGGATTCAGCTTACTTGCAGGCTTACTAGAGTTTCAAGATGATGATATCTATAATTTAGATTGAACTATAAAGTAAAGTAGAAGATTCAAGTAATTCAGTAAGATTAAGAACTTTAAGATTATAATTATATAAGAGGAAAAATGAGCTGACATCAGTGCTAATAATATCACAGTCATTAATTATGAGTTTAGCATGTAGAAGGAGTTCATTTCAGTTATCCTAAGTATATAAATAAAACTTTTGAAGATAGTTTTTAATTATCTGAATTATACATTCAGTGCTGCTATCAGTTTTGAGGTAATAAGTAGTTAAGAGGTATCAGAAGATCTTAAGAAGCTAATAGATTTAGATTCAGACAGCTTTAATGAACTGGGTTCTATAATTTAAAATAATTATATAGAATAAATTATACTAGTAATAAAATGAACTTCAGAGGAAAGCTTTAGTCACTATAAGTACATTCATCTTTATATAGGGTTTAAGAATAATATCTTTACTGAGGTAGTTAATAATGATAAGAATATTCTTACAGCTATTACTCATGGGAAGATCTACTGTGAAATTAATGATAATATTATGCTAAATACATTTAGAGATTAAGAGAAATTTAAGTAAATCTTGATAGTAGTCCTGCCAGATGATGATGAATTGATAGATGTTGTAGTTCTAAATGAACTATTAGATACTCTAAGACATATTAAGCTAGTAGAAATCTTAGGATAAAATTTAGTAGAGTACTTTATAGTCTGAATGACTGATTATCAGAGAGTTATAAGTTTCTTATATAATTCAGATGCATAATGATTCTGAATTAGGAACCTACTATCTTCTCTGAAAGTATAATTGAGAGTTAGAGTTTATAGAGCATTTAGTAATATTAATACAAACTTAAAGTTCAGATGGAAAACAGCAAACTTTATCTCAGATAATCTAGATTATCATCTGAAGGCATTCATTAGAGGTGGCAGTAGTGTCCTAGAGTCCCTAGAGTGAGAATAAGATAGTTATAATTAGTAGAGCAACAAATAAGATATATATTACTTCATGTAGTGTTGCTTTAAATTCTTTGAGGATCTATGAATCTAGTAATCTCTATTCATAGTTTACTCAGTAAGTATTAGAGTCTTTAGAAGGTATATCCTGTTCATATTAGAAGAAAGTGTCAGCTATGAAGTTCTCTATACCAGAGTAATAATAAATTATAAAATGGAAGTAGCTGAGGAATTTAGCCCAATACATCTAGTATTTAGAGAGTTTATAAGTTATTATGAAATATTAGAGGTTCTTATGATCTATGATGATTTCAAAATCTTTCATACTATAGAGTTCAGAGTCTTATTCCTCTAGACATCAGATAATAATGAGGAGTTTTTTGTTATAGATCTCATAGTTGACTTTAATAGGGCTGAGCTTTTTAGATATAAATATATAAAATTATAGAATGTCTTCATTATCTCATTACATGAGAGTATTACTTATAATGTAATCAGAAGAGTCTATTTCAACTACTATTAGATAATCAGAGTTAAATGTAATGAGCATCAGGGTAGAGATAAATATTTACTTAAGGTATATAAATGCCTTATCTGCTTTCTTAGATCATTGAAACTACTAGTCTTTATGTGTGAGATCAGTCAGTAGTCAGATGATGTCAGAAAAATCTTAAATGAAGTATTAATAGAAATTTATGAATTCTAGAAAGTCTTATATATTTTTTACAGTTATAGAGGCCTCCTATTTGAGGATAGCAGTGATCTTCTTGAGGTCCATATAGACTTCCTTTCCTATCTTTATGATGAAGCTGAGGTAGATCATCTCTTGAACTTTAAAGATAAATTTATTAATGTTAATTGAAAGACTATATTTATAGAGGTAGATAAGGACTTTTCAGATATACTCTTAATATTACCTGTAGAATTTATTAGTAAAAATGAGAATGTCATTAAGATAGGTAGAAGCAAATTTATCTAAATAGTCTTATAAGGCCTAATTGATGTATTTCTGGAAGGTGTTTGAGGCATTTATGAGGCTAAAGAGGGTAACTATCCATTCAAATAAATTATATCTCATATAAAAGGTAGTTAGTCATTCATCTCTTTCTGCAATTTAAATCTTATAGAATGTAAAAATGACATTCAGTTTTATAAATTACTTAGCTCAGCCAATTCATTTGAGAGTCTCATTGATTAATAACAGTAAGTAACAATCTTTTTGGGTGAGATAGTTAAGACCCTAATAGTTAACATAGAATTAAAGGTCTCTACCTGGCTTTTTCATGAAGAGTATAGGTGTGCCTACAAGTAAATTACTAACTCAGATGAAACCCTTATCTAAAAAATCATTAAGGGTCTTATAGAGCACAAGTAGTTCATTACATAATATATTATATAGTGATCCTCAGGGCAGCTGAGAGTCTTTACCATCTATCTTTTTAAATTTAATATGATAGTTATACATACTGCAGAATGATGAGAGCTTTTTAGTGACCTTATAGTTAAAAATATTAAGGAATTTATGGTATTATGAAGAGAGAACTATCATAAAGTCAGTCTTTAATTTCTTAGAGAGTTATGAGAGAGCCTTCTCTATGTTGGCCATACTAATGATGAAGATTTCAATGGGAGATTGAAACTTAAATTTCTAATTATAGCTTTAGAGGAGGTCATAAGTATTAGTAGAGATTTAGTGAAGATCAGTGGTCTTATGAACATCTTTTTCAGAGATATAGATATCTCCAGAGAATATAATGTATTAGTTGCAAGCATCAATAAGAGCTTGATGTTCAGATAGCTATAATAGGCCTAGTATAAAGTCATACAGAAGATTCTTAATCTCATATATATAGATATTTTCTCAGAGAAATTTACCAACATCAACATTAAGCTTCATCATATTTCATATAAAGCTACCTGTGTCACCATTAATACCTTCAATCTTTTAGGGGTTAATCAGGATACATGAGAGGTTATGATGATTAACTATATAAAAGTAAATTATTAAATAATAATAGCAACCACTGTTCATCATAGCATTCATATTAAAAGAATAATTAACTATAGTAGGTATAAGAATCATTAAAATAGTTAATTTCTTCTTAAAGGTCTTTCTATCTAATTCTGGGAGCTTCTACTTGTGATTTCACATAGAAGCTAGTCTTTTCTCAAGTCTAACTTGATGTCTTTAAAGTCTTCCTTCTCTTTAAGCTTGATTTATACATTTATGAATCATATAGGTAGTTTTAGGGGAATATGGGTTCTACAGCAGTTGGCAGCTCTATACTTAGATTTATTATAATTAATGTAGATACCTTAGATGCAGCAGTTAATAATAATAGCAGTAGTCATATTTAAGATATAGAATGCATTTATGTGAGTAGGCCCTGTAGACATTCAGTTCATAGTATTTAAATTCTTTAGTAGAGAGGTCTTGAGGAAGGTCTCCTCAGAGGTAGTAGGGGTGCTATTATAAATTCAGCTCTGAATAGTTTTGATTTTAGACAGGTTATTCTCTATGCCACAGAGCTTTATATAATATTTGAGGTATATAGGGGGTTCAATGGAGGTAACAGTCTGCTGTAGGAGTTTAAACTTAATAGCCTTTTTAAACAGAGTCTTCTTAATAGTGTTATCCTATAGCTGGCTGCTAGCTTCTAGAATCTTCTAATCAAATCTCAGAAGAAAGATGAAGAGTAAATTAGTTTTCTGATGAACACTGTGCAGCCAGGTCAGAGCCTTCTGAGCTACTGAAGGATTAGAGAAAAAGATATTAAGCTAGTTAAGAATGATATTAAGGATTATAGAAATAAGTTTAATATTAGCCTTCATTTAAGGGTAGAATTGAGTGATGGCAGTGCTAGAGAGTTGAGTATAAATATATCAGGCCTAGTCAGTGGGAGATTTAATTGTAAGGTTGTTCAAAGTGATTTTAGTCTTCACATTAAGGTGCCAGACAGGATATTTAGAGACTTATTTACCTGTGAATTTCTTAAGGGTAGCAAGTCTTTCTTTTGGGCATCTCAGGAAGTCCTCAAAAAAAGCAATTAGATGAGTAAAAGTTAGAATAGAAGCTAAAGTTAGTATGAGTATATAATTTTATTCAGCAATGAGGTCAATCTTATTTGCAAGTTATTAAATAAAGTTTCAGAATTTAGTATCAGAACTCTAAGAAGAGGTATTATCTTCATGCAGAGAATTTATATTCATAATGGATTCAAAAGATTATTTAGATTCAGAGAGTTTAGAGAATTCAGAAAGTTTGAAGGATTCAGAAAGTTTAGAGGAAAATCTCATGAAATATTAATATAAACTATTAAAGCTTTAGAGTCTTTTACTGACATATCATTCAGTAAAGCTGAGCTAGGCAAGTTGTATTTCAGATTTCAGAAGAGTTTGCTATACATACAGATTGCATTTAGAAGAATCTACTATACATACAAATTATATTTAGAGGGTAAATATAATAAGGATCTCTAAGAAGAGATCAAGTGAGTAATTATAAAATGTAATGAGTGTACTCCAATAAGTAGATCATACAAGCTATATGTTAGAATCAAAATTATAATCACTAGAGAAAGGAAGGAAAAAAGAAAAGGAATTACAAGATCATATAATATAAATAGAAGAAAATTATATAAGATCAGAGTGGATAAACATTCATATGAAGGCCCAGTTAGAGGCATCCAATTAAGCAGTCAGAGATCAGGTAAAGTTCAGATGAGCTATAGATATAGGGTATAAGAGTGTAACCCTTCACAATTATGAAGGTAAATAATACTCATATTAAAGATATTATTAAAGTGCTGTGATATTATCTCTCTCTCACTACTAAAAATTGAAAAAATGAAGTTAAAGATTAATATAATACTCTGATGAAGAAATTAAATAGTAAAAACATTAAAAAATAATTAAATAATTAATTTATAATCTATAAAGAAATATAGAATGCAGAGATTAGAGATCTATTCAACCTAGAGAGTAATTTTTTAATAGCTAATTAAGTGATTAATTTAATAATTGCTGAAGAATTTAGATCTATTATCTTATATAATAAAAAAATGGGTGCAAATGTCATTGATCTAGAATAATTAGTTAGAGAGATTAAGATTTAATATTATGAAATGAAAGTCTTAAAAAATAATTATAGTATCATTTTTATAATCTTTAGTGACCTAAATGAAGAAAAGGAAGACTCTGCTGATGATATAAATCTGCCTGCAAAAAACTTACAAAAGAAAGCTAATAAAGATTTAAAAAAGAAGAGTAAAAAGACTTATAATTTATATATCTATAATAGGCCTGAGTACTCAGCAGAAACTTGCTGGTATTTCAACCCTATATTAAGATCTAAGTGGTTCATGGGATATGATAATACATGTAAAAAGGTAGATAAAGTATTAAAGGATAAAAAAGTTAAAATGAAGATTGAAATAGAGATTGAGAAGGTAAATAATAAGGCTGGTGTAGGCCTGCAGATAAATCTCTTAACTATTTATTAAATATCTTTAACCTTTTATGAAGCTACAAATAGATTGTTAATTTTAAGTGCTAAATTTAACTTATTAAATCATCTATTAAGAGATAACTGGGTGTATAATATAGGTAGAGAATCTCACATTTATAATGATAGATCCAGATTTATTAATTTCATAGAGAAATATAATGTATTATTCTATACAGATAACTTCTATATAAAAATTCAAGGTTATAAAACTACCATCATATATCTTATGAATCTGATGACCTAAAAATGCTTTGTAATCATACTATTCAATATAATATATATTCTGAATTTTCATATAAATATCTTTAGTTGGATGAGACTGTTCACAAAAGGAATCTTACTGCATATAAAGATAATAATATTAAGAGATAATGAAAAGCCTTAAGCATTACTTACATGAAGAGGTAATCTTATATATTTAGAATATAATCTATACTTAAATTTTATATTAATGTTAACATTCTCTACTCTTACTAAATATAAGAAGTTTCAAGTATTCTGAGGCCCTGAAGATTTTAACAGTATCAGTGGAGATCTAGTATAGATGACTGGGATATAATTTCAAAACTTTAATTACTTATCTATAGAATGTATCTGAAGGTGTAATTATAGTAGATAAGTTTATAAAAGAGGGGGAGAAAGAGTTGAATCCTCATCTATAAGAAGTTGTATATTATTATTAAATGTATGAGCTCTTAAAAGTGAAAAATCAGATATCTTGCAGGTAGTATATCTACTTTACCAAACTATTTGAATGCCTCCATATTGACCTTATAGAGAATAAGAAAGGTTGCTATTATAATTAGCAGTAAATAATACATTTTACATGTGATTTCTTGTAATTTCAGATCATATAAAATACAATTTATAAGTCTGAACTCAAGAAAGCTCTTTTTATAGTTATAAAATGAATCAAACATCAGTTTAATATAGACATTAAAATTATATATATCAATAATAAAATGAGCATGTATTCAGATGAGATAGATGAGTAAATTCTAGAAGAAGGCCTCTTAAGAAAGTTCTTATTAGAATATATATATAAATAGAATGGTGCAGCTGAACATACAAGTATACTATTAATTAAAAAAGTAAGATACTTATAGATAGATAGATGCTTACTCTCAGAGCTCTCATCTGAGATATATATAGTGATTAGCTATCTCATTAATTAAACCTCTATATGTCTATTGAGATGAAAGTTACTATTATTAACTCTATAAGAGTATCTCAATCTTTCTAGTAAGCCTTCATTTACTCATCTATATATATATGAATGTTGTATATATATAAAGATTCTAGATGAAGTTCTTAATTATATAAGAGCTTCAAAGCTAAAATCTAAGATGCATATTAATTATCTCATTAAATATAATTTAATAAATATCTAGAGGATTTAGATTCTACACTTACAATATATTATAAGGACTAAAGATGTAATGTTTAATGAATTAGTTCAATTTAACCTGCAGAAACCTCATATTAAAAAGCTATTATAAGAATTTATTATAGATGAGATCACTAAGATGTTATAAATATCTATAATGAAACTAATGATCTCTAAGGTTTATAAATGAAATAAGATGTTAGATTTCACTGATATAGACATTTTCTACCCTGAAGATATTAAATAAATGGAAAAAATAGCTGAATTCAGTAATAAAGATGATAAAAATAATTAAAGAGATACAAATAAATCTTTAATGTCTAAATTAACATTAGAATCACAGGTTCAGAGGTGTGAAGAGCTACACCCTTATACTCTATATCTATAGCTCACTCAAACTTCACCTGATCTCTGACTGCCTGATCAGATGCCTCCAACTAGGCCTTTATATAAATATTTATCTACTTCAATCTTATGTAATTTCCTTCTGTTTATATCACATAATCTTATGATTTCTTTTCCTTTTTCCTTCCTTTCTCTAATGATTATAATCTTAATTCTAGTATATAGCTTGCATGATTCATTTATCAGAGCATGCTCATTATATTTTATAATCACTTACTTAATCTCTTCTTAGAGATTCTCATTATATTTACCCTCTAAATGTGATTTGCATGTATAGTAGATTCTTTCAAATACAACCTACATATATAGTAAACTCTTCTGAAATCTGAAATACAACTTGCTCAGCTCAGCTCTACCAGATAATATGTCAGTGAAAGACCCTAAAGCTCTGATGATTTATATTAATATCTTATGAGATTTTCCTCTAAACTTTCTGAATCCTCCAAACTTTTTAAATCCTCTGAACTCTTTAAATCTGAATAATCTTTTGAATTCATTATAAACATGAACTCTCTATGTAAAGATAGTATCTCTTCTTAGAACTCTAATACTAAATTTCAAAACTTCATCTAATAGCTTACAAATAAGATTAATCTTATCATCAAATAAAATTATATACTCATACTGACTTTAGCTCCTATTCTGACTCCTACTCACCTAACTGCTTCTTTTGAGGACTTTTTGAGATACCCAAAAGAAAGACTTACTACCCTTAAGAAATTCACAGGTGAATAAGTCTCTAAATACCCTATCTGATGCCTCAGTGTGGAGGCTAAAATCACTTTGAATGGCCTTACAATTAGATCTCTCACTAATCAGGCCTAGTATATTTATACTTAACTCTCTAGCACTGCTAGACTGGCTGCTGGGACCATGAATTTTCATGCATGTTTAGTTTGGTTTGGTTTGATTTCAGTCCCATATGTGGAATAAAACATGACCCCAAGAATTTAGAACATATTTAATGACTTAATTATAAATTATATGTAGGTAAATGGACTAAATGAGTAGGTTTGAAGCATGAAAAATGACCTCTTTTAAGAAATAAAGCATGTAAAATGACTAAGGGAAGTGTGATAGAAACAGGACCAGGTATGACCAGAATTTCAGTACTAGTTTGGTCCTAGAATGATTATATAATAAGATAATGATATTTGGTAATACTCACAAGCAAAGAAGGCTCAAATCATTAACATTGACTTGCAAGTATATCCTTCTCCTTGGTTATGGTCTTCTTGTGGGAACTATCTGTAATCTCCCTCTCTCTATCATACTTCATAATTATCATCTTCTTGATTGTATCTCCATGTAATTGACCCTGATGATAGTGGTATATATCACAGCTTGAATTGAATTTCCATTCTATTCCCACACTGGCCAGGGGTATTACCAGAACATCTTGAGCCATTTTTGCAACTATGAGGTAGGTATGTGCAATCACAGCCCACACCTCAAGGATTTCCTTATCCTTAATGATGGTCACACCATCATGAAGGTAGTAATCAAACTTAGTTGTGCAAGATGCTAGTCTAGCCTTCTTTCAACTGGCAATTAATGTATTAAGGTCCTGTGCATACCTAGGGATTAGCATAACTATACCTATTTGCCTGATCCAGTGTTACTAAAAAGTGTTACCTACCTGGAAATTATTGTCTGCCATATCCACATTATCAAGGGGTTTGACATCTGGAGGTTCATACTGGTGATAGTGCTTATTGTAGAATGACTTGATAATATCAATATATACCTAATACTCTTCCTTTATCCAGTCTTCATCAGAGTATGCATTTGATTGGAGAGATGGATTCAGTACAGCTGCAATAGCATAGAAATCTGCAAATCACTGATCTGTCTTGCTGTAATAAATAGAGAGCTTTGCCTTTACTACCTTAATAGCCCTATATATAGTTTGATCCCATCCAGTAGCATCATAACTCTTTACCAACCAAGTATCAAGGTGGTTAAATAGATAATTATACACCTACCATGCCTGGGCTAATATAGGTGTCTGTGTCCACAAAACCACCTTGATCATTATATAGAAGGAATAGAGTAAACTAATAACATATTGTAGCTGGGTCCATTCTGATCCTGAAAGCTTCAAGGATTAAATCTTTTTCCTTCCAGAGTCATCTACTCAGTGATCAATTGAATTCTGAAGCTGAAGTGCTTAAACTGCCATTTCATATGTTAAACTCTATTAGGTCTTAACATCCTGTATCATCTTAAGGGGTGTAGTCAAGGTAGGGGTTATTGTATGTTAGGTCTTGAAGAATTGTTACTCTTATTTTGGTGAGGTACTGATTACAATGACAATATGGTGAATCTAATATACATCATGATTAGCATTTATTCTCTTCAAATAGAGCAGGAGTGTGACCAAATATTATTACCTTATGAAGTGTCAAGGAGAATGTAACATTCTCATCCATATGGATATCCCTCTCATTAAATGAGCTGACTATCATGTTGTGTTCTGCCTCAATGTGAAGTTCACTGACCAGTGCCTGCACTATCAGTTGAATAACATGAGTAATGTATGAGATATAACCCTGATCTCCATCCCATTGATATCCAATCAATCTCTCCTCCAAGCTTTGTATCATTGTTGAATTGTTTTTCACATTATCAGTAGTAATAGCAAGTAGATTTGATGAAATATCCCAGTGATCATTTTGAATGACATTATGCAGAATTTCTGCCAGGTAGTCCCCAGTATGACTTTGGATTAAGGCCTCAAAACCAATCAGTTACTCCTTATACTCCCATTGATCATTGATGAAGTAGCAGACAACTCCTAGAAATGTCAGATTATTTATACTTGTTCATGCATCTACAGCTAGGGATATTTTTCTCTGCTGCTTCAGCTCCAGGCCTAGATCTTTCATATCCTTAGTATAGTGTTGATTGAGGTTGTCTTGCAGACTCATTTGATGGGGGATTTCTGTTGGAGATTTTAGCATCTGCAGTAGGACTCAGAATTCAGTGTTTTCAATTGATTGGAGTGGAAGGTTCAGAGAGATACAGGCACAGAGTATTTATTCATGAAAGGCCTCAGATATGCAGGGTGGAAGGTCTGCAGTAATAGACTCCAGTTGTGGTTGTTTCTTCATTGTTTTCTAAAGGAATCATCTCATTAGTGTTACTCAAAAGTGTTACCTAGGAAAGGGATAATATAGATCTCACCAGTCCTTCTAGGATATTGTCATTCCTTGATTTTTGATTCCAGCTACATCCAACTGACTTGAGGTATTAGGTAATCCCACCAGGACCATATCCACTCCATGATGGATGAGTCTGGATGGCATCACAATGCTTGCAACAAAGAAATGGCTGTCCAGTTTCTTTCTCAGCTACCTGTTGAAAGGAATCCCATTGATCTGAGTGTTATCAATGGGAAGGTTTCCAGAGCTTTTACTTTGTTGGGTTGGATATATAGCAATTTGTGGTGAACCATCAGGACTGGAATAGTAGGGCATGTGCATCTTTATAGATAATATATCTCTTCCCCTTAATAGTAATCTCAGGAAGTTTGGTAGATTCAGCCATTTGAGATAATAGGGGAGGGAGTGGTATGATAATAAGATAAGTATGATAATTCAGAGTTATTCTACTATATGACTGGGAGAAGAAAACCCTAACCATGCTAGTGCATGTGAGGAGGCTGCCTATCTCAAATTCCTTTGATGAGGAGAATAGAAATAATTAATCCCAGATATTAATATAGGAATGACATTAATCTCATTAAATATAGCAGAAATATCATTATATCATTACTGAAAAGTGTTACCTTTGAAGCTTAGAGATTTATTTGATATAATAAAAGAATAAGATGCTGTTGATATATATATATATGGGATCTCATTGAAAGCATTGAGAAATATATATATATTTTGATGAGTACTGCTGGTTTTCTACTGTAGCAATTCTAATTAGAAAATAGGGGTAATAAAATTCAATTCAATCAATCATATTATCTTATCCTCCCCCCTATCTCCACTCTACTATACTAAAAGAGAAAAATTTAAAAAAACTCCTCCTCCTCCTCCTCATCCTCCTCCTCCTCCTCATCCTCCTCCTCCTTCTCATCCTCCTCCTCTTCCTCTTTCTTCACCTCTCTATCCTCAACAATCCACTCTTCCTCCTCCTCCTCATCCTCCTCCTCCTCCTCATCAGAGGTGAGGACAACCTCAAACTTATCCTCTGGCACCTTCTCTGGCAGAGGCAGCTCCTCATGATGGGTCAGATCAACCTGGGCATCAAAATCAGCTATCTTCTGATCAGCCATATTGGCATCAACCTTAGTAGCAAGGAGATTAGCTCAGCTAGAGAGCAATGCAGCCTCTTTGATGTTCTGAATCATCATGTGCATGTGGGAGGTAAAGAGGTCCTTAATCCCCTTCTCATTGCAAACCTGCTAATTCATTCAATTAGATTAGAAGAGTGTTATCAAAGAGTGTGACTAAAACTCTTACCTGCTTGGGCTTTTTAGCCTCATACTCCAGAATTCCCTTAATCTGCTCCTGGCAGTATTTCTTCCCAGCAGCCTTCTTTATAGCCTCCTCCTGCTCCACCTTCACCTCATACTATTTCTGAGAGCACTTCTGGTCCCAATGCTTCTGCATCAGCTGCTCTATCACCTCTTTCTTCAATTCCTCATGCTCAGTCTTATTAGCCTCATTTCTAGCACAGATTAGCTGAATTCATATACAAGCATTACCATAGATCATTATCATTCATTTCTCTTGTGCAGCTTCTTCAGTGTGACATGGTATGCCTTGCAGTTGGCCTCACCCCATTTGAATGCTTCCTTCTTAGGCTCCTCAAGCTGATGGCAATGCTCATGGGCCTTAGTCATGCAGATCTTGGAGGCAGGTGAAGATATGACTGGTAGTGGTAGTAGGAGAGAGTGATAATTATGATAGTAGGATAGGGATATCAAAAGAGGAGAGGTAGGATAGTGGTAGGAAAAGAAGGGAAGAAAGAGAAGAAGAGGAGGAAAAACAAAAAGGTAGAGGAAATTTCTCTAATCTAAAAGTAGGTTGTTTATATTTGATGTGTCTATATTTGATATTCTTTGTATGGTGTTGCCAGGCAATTTATATCAGGAATAGACCTAGATGATGGTTACAGGTTGCTAGAGTAGCTGATTGGAGTTGAAATTTCAATAATATTTCTTTTTTTTCCCCTCCTCTTCCCCTCTCTCTTCTTCTTTTCTCTATCTATCTTATTCCTTCTCTTCCACCATTCCAATCAGCTATGTCTCTATCTCCCCTGCCCTTTATTCAAATGCATTGATACCCCCTCCCCTGATTTGAAAATGTCAAAGTACACCCCCCTCCCCTACCAAGTGGTGATGAAAAATAGTGTGCCTGGTTGCAAAGCAGCCTATAAGACACATATCACTGAGTGGGAGGTCAAATAGGATTGATATCATGCTGAGCTCCTCAATGCCTTAAGAAACTGCTGAGTCAAATGCAATCCCAAGCCTCACCACTACTACAATAAGAATAGTAAGTCATGGTCACACTTTTCAGTAATGCTCAGTAGCTCATTTAGGTTAATAGAGTGGATTCAGGAGGTCTAATTCTATCAGAAATCTGAGGAGCTCATTTTTACTAAGGCCATAATAGCACATCTAATTCATGAGATTAATAGTGGGAAGTATTGCTTCCAGCACTCTGCCCTTGATGCCATCCAGTTGGCAGTGGAAACAGCCCTCACCACCCTTTTTGAGTGTAAGTTAACTACTCTACTAAGTCTACTAAATATGTATACTGATTATATTATGAATATAGGTGGAGTTAAAATGATGGTGCATGGGAAGTGGTTGACTTTCAGAGTTAAGAATATACAGTTAGTGAGGGAGGTGGTGAATGCAATTGAGTTGAAGTATTTTGAGCAGACTGCCCTCAAGGTTTAAGAGGGTTTTTTAATGTTTTTGTGTGTTTTTAGTTTTTTAGTTTTTTTAGTTTAGGGTTGGGGCTGGGGCCTTCAGGCAATGAAAAGTAATGATATTTGGTAATGCTTACTGGTGCAAATCTCCCAATTTGAAATTATTGTATGGTGTGTGGCAGGGCTGCTACTGGCTTGGCACCATTAGTAACACATGTGATTATGATTAGGTAATATTGTGGTATTCCTGGTCCCATTTGGTCCCATATATAGATAATGGGACCAAATGGGATCAGGACTGAAAAGATAGATATATAACATGATTTATGAGTAAAATATTCCTTTATAATATGATCCTGAACTAATTTATCTATACTATAACATGATATAGTATCTATATTAAAGTGATTTTACATAAAAAGGGACTAATATATTAAGTAAAATGATAAGGGTATACTTTAATCCTGGTCCCAACATGGTCCCAGCAGCCAGTCTAAGCACTGCTATCACCTAATTTCACCTTTAGATGAAGATTAATGCTAAACTCATTTCTATAACCTCTAATATCATTCTTAACCAGCTTGACATTCTTTTCTCTGACTCTTTAGTAGCCTAGAAGACTCTAACCTAACTATATAGTATTTGCCAGAAAATCAATCTGCTCTCTATCTTTCTTCTGAGATTTAATCAGAAGATTCTGAAAGTCAGTAATTAGCTATAGAATAATACTGTTAAGAAGGCCCTACTTAAGAAGGTTATCAAGTTTGAACTCCTGCAGTAGATCATTACCTCCATTGAACCCCCTATATACCTCAAATATTATATGAAGCTCTATGACATAGAGAATAATCTATTCAAGATCAAGGCTATTTAGGGCTGAATCCATGATAGTACTCTTATTATCTCTAGAGAGGTCTTCCTCAAGACCTCTCTATTAAAGAATCTAAATACTATGAACTGAATGTCTACAGGGCTTACTCATATAAATGCATTTCACATTCTGAATATAACTACTATCACTATTATTAATTATTGTATCTAAGGTATCTACATTAACTGCAATAAACCTGGGCATAGAGCTACTAATTACTGTAGAACCCATATTCCCCTGAAACTACCCATATAGTCTGTAAATGTACAAATTAAGTCTAAAGAGGAGGAAGACTTTAAAGATGCCAAGTTAGACTTGAGAAAAGACTAGCTTCTACATGAAATTACAAGTAGAAGCTCTCAGAGTTATTATTATTATTATTCTTCATTTAAGGTGTATGGCAGTCAGTGACTATGACAT
>JANTQH010000086.1:0-161869 GCA_032988465.1 Onygenales sp. PD_10 | reverse complement strand
AATCAATCATCTTTCTCCTCATGGATATCTCTAACTACGTTCAACCCTCTTATATAACCTAACCTTACCTACTACCTTACTTTACCCACCAGCAATACACCGAAAGAGTCCTCCTTCACTAAAATCAAGATGTCCCTCCAAACCATACATCCTATTACCTACCTATAGCCATAACCATAACCATAATCTCCACTACATACCCGCGCTGCGCTGCGCTGCGCTGGACAGAGCCAGGCAGGCAGGCAACGCGACTTTGCCAGGGTGGGTTTTAGAAAGTGCTTTGTCAGATAGATAGATAAAAAGAAGAAATCACCAGGGGAGGGTGGGAGGGGTAGGTAGGTAGGTGTAATAGAACTGCTAGGATGGATGGTGGATAGATAATTAGGTGATACATAGGGTGATAGATATCCAGATATAGATAGATTGTAGCTACCTAGCTACATAGGACAGACACAGGAGGCTAATAAAATATATTCTTTCCCGCTATGTATCCATGTCTCTCTCTCTCTGACGGACTTGATTAATTTTAAGCTGCTTCATGGGCCCTGGCTCATTACATAGCTAGTTATCTATCTCTCGAATATAATGTGATATGGTTATAATCTATTCATTAAGATACTACACTACACTACATTCATCTCATTACATCTTATTATATGAACTCATACAACCATAAATGCAAACCCCTCCCCTCCCCTCCCCACTGAAAAAACAAAAGATGAATAATAAATAATAAGATAGATAATATATTAATTATCTCTTCTCTACTTTTCCTTCCCTCTTCCATTCACAACCCTAATGTAATGTAATTTAATTTAAAAAAGCAAAAAAAAAGCAAAAAAAAAACACCCTCTTTAAAAGCAACAAACACAAATGCATGCCAAACTAAAATAAAACTAAAATAAAACTAAAATAAAAGAACTATGTTTACAACTCATCATGCGCATCAGGCTCATCATCCTCCCCCTCCGGCGCGCCGCCCGCGCCAGCATACAACTTGCTAGTAATGGGATAGGCGACGTTGGAGAGTTTCTCCTTTTGCTCCTCAAAGTCCTCGGCGGTGGCGGTGGCGGCGTTCTCCTCGAGCCAGTCGGTGGTTTCCTTGACGGCTTCGGCGATCTGTTTACACCTAATTGTTAGTACTGATGTTCTGAATTTAAAGGGATAAGGATAAGGGGGTAATGCATACCGTCTCCTTATCATCCTCATCGATCTTCCCGCCCAGGCCCTCCTCGTCACTAATCTGGTTCTTCAAGCTGTACGCGTAGTTCTCTAGGCCATTGCGGGCTTCGATCTTGGCCTTCATGGCCTTGTCTTCCTCCGCGAACTCGGCCGCCTCGGCGACCATGCGGTCGATCTCTTCTTGCGAGAGACGGCCCTTGTCGTTGGTGATGGTGATGGACTCGGCTTTGCCGGTGCCCTTGTCGCCGGCGGTGACCTTGAGGATTCCGTTGGCGTCCAGCTCGAAGGAGACTTCGATCTGGGGCACGCCGCGGGGAGCCGGGGGGATGCCGGTGAGCTCGAATTTGCCGAGGAGGTTGTTGTCCTTGGTCATTGGGCGTTCACCCTCGTCTGTGGCCTAGTTAGCTTTTGTGTGCCCCGCTTTAGGTATTAGAAAGGATGTACTTACAAACTTGAATGAGAACCACGGGCTGGTTATCAGCAGCAGTCGAGAAGATCTGTGACTTGCGGGTAGGGATGACAGTGTTGCGGGGGATGAGCTTGGTCATGATACCGCCGGTGGTCTCGATACCGAGAGTCAATGGGTTAACATCCATGAGCACCAGCGAATCGGCACCCTCATCACCGGACAGGACACCACCCTGAACAGCGGCACCGAATGCAACAGCCTCGTCAGGGTTAATACCCTTGCTGGCCTTCTTGCCGCCAAAGAACTCCTCCAGAAGAGCCTGGACCTTGGGGATACGGGTGGAGCCACCGACGAGAACGATATCGTGGACCTCAGACTTCTTAACCTTGGCGTCCTTGAGAACCTGCTCGACAGGGCGGAGGGTCTTCTTGAACAGATCCATGTTGAGTTCTTCGAACTTGGCGCGGGTCAGGGTCTCGGAGAAGTCGTTGCCGTCGTGGAAGGCTTCGATTTCGATGCGCGTGGACATCTGCGAGGACAGGGTACGCTTGGCCTTCTCGACCTCGCGCTTCAGTTTGCCCATGCTCTTAAGGTCCTTGGTGATGTCGACGTTGTTCTTCTTGTTGTACAACTTGACGAAGTGGTTGATGACACGCTGGTCAAAATCCTCACCACCGAGATGGGTGTCACCGGCAGTAGCCAGGACCTCGAAGGCGCCGTTATCAATGGACAAGAGGGAAACATCAAAGGTACCTCCACCAAGATCATAGACGATGATCTGGCGCTCATCACCAGTCTTGTCCAGACCGTACGCAATAGCGGCGGCGGTGGGCTCGTTGACGACACGGAGGACGTTGAGGCCGGCAATGGTACCAGCATCCTTGGTGGCTTGTCTCTGGTTATCATTGAAGTAGGCGGGGACAGTAACGACGGCGTGGGTAACAGTCTTGCCGAGATAGTTCTCCGCAATCTCCTTCATCTTGCCCAGGACCATAGCGGACACTTCCTCAGGGGTGAAGTTCTTGTCCTTGCCGCTGACCTCGACCTTGACCTGCGGCTTGCCATCCTTGTTGACAACCTTGAAGGGGAAGTGCTTGATGTCCTTCTGGGCATCCGAGTCGTCGAACTTGCGGCCAATGAGACGTCTAAACAGAAAACACAAAAGAGGGTTAGCGAAACTGGTCAGGTCTGCGGAGACAAGGGACGAAGAGGACACATACTTGATATCAAAGATCGTTCTCGTCGGGTTCGCAGCGTACTGGTTCTTCGCAGCGTCACCGACTAGCCGCTCCTCATCCGTAAAGGCCACGTATGAAGGAGTGATTCTGTTTCCCTGGTCGTTTACGAAAATCTCGACTTTTCCATTCTGCATCGCGCCAACGCACCTATCAATCAAATACACAGTTAGCACATCATCCAGTACATATATATAGGGTGGTAAGTCAACGTACGAATATGTCGTTCCCAAATCAATACCAATAACTATACCCACCAGCGGAAGAAGCCACGTTAGCAAAAGAAGCCCAACAACCACCGAAAATCTCGAGTAACCAGAAAGAAAGAAAAAAAACATACCAGTGCCATAATCCTCCTTCAACGGAGCCTGATCATCCTCCGCATGCGCGGTGCCCAGCAGAGCCAGGGGGGCCACGAAGACGAGCAGGAGGTAGAGGACGGTCGTCCACGCGAAGGGCGCGGACGAGACGTCCCGCCTCGACATGCGAGACATTGCGGAGATGTGGCGGGGGGAGTGTGTATGAAGATGCCTCTTGGTATAGGTGAGGTGAGGTGAGGTGAGGTGGTTGTCTTCTTCGCGGAAGAATGTTGCGGGTGAAGTGGAAAAGGAAGAAGAAGGGAAGGGGGTATCAAGTTCCAAAAAATACAATGACGAAAAAAAATAAAAAACGAAGCTAGCTAGCTCGACTCTTTACTTCCAACCTCGCAGTCTGGCCTTGTTCAACGGGTACAAATTAAAAAACAATCAAGAGAAAGGAGAAGGGAGAGTATATCTATGGTCCAAAGAGATGGTTTATATTCGATTCTCTCCCACCGCCGTCCGGGAACGAACAGTTGGCCTTTTCGCCCTTGTTGCCACGGCCCGGTCTAGCGCGGGCTGTGGCAATAGGCGACGTGGCCTTAATTAAGGTTATTCTTTGGCTGCTGATTGGCTGGCGCGGATGAGTCAGCGGGGGGGGGGGTGGAAAGGACAGCTGACACCAAAAGAGGAAGGGGGGGATGTTGATTATTGATTATGGATTGGGAGTCAGGGAGAGCACGCGTGTAGCTGTGCATGGGGTGGATAGTAGGCTGGCATCTTGCACTGTATCTATCTATCTATGTGCAGAGGTATGCACTGCTTAAATCTGGGTTTTGGTTCGGCAATACATCATATGGAGATCTGGCTTCAGGGGCAAAGAAAGAATGGAAGACTCCAGAGCATTCTATTGTGCCTCCTTCTCCCAAAACTAGATACATCGAGGTAGGTAACTAAATAGGTATCCAAAATAAAACCATCCCTCCTCTCTATATCGTTCCCAAACTGGCTCGCTCACATCATATGCGCAATACCATATTCCCGCTGCTAAATCAAATCCAAAAAAATAAAAGAATAAAAAAAAAAGTAAAAATCACTCCAACAACCCCGCCGCAACCGTCTCCCCGCCCGCCCTCAACACCACCCGCCCCGGCGCCTCCAGCGGAATCGCCATCTCCATCTCAACCACAATCCTCGCCACTGCCCCCGGCGCCACTATCTTCGGCGCCTTCTTCACCACCGTCCCCGCACCCTTATCCAGCAGCCCAACCAGCTTACTAATCCGCCCAGGAACATGCAGCCGGCCCCGATGCACGTCAATATGCATGGGCGTCAGGTGGTCGAACGCGAGCACTTTGGCCGTGAACGAGGTGATGTTCTTGACCGGCGCGGACGCGCTGCAGAGGATATCCCCCGTGCGGATGTGGATGGGGTCGATGTTGGCGAGGTGCAGCGTGACGTTGTTGCCCGCGACGGCCCAGTCGGATGGTTCCTGGTCGACGTCTAGGTTCTTGATGGTGCATGTTTCGCCCGCCGGCATGGTGAGGAGCGTGTCGCCGACCTGCAGGTGGCCCGCGTCGAGGCGGCCGGAGACGGAGAGCGGGTTCGTGATGCCGCCGCGGAATACGTCGGCGATGGTCATGCGCAGCGGCTTGTCGAGCGCGTAGGTGTATGGTTCTGACGTGTCGAGTTCTTCGACGAGCGTGCGGCCCGTGTACCATGCTGCATTCTTCTCTGTTGTTGATATGCGTTTGGCGACATTGTCGCCACGTAGTCCGGAGCACGGGACGAAGGAGATGTTTTTGGCTTGGAAGCCTGCTGTCGTGAGGAAGGAGGAGATTTGCTGTTCGATTTCCTCGAATCGGGCTTGCGACCAGTCTGCTGCGTCCATTTTATTGACGGCCACTACGATCTTCTGCACGCCCATGCTTCGGACGAGAAGCGCGTGCTCTTTCGTCTGCCCTCTGAGTCCCGATTCGAAGTTGCCGGTCGTAGCATCAAGTACCAGCACAGCAAAGTCAGCCTGGCTGGCGCCGGCAATCATGTTGGGGACGAAATCGCGGTGGCCCGGTGCATCGAGGATGGTGAAGTTTGTATTTTCCGTCTCGAATTTATTCGTAGCGATATCAATCGTCACACCTCGAGCGCGCTCTTCTGACCCCTGATCAAGAACCCATGCCAGCGCAAACGAGCCCTTTCCGATCTTATCCGCCTCGCGTCGATACTTGTCAATGGTCCGCTGATCCACAGCTTTGAGCTCGTAGAGTAACCTTCCCATCAACGTACTCTTGCCCGCGTCAACGTGCCCTGCAAGTACTCCATTAGCAAAAGGCAATGTTTAGGGGGGGGTGGCGTCTCCCATACCAATAACCACAAAATTAGCCGCCTTCTTCCTCTTCGCCTTCCGATTCTCCTCCAACACATCCAGATTCTTGCTCTTCACCTTCACGGTCTCCTGAACAGACAATCCCTTCACACCATCCGCCACATCGCCCACTGTTGACGACTTATTATTGTTGGCAGCCGCGGCAGTTGCTCGTTTAGATTTATTGCCTGTAAGCCCCAGCGAAAACAAGAAAAAGGTTAAAAAAAAATTAGGCTGTATAATTCACATGACGTTCGATCTGCGAGCAGACAAACCTTTTGCTGACTCTCGCGCGTTCATGACAACGTCATCGGGACTGGGTTCTGTAAATGTAAATGCTTCAGTACGGTCCACACCAAAGAAATTCATGACATCAATGTCTTGTGAGATGGGCCTGGGCTGGATGGAATTATTCTGAACACCGGCGGCGGCTCCGACTATCACCATGGCAAAGGAAGACGGCTCCGCTCGTAGGTCAGGCAATTTGGAGGGCCGGGTCTCTGGCTGCTCGGAAATGGTTGCCTTCCGCTTCGTGGCTGAGGAGGCGGTTTCAGACGGCACCGCTTCCTCCACCTTCGCAGGAGAAGAGGGTTTGGGGACGCGGCTACCGCTCCGGATGGGGAGACGGGCAGTCTTTGGCGGCGCGGCCCCCTGAGCTTTCCCATTGACCGCTAGCCTATCCAACAGCGACACTTTTGCACCATCAGATGGTGCTGACGAGGCCTCAGCACCCGATTCCCCAGCTCCTTTCTTTTCTTGGTCCTTTCTTTTCCTAGCAGCTAGCGCCGCGAGCTTCGAGACCTTTCCCGAGGACTCGGGCGCCCCGCCTAACAGGCCAAGGCGGGGGTATAGCGGCTCGATCAGGATCTCAGCTTTTCGATGGGCGGGGACGTTTAGCCAGGGGGAGTCTTTGAAGAAGTCGACGACCGAGAAGTGTTCTGCGCATTGCGGGGGTGGGTATGGAGATGGATACAGCGGGGTTTCTGAAGGTGCTGCATGCAAGTTAGACCTGGAACAGCTTTTGATAGAACTATCTCATGCTACATTGGATCAGTTTGGTTGGGGAGTTGGAACAGGTGACAAAGGGTAACAAAGGCGGGAAATATAAATATCAGGGGAAACGCACCGTGAGGTGAAAGTTGGATCCGGTCCGTTTGTACAGAGGTATGCGTGATGAATGAATGTACCAGATACATACCTCCCAACCGGCCAGATAATATCCCCAGCCCAGGGCGCGGGGGTGTGTAAAGTGGTAGGTACTAGGAAAAGTAAAAGAAAAGAAACAAAACTCACCCTTCCCTTTCACCTGTTGCTGCTGTGGCTGCTTCTTCGTCGGCTTCGGCGTATGTTTCTCTACACACATTCGTCAGAAAATGCATTCCCACCCGTCTAACTGATAGACAACGAAAGCATGTTAAAAACCCACTCCTCAGATATCCCACCGTCTTCCCAACGTCAAAGTAATAATACCACAACGACTCCGCAATCTCCGCATCGCTTACACCACCACCGCCCATCAGCAGCGGCGGGACCTCCGCAGCCAACTGCTCCTTCACCTGGATGGTAGCAAGGCGCATCTGCTCGCGGTCCTCGGGGCTCACTTCGGTAGTATTATCTGCGCCATAGTCGTCGCTGGCGTACTCGTCCTCCTCGTCGTCGTAGGAGATGTTTTTGACGCGGTGGCGGGACATTTCTGTGGCTTGGGGGGGTGTGAAGAGTGATGGAGGAGGGGTAGATTCGGACGGGGGAAGTTGGGTATATTTGGTGGGGGGTGGGTTGATGCGTGTTTTATCTAGTATCTCGGACGGGGTGGTGTGTAGCTAGGAGATAGAGCTGTAGTATCGGATGAGCGAGAGCGGGTGGGAGATGTGGTGGTGGAGGAGGGATGTCGAGGTTGGAGATGTGACTGTTTGTTGTTCTGACGTTGAGCGAGTGACGTTGAGTCGAGTCTTGGAGCCAGAGTTTGCTTGCTCAGAGGCAGCTAGGAAATACATAGTACATGACACATTATTGGGAATTATTATTAGAGGAAACGTAAGATGGATTTCAGTTTATTCTACTATCACCAGTCTCTGGATTATTTACTCCCATTGACACTGTCCTGCTTTACCCAGGTAGCTATGCTCTTGTGCTGGTTGAAGCTTAACTAAATACCCCGCATTGTCCCTCTGTAAATATGATGCCAGGGGTTTATTCGATTAGTTTTCCAACATCAAATATTATAACTATCCCCCTTTCCCCATCTCTACCAAAGTCAAACCTACGGCACCTTCACCCACCCCTCCCTCTCATTCTCCCCCTTGCTCCTTCGACTCCACGCCGGCGGCACATCAATCCCCTCATCCTCCTCCCTATCGCCCTGCGCCTTATCCTCATGCACTGTGGTCGCCGCATGCTCCGCGGGCGAGTACAGCGTGTAGAGCACAAGCGGGTTGGGCCCCGTGTTTACGAACTGATGCTGCGTCCCCGCCGGCACGATGACCAGGTCGCCGGCCTTGACGCGCTGGTCTTTGCCGGCGATGGTGGCGAGGCCAACGCCCGAGGTGAAGGTTAGCGCTTGGTCGACGGTGTGTTTCTGTGGGTGATTGTCGGGGGTTAATAGAGCTGGATCATAGTTCTAATCTGTGTATACATACCTCGTCACCGATCTCCCCGCCGGGCGGGACGGTCATCAAGACAAGCTGTGAGTATAGCCCCGTCCACAAGACGCGTCTGAACTTGCCGGACATGGAGGGGAGGGCGGTGGTCATGTCTGGGAAATAGGCCATTTCATGCTTGGGGCGGTCGGTGTTGGGCTTGGGGAGGGAAGCCATGGCGGTGGTGCTGAAGGGATTGGGCTTGTTTACGGTTGCTGGGCGTCTGGAGAGGCTGGATTGGAGCAAGGCGGCCGTGGAGAGGAGTGGGCGGCGAGGGAGACGGCTGGCAAGGGAGGGAGTCAGGGATAGCATGGACATTGGGGGTCAAATCGGGCTGGTTGAGCACGGCGTGAGGGAATCAACCTCATGGATAGCGTTGATATTTATACGCCGGGGAGACGGGGAAACGGGATGATGCAATATTTGTAAGATTGGATCTTGTAAAGCAGCTGCAGAGTGAGCGATATGAATATCATCATATCGTCATCATCTGGGTTGGTATCCATGGTACTCCGTAGAGCAGGGGAAGTTGTCATGGCAGAGAGGAGAGCTGTGTTAGTTCGACTCCGTAGGCAGGTTAGTGACGGGATCTGGTTGGATATACTCCTCATGGTCCAGTTGGTGTTTGTACACAGAATGTATCTTGTCCTTGTTCTTGTTCTTGTTCTTGTTGTTCTGTTGAACATTGAACATCGAGCAGGAGATGAAGAAACGCGGAGTCAGGCTGAATCAGCAGCCTCTGATTGGCTGGTAGATGCGGAGTCAGCCATTACCTAAGCCAGATATCGTGGAAAAATCAGAGAAATGGAATAATTGGAGTAAATAGAGAAATAGGGAAGGGAAGGATAAAGAGATAAAGCAATGACAAGAGAAAGACATCCAGTAAGGATAGCAGGCGGATAGAAGGTGGATAGCATGTCTGCCATTGTCTGGGGATGCAGAGAGAAAATGCCTTGGAAGTTGCTGTCAGAATAATAGGGCTATCACATGAGAATCCAAATGCTGGATATTTATTGATTATCGAACCCTGGACCGGACCAGGACGACGGAGAGACTGAGACTGCAGAGAGAGATAACAGACAATACAAGAACATCTCTATGTAAAAGTAAAGGCAGATAGATAACTTATATATCCAACAAGGGCTCAGCTTCCAAGCTTCAGCCCCCACAGCACGGCTTGGTCCCGCTGAAATTCCGCGGTGAAATTGTGTTCAGGCGTTGGGGTAAGAAAATGCTTATTTAATGTTCGGCCAACCAGCCCCATTGTCCATTGTCTGCTTTGTCCAACTTCTATCCCGACTTCTCCTCGACATCTTATTATTCAACTATCTCCCCTCCACAGTCGCTGTCTTCCTGTTTTCGCTCTTTAGCCGTTCCTCTCCCCTAACTCTACTCACACACCGCGCCATGTCTCCCTCGAAAGAATTCACCTTCAAGGAGGTCGCTGAGCACAGCTCCAAGAAGGACCTCTACGTCTCCATCCACGACAAGATCTACGACGTCTCCAGCTTCGTCGACGAGCACCCGTACGTCAATCCCCTCCATCCCCTGCTGCAGCTGTCCTGTTCCCTCTGCACGGCACTGCACTGCACCACCCTACAGTCTTATCTCACCCGCCCTGCCCTGCCCTCCTGCTTGGCCTACTTTCACCCACCTAAACCCAGTCGCAACACATCTACATCTACATCTACTCCTAATCACACGCTGCTAACACGTTCCCCCCAGTGGCGGAGAAGAAGTCCTCCTCGACGTCGGCGGCCAAGATGCCACCGAGGCCTTTGAGGATGTCGGACACAGCGACGAGGCCCGCGAGATCCTCGACGGCCTACTGATCGGATCGCTGAAGAGAGTGGTACGTGCCTTCATCCCATCCTCTTCACCCCTTTCCCTCTCCCCAATTGCATCTACTAACTAACCCATCTATCTAGCCCGGCGACCCTGCCCCTAAACCCCAACCCACCGCCTCTTCCTCCACCGGCGCCTCGCAAGACACCACCGGCTTCGGCATCGGCCTGTACGCCATCCTCATCCTGCTGGGCGCGGTGGGGTATGGAGCCTACCAGTATCTGCAAGAGGCTGGCGTGCAGGCGTAGAGTGGTTGATTTATTTATGGGTTGTTGTTGAATATAGAAATGGGGAGGGATGAAGGAGAGGAAGGGAGAGGAGAGTGGGAAAGGAGAATTGATGGAGTGGAAGAAGGATATACAGATATACTGAGAAAGAGGCAGTTTGATTGATTTTTTTTTCTTTTACGTGTTATAGACTGAATTATTTTCTCCCTCTCTTCCTTATCTTCGACATCGCCTTCTCTTGCCTTCCCTTCCCTCCCTCCACCTTGTGCACTGTGTTTCCTTTCATGTACTTGTTCCGGGCCATATTTTAAGTTAGCTCTTTTTCTTTCCCTTTTTCCTTTTTTGATCATTTTGACACATACATATCTGCTGACCTTATCTCACCTTATCTTACCTTAAAGACCTATTTATTTCGTCCATTTGCCCTATTTCTCCCCCCCCCCTTTTTTTCCCGTTTCTATCTAGTTTTAAAACACTCCTAGACAAAAAACTCAACCATTTAATATTCTAAGAATCCATCCATATATAAAATAACCCACCCATCCAGATCCCCCTGTGCCCTACTACACTTTCCCTCCTCTTCTTTACCCCCTACTGCACAGACAACAGACTAGCTAGCTTTAACCATAAATAACCTAACTTAATTCATCCTTCAATGAAAAATGATTACCTAAGTAACCACCTGCACATAACACCACACAACACCACAACACCAACAACTTTTTCTGCTATGAAAGGAGGAAGAGGCTAGACTCCATCTATTTATTCATTTACTTTATTTATCCATCCATCCATCCACCTTCTATTAACTGAAGGGATAGATGCCTACCTACCTACATGTACCTACCTACCTACCTACCTATCTACTTGCGTATTCGGCTTAACTAACTACCTACAGCCCATCTCACGTCATCCCATCCCATCTCATGCCATGTCATATGCTATAGAGCTAATAAAAGCTGTCCATCTACCTGCAAAGCAATGTAAAGCAAAGTGAAGTGAGGCGGAGTGAAAGCACGAACGAAGCGACGGACCTCGGCTGAGATGAGATGAGATCCCATAGAGTTTAGTTTAGTTTAGCTTAGCTGGATACATTGCATTGCATTGCATTGGATAATCATATGGGTTGGACTTGAGGTAGCTGTACAATGCGGTTAGGTGCATGTGATTGATTGATTGGGTTGGTTGGTTGTTGCCTGCTTACCTACTACCTACCTGCCTACCTATTTACTTAGAAGAGAGGGCTTGATCTAGGTATTTTTTTAAATCGTGAATCGGGGTACATTATTACTCCGTACATATGATACCTAATTAATGAAAATAAACTATTATATCAAACCAAGAACAAAGCTAAATCTAATCTAACCTCAATCAAAATCTATAATAACCTTGGAAAAACATACATACATCCGAACCTAGACAAAATCCAAACCAAACCAAACGAAGCAAAAAACCCCTCTAAACAGCCTTCGAAAACCCAACCTCCACCAACCGATCAACCGGCACCCTCATCCCCGCCAACCCGCTCCGCTGATGATTCTTCACATACACAAACACCGCCAGCAGCGCTCTGCGGACGAAATTCGACTCCGCCTTGAGATACAGCCTATCGCGGCCGACAATGTACGTGATTGGTTTGGAGGTAAGAGAGGCTTCGGAGAGCGGAGAGGGAGGGGGCTGGTTAGGTACAGTTGTGGAATTTGTGCTGGGTAAGGTTGATAAGAGGATATCGGTTGATGAGGAGGGGAAGAGGAGCGGGGACGGGGAGGTTGCTGCTGGGGAGTCTGCTTCTGCTTCTGCTTCTGGATCTTTGATATGGGGGGTGGTGGGATTATTGGTGGTGAATTGGACACTCCCAAGCTCGTGGAGGAGCGATGGCTCGAAGGTATCCCAGAATATGTGGTCGCCGTAGCCGAGTTGGAGGGTCACGCGGAAGACACCGCGGATGCCGATGGCGGAGACGCGGAAGCGGTTTTCGGGGGGGATCTGTGGAGGATAATGTAAGATATGGTTGACCGGGAAAATAGCCGTGCGAAAATTCACTACTAGGACATACATGGTGTTTGGGAATGTGCTTGATATGGAGTAGCACGGTAATCTCGTGCGAAGCTTCGAATTTACGCAGAAAGTGGTCGTAAACCGGGGGAGAGCGCGAGTCGGTCTCAACGAGGAATACTCCGATGCCTAAATGTCGATTCATTAGACGCCTCTCCATACAGTCGAGGAAAAGTCGTACCTCGAATAATCTTCACCCCTCGATCGACGTTCCCCTGACGTATAAACAACGCCCCATCAGGACCTGCAAATACCGTCGATCGTGATGGTGACGAGTCATCTCTGTCAGCCTCCTTCTGACACTCTTCGCCATAATTCCAGGTCAGGAGGGTGCTGGCCAGCGTTGCTGCCATTGCGATGGTAAACCAGCCGCCAGAGGGGACCTTGTAAAAGGCTGATGAAAGGAACAGGCCGTCGATGAAGGCGAAGAATAGGAAGATCGGTATGACGATGATGAAATGGAGGTTCCAGATGATTAGCGCTACCAGCGCGACGAGCCAGCAGGTGATAAAGCCGACGCCAACAACGCATACACCATATGCGTTGCCTAGTTTGCTTGTCTGCAACCAAGTCAGAAAGCTCCCCCATACACGGCGGGAAACATACCGTCTTGAAAACTGCAGTGGTGAGAAGAGCAGCCAGCATCATTAGCCAGTTCGCCCAGGGGATGTATATCTGGCTACTGATCCGCTTAGACGTATGTACAGCCCTAATCTTCGGGAGGTAACCCATACGGATCGCCTGCGACATGAGCTGGAATGTCCCCGTGAGCATGGCCTGTGAGGCAACGATGGAAGTCAGTATCGATAGCAGAAAGATTGGCCAATACATTCCTTTTGGTGCGGACTTGAACAGTGGGTTGAGGATCGCCTCCGGGTGGTCGCTGATAAACGCCGCTTGGCCGCAGTAGGTGATGATCAAGCAAGGAAATGCAAAACAGAGCCACGAAACTCGTATCGCCCTGAAATTTGGGATCCTTTAGCACTAATGTGTCCCGCGGCTGGAATTAGGTTGTAACTTGCTTAACTGAAAATGCACCGAGGTCGGCGAATAGAGCTTCGACGCCTGTTTTATTGTTAGTCCGTGATTTTGATTTGGGATAGGTTGGCTTACCAGTGAAGCAGAGGAGGACACCCCCAAGAGACTTCCATCCTTCGAACTTTCTCCGGATGAGATAGTCTATCCCAAACCAGGGCGAAAACGCTCTTAGAACGCTGGAGTCATGGGCAAAGAGGTTCTTGGGCAGTTAGTCTTGCGTGAATTAACCAGGCTCCAGCGAGACGTACAAAAACCCCCGATGTGACGTTGAAAAGCAGCCAGACAATGACGATTGGGGCGAAGAAATTGCTCAGCTTTGAAGTCCCAAACGGTTGCAGGACGAAGAGGAATACGATCAAGACACAAGCTATAGCCACGACTGTATTGGTTGCCGTATCGGGGGCAGCGATTTTGATTCCTCCAGGTTTATCAGCCGGAATCACCCAGGGTCAGGACGGGACACGACATACCTTGCACCGCACCAAGAATCGACTGCGCAGGAGTTAATACACCGTCTACAATCATTAGCTGCGTTTCGTTACATTGACGGTCCCATCAAGTACCTGATATCACCATACAAACCCCGAGAACCGCGAGGATCTTGACAACCCTCTTTGCCCTAGAGCTTCGTTTCAGCTTGTCAAAGAAAGCAGCATTAAAGGGTTTTAATTCTTTCCGCTCTCCATCCTTCAGTAGACCAAAGTCCGACACCCCCGCATTTATATTATCGATATCGATCTACGAAGTGTCAGTTTGCAGTTTGTAAGTAGTCGTGTCGCCAGAGAAACGAACATGTCGTCTAATTAACGAGAACAAGGCAAACGAGCCGCCCTCGCCCTTGTCGTTCGCGCACAAAACGATGCCAACATATTTGATAGTCGCAATAAGTATAAGCGCCCAGATGATCAGGGATAGAACTCCGATGAGGTCATCGAGGACGGGGGGGGCGGGGAAGGTTGACGAGAACACGTAGAGCGGACTAGTTCCTATGTCGCCGTAGATAGCTCCTATCGACTGATATGCAAGCCTTGACAAATAACAAATAAGCCGGGAACGAGGATTGTCACGGGTGATGGAGGGGTACACACCACATAGACGCCCAGCCGCCGAGTTCCTGGGTACCCGAGAATATAGTTTGTTAGCAAGGGGTACGACAAAGCATAATTGCCATCAAACTCATACCGTCACGGTCCCGCCATGCTCGTGCGAATGATCCGCACCCTGGGCTGCCGCGTCCAGACCCAAGCCATGGTAGTCTCGGTTGAATAGGATGCTATCTCTGCGGACTAGGGGGCCCTCATCATCGTCCAGGCCGTCGACTATATCGCCGTCCTCGTCGTCGGACAGTGCCTGGAGGCTGTTCTTGGCGGGATGGCGGTGGAGGTCATCGTCATCGTCATCGTCGACGGGGAAATAGCCTTCAGGCATACCTCGCTTCGATACAGACGGAGCAGCGCAGACCTGTCGCCAGTGAGGAGGGAGAGAGGAGGTTGTCCGGCGTGGTCTGCGATATCAAAAAGATCGAGATGGTTGGTTGGTCCTGGCGCCGGCGATTTATTTGGGGCCAGGCCCACTGCCCCACAGCTGGCTAGTCCCGTTTGGGGCAGTGACGACACCCGGCTTGGCGGCGTAATCAGGGGAAGGGGGTCTGGTTTCTTTGATGGTTGCATATATATTACAGGTGCAGTGTGGTCCTTTGTCTGGGAGGTGAGGGCCCGCGGACGTGGGTAGGGCTAGGGCTAGGGCTACTTGTGAGACAGTATGTATCTAGCATTTGTTACTTCAACCACCACGCCGCAACCTTCTATCTAATCTTGTAAAAAACTTAGAGCCACTGGCCTCTAAGGATTGATCCTTTTTGGTCTCACATCTTGGCTCAAACAGGCGGCACTGGGCAGCCGCGAGTCTTCATCTTCACCAGCTATCCCTCGCCTCAGTATATGCCACTGCCCATTCAACACAGCATCCAACTAGGACCGTCCGCAACATATGGTTTAGGACAAGTATACCTAAACACTGTCCGGTGTGTTTGGCCCGCGGACGTTTTGCGTGCGTAGGAACCACGGGTATAAGAACCCTATATGATCCTAGCACGGCAAACAGGCAGTGCTGGGCTGATTTCTCGACGAGGAAGTGCCCACATCGCAATGCGGAGGGAAACCGAACTGGACGCGAATGGAGGGACCTGTGACAGGCCGTGACTCCGCGAGGTCCCTAGACACCTCCTCAGGCGCGAGATACCTTTTGATGGTCGATATTCGTAGTATCCGCGAGTCCCATTCAATCTTCATCAATTTCATCCAGCAAATTCCACATCGCCCTAGCCTCCTCTATCACCTCTTCTTCCGCACGGCTATTTTCCTTGGCCTTCTTTGCATCAAAAGTCCCACCTCCTCCGCCTCCAACACTCACTCCCTCCGCCTCCAGCTGCTCAAGAAACCCCTCAACCTTCTCCTTAACCCTATCCATCTCCTTAATTTCCTCCCTGCTTCTCTCCAACTGTTCTTCCATCATCATTATCAACGACTCCCGCGCCTGATGCGGCCGGTATAGGTTTAGAAGGTGGTGTGCGTTGACGAATAGATTTCGTATATCTTGTACCTTTGACTCGAATTGTTCTGGACATAATGAGAGAACTCCGACAAATTCGAGGAAGTTTAGGAGGAGCGATTTGCTGATTTTTAGGAGATAGAAGCGGGGGTTTGGCGGCAATGCGGCGCCTGCCGGGGGGTCGGGGTAGAGTTGTTCGATGCCTTGATCTTGGAGGGAAGGCAGACTAATCGAGACCTTCAAACATAGACAATCAATCAGCACGTTGCCCAAAATAACCACAGAGCAACGCCCTGCGTGAAAATAGACAAGTATTACCGTCTGCGATTCCCCGAACAGCGAGTAAGACCCTGCGGTCGGGGCTTTTGGCGGTACGAGATACCGCAGCTCCGCCGGTAATTCGAGCATGTGAAGAGCCTCAGGCGTCCACTCCTTCTTGGGTATAGCGTCTAGTTTATCCTTTTGCTCCTCCTTGTACTCTTCAAGCTTCTGGAGGTTCTGCGATGTGAAGTGCTTCCAGAAGGGAGGCGGAGGGGGGAACGCGGCGGTCACTTTTTGTTTGCCTGTATCAGCCATGTCGGGGTCTGTTTAAGCAACGTCAGGTAGCTTCCGAGTGCCTGGCACTGGATATCGGTCCGGGTGGAGGAGAAGTAAAGTGCAGTGGTGATGCGGAGGTTTGAATGTGTCGCGGATGGGGATATTGATGCCGCAATTAAAGCATGGAGCTAACCGCTTTCGGACCAGACCTTTGATTCCGCCTGTTGATGACGACAAATTTCTCCGACATCAACTACGCATCCAATTATTAGAGGACACAACATAGAAAAAAGAAATCAATTTCGTGCTGTTCAATCCCTCGCTAACTAATACTTTGTTCGAACATTCAACTTTCACTCCCACAGGGCCCGAACACCCTCAATTTGTTAAGACATGGTTGCTCGCGTGGCCTCTCACTTCCGCTCCTGACTATACCGATCTATACTAATTGAATCTACAACCCTCTTTTGACCGTCCCGGGAGAATGATGACACGCGATGGTTCAACAAGCAGAGACCGAGTCCCTGGTGCCCTCACCAGCCGCCCTGGGATTGTAGGGGCGCTGGCACGCTTCTGGCAGCGGTCATATGCAGCGGACTATGTGAGCTTGATAGTGATCGTGGTGGGATGGATATTGGTCAGTTTTCATGAATTATTCACTGAATTTTGGTAAAATGAGAATATTATGCTAATTCATGATTTATCTACAGATCCAATTATTCGTGCGTCCTTTCCATCGCATGTTTTCGCTAGACAATGCCTCTATACAATTCCCCCATGCCCTTATAGAAAGAGTTCCAGTTTGTACGTACATGCCGAACCTAAGCCAATTGACTCTATTTCACTAACACTTTACCCGCAGTATGGTCCATCATATACGCCGGAGTTATCCCATTAGTCGTCATCGCGTTATGGGCCGCCATTCTCCGTCCGGAAGCCCACTTCGCCCATGTCTCGATCCTCGGACTCCTCGTCACTCTCGCCCTCACATCATTCCTAACAGACATAATAAAGAATGCGGTCGGGCGACCCCGTCCTGATTTCCTATCCCGTTGTAACCCGGAAAAGGGAACGCCGGAACATGTCTTGGTGACCATTGATGTTTGCGGGGCGACAGATGCTCACCTTTTACATGAAGGATGGCGCAGTTTCCCCAGCGGTCATAGCAGTTTTGCGTTTGCGGGGTTCGGATATCTTACATTGTAAGCTCTTCTAGAGTTATGCTTTACATCGAGCTGAATTTTGCTAACTCTACCCCCGGAAAGATTTTTTGCTGGTCAATTACATGTATTCCGGCCGCGGACAGGTCTAGCTCGCTTCCTCTTCTCTCTATCTCCCCTATTAGGCGCCCTCATGATCGCTATGTCCCGATTAGCCGACTATCGCCATGACGTGTATGACGTGACGGTTGGGTCGCTGCTGGGACTCGGCGTGGCATATTTTACATATCGGCGGTATTACCCATCACTACGATCCGTGAATTGCGATACCCCCTATAGTAGGGCCGATATTCCCCCTGAAGGATTTCATAAGGTCGCTCGGGACGAGGAAGAGCGGTTGTATGAACGTGGATCGACATTTGATGGGTCGGGAGAAGGCTACCCGATGCAGGAAGTTGGGTCGGTTAGTAGAGATTAATGATAATGGGTTAATGAGATGTATTTGATTATAACGACCTTTTTCCGTTTGCAGTGCTGGGCTGCTGCTGGATGGAGTATTCCGGTTTCTATTTCTATGCTAACCGTCTACTTCCCTGGATATAGCAGCAATCAATTCAATTCCGGGCTCGCAACATGCTAGCTATTTGCTGAAAACAACAGGTTCCAATATATATATCGCTCCACAAGGCGCCATCTTCCATCCCCAACCTAAACAGAGCCTGATCTGCCCACTATACGCCTGCATTTGCCATTCCCCTGATCCAAAATAAACCCACCCCACCAATCCTATAACCCCGCAGAATCGATCCCACATAGCCATTCTACCACGACCACCACATCTAATTCATCCAATTCCTAATTCCTCAGCTCCTCCTCCCCCTCATCCTCCCTCTCCCCCTTCTCCACTCCATCCTCCACAGCCCTCGCCCCCCTAACCTCATCCACAAACAGCACAAAATACACGCCCAACACAGCCATAGAAACCGCATTCGACCACCACACGGCGGTCCCACTACCATCACCACCCATCCACACAGCTCTACGAATCAACACCATCTCCCCCACAATCCCCACAACAAGCTGCACACACCCCGTCACCGGCAAAACGGGCCTGAATCTCGCCATGCCGCCAAAGTACGCGTACATGAAGAAGTGGTGGAGGGTGTTTAGGGCTGCGAGGAGTTTCCAGCCTTCATGGTTGGAGTTGGAGTTTGGGAGGATGCGGATGTAGGTTAGGTATGGGGTCTTTTACCCCCCCCCGCCCCAATATATATGTGTGGGATTGGGCGTGTTTAGCGAGGGTGATATTTGATATGTTATCCGGTTTTGGGGAGGTGGGAAAAAAAGAAAAAGGGGGGGGGGCGGGGATGATTAAGGGAAGGGGGACCAGAGAGCACAAAAGAAACGCTCAATCAATGGATGGATGGACATGACATACCGTCAAATGATGAACGCCAAAGTGCCACCCGACCTTTCCCCCGTTGGCCAGCACAAGCAGGGGGTCAACGTATTCCCATATCTTCGAGATGTGGTAGATATACCGCAGCTGGTCTTCGTGGTGCCTCACGTAGTCGCCGAGTCGGTGGAGAGAGGGAGAGGGGAGGTGGGAAGGGAAGACATCGAAGGAGTAGGTGATTGCGATGCAGAATAGAAGAGAGGCGAGGGCGTAGATGTTGTTGTTGGCTTTTATGAGGGGGGCTGCGAGGGGGAGGCGGCCGTGTTTGGTGACGTGGTGGTGGGTGGTGAGGGATAGGGTGATTAGGGTGAGGGTTGAAGTGAGGAGGTGGGGGAGGGTGTCCATTTTTGATGTTTAGGGTGGTTAGTTGAGCATTTGAGCTTGATGTGGAGAGGTTAGGGATGTGGGTGAGGTGTGTATATTTTAATCTAGATGATGAGGTTCGTAGTAGTAGCTAGTACGGAGTTATGTATATCTAGAGGACATCATGAGTCATTTTGGAGATTTGTCGGCACATTATTTGGGCAGGGATGGAAACATTTATTTCAAGCTTTCGAAAGCAGCCTTGTATTTTGAAAGTTCTAAGAAATCCAGTCATCCAGGCTGCTGCTCACAGGGTGCATAATGCATTTCATTTATCCATACGAGACTGCTATCCCAGTTGATATTGGAGTTTGCACTGTTTGGCAGCTTCACGTGATCCGCGTCATCGAGCCGGCTGTTTGCCAAGCCACGTGCTCCCCGCGTCTTTCCATCCGGAATCTTTTGTCCAACCTGCGTCCATTTGTCCCAACCTCAACTCCTCCTTATTCACACCCCCAGTCCTCGGTTTACGCGACATATTCCGTATCTACTGGGCGAAAGATGTAAAACCCCGCCCAAGTTATATCCTCTTCCATATGATCTTTTCTCGAGCCATAGGCACCATGGCGTCCTTCACGCCGGCGTAGGGACGAGCGCTTCTCGAGCACCACCCTGTACGGCTACTGCTTTTAACTCGACATATATATCATTATTTAGCATCCCGCCTACGAACACGACTTCTTCCTCCGTTTCGTCTAGCTCTAATAGACGATAATGGCTTCTCTTACTTCTCAAACCACCGGAGCTGGCATCCCCGCTCCCGCTACCCCTCCGGTCGAGAGCCAGTTGTCAGAGCAGCTCAGGCAAGGCAAGCTTGGAACGGAGAACAAAGGTTCTTCATTGGCCCCTCCCGCCGCGAATACCCCCGAAAACCGCTCTCCCGTGAAGGGCCGTTCCCTCTCCGACGGATCACGAACGTCCGCTTCCGCTTCCCCAAACCCATTAGGCCTTCAACGTACCAAGGATGATATCGCCGTGACAGCCGCACCGGCCACGCCCCAGCGGCCCGAACGTCTTGCACATGGATTGTCTTTGCAGATGCCCCCGAAGATGTTTGGAAGTCCTATCCCCACCGGGAATCGAGCGCCCCTCTCGCCGAAACTGGATTCGTCCCAGATATACGGTTCCCCTGCCTCGGTGCTGCCACGACGGTCAAGAGGATTGGATTTTTCGCGTGCTTGTACGAACTTGCATCATTCCACCCTGGCCGAGTCGTCACCTGACTCGTCCCCCGTCGTAATTGGCCGTGGCGTAGCTATCCCGAATCGTCGAGGGACTACACATTCAACCAGCATGGGATCTCCAAATACTTATGGGAATACATGGCAATCGTCCGGCCTTGCGGATCGAGCGGTTATATCTAGTTCTGTCAGCAGCGTCAACATGTTCGATTCCGACACGACGAGCAGTAGCGACGAGGAGGACGAATCTATGCATACGATTGATCGAGAAGATCCGATCCTCACAACTCCACAAGTGGCTCGACCCGCAAATGCATTCTCGACCCCGTTTTCGACAAATACGGCCCAGAGTCCTGGTGGTGATTGGATGGGCGGATTCTCCGCCGCGAAAGCGAGCCTCATGAGCTTTCAGCGTGCTCGACTGCGAAGGAGTAGACACAACTCGACTAGCACGAGCGGTAACAGTTCGAAGCCTAGCCCTGGGCCGATATCCCCGCCGGTGATGAAGAGCATTGAGAATTCTGCCGGTGGTTACTTTTCCAAAGAAATGTCGATGAGCGAAGTGAAGTCCCGGCGGGAGAGTCTAAGCCTTGGGACTAGCGATCTTCATCTATCTGATATAAGCGACGATGAGACTCGGCAAGGGCGCGTTAGTAGCCCTTCAAGTGGTTCCTTACCTAATAGCTCTAACATCGAGAGCGGACGTCATGGCGTAATTAGGCGTCCAGTGACTAGGAGAGGGAATTTACTGGTAAATATCCATTTCTATTTCCTTTGACTAGCTCACCACTAACTTTTTATAGCCGAAAACAAAGAATTTTGCCCGCATTCGGGCGGCTTTATTCGAGGAAGGCGCACCGATTGACTTTGAGGCCAAGCGTGAGGCTGAAGTCATCCGTCAGGTTCGGGAAAGCGACGCTGATTTGCCGCCGCTTTCGCCTACATTGATATCCCCGATAGCCGCAGGTCCCGAAGCGGCCCCGGTGGAGACAGCGCCGACTGGCGCTGCAAAAGACACCACAAGTCTGCCTCCCGTTCAGACGCCGAATAACTTTAGCCGCCAAGCTAACCAGAACTCTGGTGGGATCGAGTTCTGGAATTCATTCGACAACCGTTACCGAACACCACCTCCCCCCGCGACCCAATCGATCACAGACGACGCCATGATGCAAACCCCACCATCTGGGTTCAATCCTCTGGGAGATCCTCATTCCCAGACCTCAACACCACAAGTGGGACCTTCACGGGTCGCGGCTGAAGCGTCGCGAAAAAATAATAAACGCAGACGCGACGAGATGATGGATGTCAACGCATTCAAACGTCGGGCCGTTTCGCCCGGAATGAGCTTGCAGAACAGCCCTGTTGCGTCTCAGTCGAACTCCTTCAAGGAGAGCAGCCGTATAGGGCAGCAGTCAAAGGCGACTTCTACGCCGACAACCCGGGGCGAGCCGGGCTCAACGAACGGACATCCTAAGCGGATTGGTTTGCAGGGGATGAATGAAACCAATGACGGGCTGATGAATATGAGCATTGACTAGGGCTAGGGGACACCCCTTGATCTGCCATTTTATACTATCTGATTTATTTGCATCTATCCATACCCGTGTGGGATTTTGCTTTTTTTATTCTTCTCGTCTCCTGGCGTTGAGTCTTTGCTTCCACTTTGGGGTTTAGCGAGAGGCGTGGTCGTGGGGCGGTGGTGTCCAGGTATTCGGTTTTCGGTTCTTGTCACGGCTATTGTTCTTATCGTTAGTGCTTTTTAATGATCGACTATCTATTTCTATACATCTAGTTAATAATTTAAACCGGATTGCTTAGGATTAGTATTCTTTCTGCGTCCTCCTGATGCGACTACCGCGCTTACTGCCATGGCGGCTATTTTAGCGGGGTGTCCAGACCACGTGCCACCCGCAACCTCAGCCCGCGGGGAGAGCTCGCCTGTTTACTTGCCCGCGACATCCATTGATCTTCCTCCGTTATCCCACACCACGCCTCACTCGCTACCTACAGCCTATAGCCCCGTCTTTGTTACTGGGACCACCGTTCACGGAGGGTCCGTTCTCTGATTTCTCACCCAATTCGCCCTGGTCCCGCTCTTCCATTGCTGGCAATACACAACAGCCATGTCGTCGAACCTCGAGATCGCATCTTCGTTCATTCAAGGCGCTCCGCCCGGGGAGGTATGATGGGAACAATCCGTCTCAAATATGCATGAAACACATATACTAACTAACTCCCACCCAGCTTGCGGACATTGTTGCAGGTAACCACCATCCTCCTCCAGCCGTCCACCAACCCCGAAGAACCCCGCTCCGCATATATTCCCGCGAACGGCCGCTCCATAAACAACACCTCTTCTAACCAATTCTATCCATAAATAATATACAGATATCAAAGCCCTAACGCCCGAAGGACCCAGCCTCATCTCATCTCTTGCGCCGGCGTTTGAGAAATATAATGAGGAGCAGCTCGCGACTGTTAAGTTGCCCGGGAGTAGCGAGGAGGTATGAACCCAGCCATGTACACCATCTACGCGGTACATGCTTTATATCCGCGAGCTATGGGGCTGTGGGTTGCTGACTCTGTTACGTCTCGGGTTGGACAGGTAATTGTTAGCGCGTATAATAAGCTGGATGACGGGCGGTATTTCGATGTGCAGAGCCAGACGTCGTTTGAGTTTAATCATGTCACGCAGGTAGGTTGAGACTTTTGTCTTTTATCTTGTGCGAAGTTCATGGTCCGGAAGAGGTTGACTGACTGACGGTTGGGGACTGGATTTAGAAAGCCTCGTCGCCTCAATCATATGTCCTCGACTCGCAGAATTCTGACTTTATGTATGTTTCTCTCTACGCAATTTACGCTGGAAGCTGGTTTATATAGCCCTGGGTTATTCCACGCTGACTCTGGGAATTGGTTTGTAGTAAATCGCTACTGAAATCGCTCTCCATGCATGCGCGGGAACATTATCCAAGTTGTTCGTTCGGCGTGTACCCTACTGATAACGACACGGCTGCCGCCATCCTTCTGGTTGCGAATAAATACTCGCCTAATAACTTCTGGTACGTTTCAGTTCCCTCCCTCTCTCTATTGTCGTCCGATTTGGTAGACATGAACTATATCCCCAAATAATCGACCCCACTAACTAATACCTCCTTTTATATACAGGAACGGCCGCTACCGCTCCCTCTACACCGTCCCCGCGCCCGGCTCGGGCTCCGACCCCACCATTACCGGCACCATCCACATAAACGTCCACTACTACGAAGACGGCAACGTCTCCCTCAACACCAAAAAGCCCATCTCCATATCCGTTCCGTCAAACTCGTCTGCGGACACTATTATCAAACGCATCGCGGCTGCGGAGCGCGCGCAGCAGTTGGATCTCAGCGAGGCGTTCCATCGGCTTGCGGAGGGCGCGTTTAAGGGATTGCGTAGGCAATTGCCAATTACGAGGCAGAAAGTTGAGTGGGAGAAGGTGGGCGGGTATAGACTCGGACAGGATATTGGGGGGGGTGGGAAGGGGAGGTAGACGGGTAGATTGATAGACGGGTGGATGATAGGGAGCTGGAGGGAGGGGATTGGAGGGGGGAGCTTTTGAATTATTTTTGAGGGATAGCGTAATGAGTTTGCTTTTTATTGAAGAATTGCTTTTTGAGAGTCGGCATTGGTGCTGATAGATAACATATATGGCGCTTTGCTACCTAGCGGCTAACTCCTATGCGCCGAAATGGATGGCATGGTGAAAGCCAAGTTGTTAAACAAATACCTCGCTCATCTTTTCCATGAATAAAATAAATCAATGGGTATGCTTCCCGGCAATCGGATTTCACTGTGTAACCCCGAGAAATGGGTTGGTTAGATAGCTATATTTCCCCGACACACTCCGGCCCGACATGGCAGTTTAGATCAGCTAGTTACGCTCCACATAAATACGAGCCATACCATAGTTAGCTTACCACACACGCCATCAATTCCCTTCCCGCTGCCCGCGGACAACTTTCGCCGGTTACAAGTAACTAGTTACAGTACAGTACCGTATAACTAGCCATCCATAACCAACGAACTATTTATCTTATCAACCGCCCGCTCACTCACCCTCTCACCGCATCATCCTGATATCTCACCCATCCCACTCCCATCCAACCACCACAGGCACCCTGTCTGTGCCTGTCGCCAACAATGCCCCTCCCCTCCCTCCTCAAGCAATTCTCAACCTACACAAATTCAGCCGTCGGCCTCGAGAACTTCCTCCGTCTCATCCAGACGATATGTCAGGTTCTCGCTGCCACGGCCGGGTCGGCCGCTGAGGCGGAGCCGTGGGGGATGGCTTGGGAGCATTTGGCGTTGAGTGAGTGGTTTGTTCCTTTTTTTTCTTCTTGTTCTTGGTTTTGTGTTTTTGGGAGGGGAGGGGGGGGGTGGTAGTTAGCATGGGATTCAACTTGAACTGATGAGGATGGATGTTTTGTTTCGGATGTATGGGTGTGGGAATTATGTTGAGTTCTGTTTGGCCTGAGGTGAGAGGTTGTGAATATAGCCCGGCTTTCGAATGGGCTGTATACTCCAAGGGGAATCGGAGATAGTATCATCAGATCTCTTCCCTTTTATATATGGGCAGAGCAGACGTGTGTGATATACTTACAACTCCACTACAACCTTATCTCACTTTTGCATTATCCCGCCCCTTCTTAAAGTTTATACATTTCCAAAGAACAACACGAACTAACCCAAAACTCTTATACAAGGCCGCCGCTACTTCCGCTACCTCCAATTCATCGACTGCTTCGGAAACGCCTGGGATGCCATCGTATCCAGCCAGGCTGCGGGCGGATATCTCCTGCGCACGCTGCAGGCGGGCGAATGGAGTTGTCTGGGTGGGTATTTGTTGCTGGAGGCGTTTACGATTGTGAGTAGTTTTTACTTATTTGGGTATTTCATGGTTCTATGCTATTTTCTTCCGGGGCCGGGCGGGGCTGGGGGGGGGAAAGGCTTAGTAACACTTCCCCAAAATCCTTGTTCGATGAGACCTTTTTATTTATGTTCCAGCGGGAAGCTTGCTTCCTACCTCCTACTTCCGGTATAACCAAATAAAAGGGGGGGGGGGGGATCCTTCCCCCATAAAATCATCCATCCCGCGTGGTGTCCAATTATTATAAACAACCCGAATATCTAACCACCAAACCCCCCAGCTCGACGCCCTAAACATCCACCCAACCCCCTGGGCCAAACAGACCTTACTAGAAAGCTACAAATTCTGGTTCTTCTCCATGCTCTTCTCCATGGCTGGCGTCATCTACCAACTAGCGTTTCTCCCCCGCGCCTCATCAACAACGGCAACGACAAAAACTTCTTCCGCAAGCAAGAATTCGAATGGGGATGAGAAGAAGGCCAGCGAGAAAGAGAATGGGAAAGAGAAAGAGACAGAAAAGGAGGCTGTTGTTGTTGTTGTGACCGGCCCGTTGATGAGGGAGTTGGTCGCGACGGCGTGCGACATTTTGATCCCTGGTGCCGCGCTGGGATGGATGGATGTGAGCTTTTTGACGATTAGTGTGGCTGCGGTGCTTAGTACTGTGTTGAGGGCGATGGATAAGTGGGGGAGGGTTCAGGCGCAGGCTGCGGCTGCGGCGCGGGGGTAGGGGTTGGTTGGGGGAGGAAGGGAGGGGTGATGTTTTGTGAGGAGATGGGATTGAATGGATAGGTTAGTTTATTGGACAAGGAGAGAGAGGTTCTGAGAGGATGGAATGAATGTTGGATGGGAGGGCGGCTGGTGATATAATAGATTGATTGGAAAAGAGATAGATCGATGATGGATAGTTTGATATATAGAGATATATAAATGGATGGCGTTATAGAATGCGATTATGCGCTTTGGCTGGGATATCGCTGCGTATATATAGATAGATGCCATATGAAAAACAAATCAAGCATATATCCGGACTGCGTTCAAACATGAATGTACCCCAACAGAGAAAGAAATAGCCTCACACAACCAAAACCCAAACCCAACCACCCCCTTCCAAGTCCTAAACAAACCACGCCCCACTACGACTCCGTCAAAATACTCCTCTTCGACCAAAACTCACACTCCCTCTCACTCCAATCATCCAGCACCATCTGCGCAGGCACCCCTGTCCCCTCCCCGCCAGCCCGCTCATCATTCCCCTCCCCAAAAAGCATCAGCGTCCGATTCCTCTTCCACCTCCCCCCGCCAAACGCCTTCCAAACGGGCCTCTCCCCAAACCGCCCGCTCCGCACCCCATTCGGATCCCCCGTCGTAATAAAGGACGTGAAATATGCATGCAGCGTGCCCGCAATCTCCTCCTGCGCATCGGAAATCCGCCGTACGTAGGGGTTGAAGGTTTCGTACTCGACCTGGTCGCCATGGTTGGCGCCCCCCTTGACTGTTTTATTCAGTGCCCAGTGGTACAGGTAGACGGGCGCGGATTGGCTGGCGGAGGCGAGGTGGGCGGTTTGTCGCACGGGGCAGATGTAGGCGAAGTGCGCGTAGGCGGCTTGGATGCGTTTGAACTCGGGGCCGACGGGGATGTTGCGGGTTTCGACGTAGGGGGAGTCTGGGTACTTGAGTGGGTCCGGGTAGAGGCCGTCGAGTTTGTCGAGGTCTGTTGTGGGCATGGAGGGGATGAGGAGTTGGAAGAATTTGAGGAATTCTTCTGAGGTGGAGATGGTGGAGGGCACGAAGGAGGTGCCTTCGTTTGTGTTGTAGCCTGTTAGGATGGGGACTTTGTTCCATTTTCCTGATTTCCAGAGGGTGATGGGGGCTTGTCGGATGATGGACCCGTCGATGACTGGTTGGAAGGCCCAGCGGTCGGATTTGTCGTAGGCGTTGAAGACTTTGGAGGACGCGCGGGCGATGGTTAGGGCGTATTTGCTGCGTAGGCAGGGGAGGGTTTGATTGTCGGTCAGCCCGAAGCAGCCGGCTGCGACGAGGAATTCGTCAAATTGACGTTCGTGGAGTTTGGCATCGTACGGATAGACGGCGCGAGAGGTCGCAGCCCCGGATTCTATCATCACGCGGTGGAAAAGGGGCGGGGCGGTTTCGTTGTAATGCATGACATGGTGGCCAATCTGGGAATGTTAGTTGCTTCGTACTCGAGGGATTATGGAGTTGTCCTTACGGAATGCGCGCCCGCGGACAGTCCAAACAAAGTGATCTGGTTTGGATCTCCCCCAAACGCTTCAATGTTTTCCTGAACCCATTTCATTAAGAGTATTTGGTCGTGCAGACCGGCATTTAGGGAGCCTTCCTGGGCAGCGAGAGTGGAGGAAAGGAAGCCGAAGGCGCCAAGTCTGAAATAATTAGCAGATATAATATGAAGTAAGGCAAGATAATTACCTGTAGTTGAAGTTGACAGCAATAAATGGCTTCTCTGACCATGCCACCATAGACGCAGAGTTATGGCTGGGACCTAATTTTCTGTAAGCACTGATCTATATTTAATAGCTCTTGGTGAAGTTAATTGAACACACTGACCACTACCAGCGTTGAAAGCACCGCCATGGAAATATATAGCAACGGGTAACTTCTCCGTGTTATTCCGTGCTTGTGGGCGGAATATGTTCAAATTTAGACAATCTTCGGACCACCCAAACAGCAGGAGAAGCGGAGGAGAAGCACATCTATATATTCATCAATATCCACCCAACTATCAGCCATGGGCATAATAGAAAAATATAAGCATACCTTTTTCCATATCCAGTTCCATCAATAGTCCCTTCCGATGCATAAACCGGCTCAGGTGGCCGAAATCTCCTTTCCCCCGTCGGTGGAAGAGCATAGGGGATGCCCCGAAACGCTTCCACGGGCTGTGGTAAATCCCCCCTTAACACAGCACCGATTACAGTTCCTTGGCGAATAGTCACAGACGGCGCCTCCAGCTCACCCAGCATAGAAACCACAACCTGTGCCCATGACGGCAGGACGACCTGCAGTTGGGCTTGTGATGGCCAGTAATAGCGCCAACCCTCGACGGAGTACGCCTCGATCACAAGAGAGGGGCGCAGGGCAAGGAGAGATAATATAAAAATTAGGGGCACGGATGCGAGCCATAGGGCTTTTCTTAGCAACGACATAGCTGCGTCATGTGTTGAGTGATGATGGGTTTGTGTTTTAGACTGTCCTATGCGGAGCCCACCAGGAACTAGAACATGCAGATACGGCCTTCAAACTTGCAGCATGCCTTTCAAGAAAGCCACCCAGCGAGCCCTGTCTATCAAAATAAGCATGGGTCGTGGTTTGATAGTAGTACTAGTATCATTGAAAGGTCCTACCGGGTATTCAGACCCTCCGCTATGTATGGCCTCCGGAGCCGATGTAATTGGCCGCTTGGTTATCCCCTTTAAACCTTGTGTCTCCGAATGGCGAATGCTCGCTAACGCCGTTTAAGATAGGAGAAAGTTGAAGGATCCAGCGACGAGGCTCGGCGGCAAAAGGGGGCAACCGTGGCTTAGCCGACGCCAAACCTGCCAAGACCGGAAGCGATGACCCCCACTTCGGCGTTTAGCGTGTGCCGAAAACGACGCATTTCCCTTTTTGGAAATAGCTTATTCCATCGACATTGCTGACATAACCAGCTTTCGTTCCAGGGGTTAAACGACAAGATTCCCCTTTTGGGATGTCTGCGCCTCGATGCGGCGACAGACTGCATACCATGGGATGGGTAAGGCTGAGCGGTGATGGAATGTGGTCATGAAGTGATCGTATTCGGCGGGGGTTTTCTACCGCGTGCCGTGGCGGACGCCGGGTAGTATATAAAGATGGCCATGATCCAACATCATCCCCTTTCCATTATCATTCTATGACAACAACAGATTTCTCAATATCTCCATCTATCTCGAAGGAACTACATACATACACCTTAATCCCTCTTCACACGCGAATACATACTATACAATGGCCACCCAAAATACCCCCGACACACCACCTCCATACCAAGGAGGCGAAAGCGCCCCCGAATACTCAGACAAATATTTCTACACCGATCTCTCCGCAGAGAAGGAAAAGGAACTTCTCAAAAGCTCCGCGGCTTCCATAAGCTCTACCGAAACCGCCTTGACCCTCGTGTCCTCTAAGCCTTTCACACTAGGCCACTCGCTTTTCATCAACGCCCGGGGCAAGGCACTAATCAGGCTGCCCACACCCAGCTCGGAGCTTGAAATCCTCATCCATCGCCCTGATGCCTCTGTAGCGTATGTGTCGACACGCAAGAAGCGCTGCTCAGGGAGCGCAACCCTCTCTTCACCTGAGCGCGGCGATCTGCTGTTCACAGAGTACTTTTTTGGCCCAAATCGGGACCCCATTATCCATCACATCAATGGGCCTGATGAGAAAGCCATTTCTGGAATTCAAGTGACGGGCAAATGGACGTCACGGACTACTAGCTTCAGTACACTCGATGGATCGATGTTCGAGTGGAGTTATGTCAAGGAAGCTGATGGTGACGGGAAGAAGGTCCAACTTGTTGTGTTGGAGAAGATTGATGTTGCGGGGAGGAGACGGGTCGCGCAGCTGGTGCGGAATGAGCGGACAAGGCCGCCGAAGACGTCGAAGTCGACGGCTGGGAATGGTGGGGAGTTGGTGTTTGATGCTGATGCGAAGGAGGTGGTAGGGGAGGAGTTGGTGGTTGCGACTTGTTTGTTGATGCTTAAGAAGGAGATTGATAGGAGAAGGGCGTTGCAGTTTGCTGTTCTTGCCGGAGGGGCGGGGGGTGGATAGGTCGTTGATGCATTGACGGATTTCTTTGATATTTTTTCTTTCTTGATATCTGCTTTCCTGTATTGATTGTGGCTTTTCCTTTGTTTGGCATTACGCAAATTCCCCAGAGCATGTTTTGTTATAGTAATCAGGTAATGAACAGATTTTCCGCCTCAGAATATTTAGCATGAACTGATCAGCCCATCACCCCGTCCAGGGGATAACAGATAGCTGCTGCCGGACATGGAGTTCATTCTCGTTTCGTGCCGTGGTTTCTATCAGTTGACGTAGCTTCTCCAAACTAGACTAGGACGCTCCTGGCTTTTGTTGGGGTGTTGTCACCCCTACTACCGGTCTGTATGACTTGGGCTGGCATGCAACAAGCCATGTGGGCGATTAAGAGCTTGAGCATAAAGAAGCGTCATATCCTGGATGATTATCTCCGTCACAAGTGACATATTTTTAATAATCGATACCATCTCCTAGAAAGGGCCCAGCAAATCAGAAAGCATATTTTCAACATGCAGCTCATCTCGATATCCCTCGAAAACTTGGTCGACAAAATCGGCAAGCCAACGGATAAGGCTGCGGACAGTGTAATGGGACTTTGTATACTCCCAGTATTCTGGAAACCAGCCGGCATTTTCCCAGTCCACAATTCCAGTTATCTTGCCATTTTCGGCAAGAATATTCCTCGGGTTTAGGTCTCCATGGGTAAACACAATATCATGACGAATATCGTGGGAAACAGCCGCACGTTTGCGAATTTCATCCCGGAAAGGATCCGTTAGGTATTTGTTGAATTCGGATTCTGTTGAAAAACGTAGTTCCTCGCGCTGGCTGTCGGGTATCCGCCAATCTAGAATACCGCCGCCCATTGAATTGCAGATTTGGAACTCTGATGTGGTATTTTTTGGTATGTTCCGGAGCTCGGAAATATATCGTTTCAGATCAACCACTGCCTGTTCAATCTGTTCATCGGTCATTGAATCTACCATTTGGCCAATCGGGCGACCGGGAACGCGAGTCATGAGTAGGTAAGAGAAATGACGGGTCTCCAAAACATCTATTGCCCGCGGAGCTGGAATATTGGTTAATTTCTCCACCATCTGGAGGGTATTCGCTTCGACTCGATATTTTGACGCGAGCCTGGGAGATCCTCTGCGCAAGTACAAGCCGAATGGCAATCTGTACACAGTCATCGAAAGTGTGGTGCCGTACAAGCGGAGTCCAGCCCGAACTAACGCATCATAGATATAGGCCCGCACAATACGCGGCAAATAAGGCCATATACGTCTAAAAACGCCGCATAGACCTGATGGCAAGAGTGCTTTCGGTCCTTAAAAAAATATTAGAACGTACTCCACGGAACATTAAACTAGACTGAAGCAGAATTGAATATGAAAAATCAAGAACTCGTGAAAGAGAAACGGAAAATTAAGCAAAATGGTAGGTGATATCTTACGACTAACTGGATCAAATTGTACGCCAATGTATTTCGCTGTCCCAATCCAGGCGAAAGACTTCGAAAAGCGTGCGTGGAGGCTCAACAACTCTTTGCTCACAATGGAAGCTTGCTCTGGAGTTCTATTCTCAAGAGTCATGGATCTCGTATTAACAGCGGTTTTATAATCACGCCTGGGGATGAATCGGTTCGTTTTGACCATATACTTGCATAAATTGTTAGTAGGGATAGAAAAATAGTATATTTGGAGGGGCAGTTGGTATAATACACATTGCTTTAGTGCGGGTTCAGTATGGTTTTCCCAGCGGGGTACCGTAAAGCGTATTGTGCCTGTCCTCATGGTCTCGAAGGCGTCTGCAGACAGGAGCCAGACATTATCGAGTTCTTGTCGGCTGCTGGGCCCAGCAGCAGCGGACAGAGGAATTTTCTTGAATGACTCTTCGGAGATGAAAACTTTGAGCATCTCCAACACGGAAGACTTGATAGCACTTTAGCCAATCGGAAATCCACCAAAGCTAATCATTGGCATACTTACACTTTTTGACAAATGCGGATCTTCGAGTACATGAGGAGGCACCACGTGTACGTATCTGGCGTCGACATCCGAAACAGTCTCAAATGGCGTATGAGTGACGCAGCAGGCGCCTCCATCTCGCTTGTATACGATGTCTCGATCCTCGGTTGACAGGGAATGTGCTTCAACTGGATGGACTAAATATTTTCGTTCAAAGGACGATGTTCAATCGATCATGATCTTGTCATGAAAAAAAAAAAAAGAGGCACCAACATTTCCCAATCAAAAGTTTCCAAGTCAGGAGAAAATCTGATACAGCGTCTATGGAAGCGGTAGAACCATCTGGAGGCGATGTTACGCGAAGGAAATACCGCGCTGCTTCCTCGGGGTCTGCGGCATCTTCAACAAAGCAGCTGAGAATAGCTCGATCGGGGTGAGATAGGCATGAGATGACAAGTGACGCGCTGTACTGGAGCGATTCTTTATCTTGGAAGAAGAGTTGGGACGCGGAATCACGAATGTTTTTTGGGAGGCTCGACATGGTGTGAGACTGCAGAGCATATCGAATTGTGTCCTGAGAGAGTAGTAAATAGAGGGTCCAGGACGTTCCCTGGGTCAGTAACTGTTAGAAAGGAACATATTGGCAACAGAGGATGATGTTGTAGACGAAGTGCAGGCGAAGTCGGAGTTGGAATTGCATCGATGAACCCGGCCCGACTTTGCTCCGTGATATCAATGTTAACCAACATGTAGGCGGATAATGAAATAATATAAACAACTTGAACTAACCGGCTATATTGCACACAGAATAAGGAAACTTGAAATTAAATTCAAACAAACACCCAGTGCCATCTCCCTCCATCTTGACCAAAGATAGTACCCTGCCTTTATCATTCACACATCACCCATGCGCCCCCATAGACCCCCCATACGGGCCATACCCCAAATCCCACCCCCTGATAATCCCAAATAACCCCCGATTCACGCCCTCACATAACCACACAAATACAACAATCGCACTCCTCCCCGCCACACTCGCAGCCAAAGCACGGCTTCGCCACGCCCTTGATCGGTTTGCTCACTGTCGTCGATGCAGAGGAGCCAGAGGAGGTAGGGAGGGTGTGGTTTACGGGGTGTGAGTGGGTGGATGCGGCCATAGTTGCGGTGCTATGGGATTCGTGGACCTTGGAGGGAATAGGTATAGGTATATAGGATCGATTATTCGTTTTGTGAAGGCGTCGATTGAATGTTTGATTTCTGTAGTACTAGTAGTAGAGGGGAGAGGTGTTGGCTTGGCTGGGTTGAGATGGATGATGTCAGCGGCGCTGTGGGCAGTGTGCTTGACGGAAGCAATGTTGATGGACGGGATAGTTGGAGGATCGAGCGTGGATGTAGAGATAGGACAACTTACCTGCTGCCTCAGTGGGCTGGGAGCGGACGAGTTGCGCTACTTGAGGAGGAGAGAGGAAGTGTGAATCTGATATTTGGAGATGTCAACGTCAGCTGTTTCAAGGTTTAGAGATAACTATTTAGTTACGCTAAACAGTTGGCTTCATGTGACTTCTATAGTTAAGACTTCGATGCGATCACTTTGACATTCATAAAGACAGTCTGCTGAATGCTATAAATTGAATTGCTTGCTTTAGGCCTATTCCTTTTCAATATCAGTCCTCTCATATCTGGCGTGTTGAGTCTCATCTTCTTTACTACTCCTTTTCCGGCACCCGTTCGATGACTACTACTACTCCGTACTAGTTCCCAAATCCGGCGATAGTTACAATAAATCTGAGGATTTGGTGGACGACAAAGTCCAAAACTTCAAGCCTGTGAGACAGACTATCACTCGTTCAAAAGTTGTATCCCCGAACCCTCAGGGGCCAATTGCGAGGTTCGGGCCGTTCGGCGATATAAGAAACTTGGCACAACAGTTAACACCGATTATTCCAAGGTTTCCTTGCACCCAGCCCCTGAAACCAGCACTGAGCTTAACTCTTGGCTACAATCGATCCATGGATCATGTCTTGCCTAGATCTTACTCCCTCAACCATTCCTAGAAGGGATTTGAAGGCAGTACTGATTATATGCAATCTACGTTGTATAAAGCACTCATGGCTGCTAAGTACTCAGATAGGATTCCAAAACTAAATCAAAGCGCTCTAAGCACAGGGGTTCGGATAAATAAATCATCGCATCTTGAACTTTGGCTGTCTCATTCCCATCCCGCCGAATGTTGATTTTATCGCCGAATGGAGAGGGGGAAGAATGAACCCCTACCCCACAGCCCAGGAGGTCGATATATACTATAAAGCATGAGTGAGTTCCCCTCTGAATTCTTCTTCTTCTTCTTCTTCTAGTCAAAGATACTGATATTTCCCAGTCCATTGACCCCCTACTATCATAGGGTTTGCTCGGGCTCTCGTCGCTTACTCCTATATAAAAAAGAAGAACCCCCTATCCAACATGTCCCCGTCGACCACAACCCTCTCGACCCCCCCTCTCCCCCCAACAATGCGTGCCTGGACATACACCACCCCCGGCTCCCCCCTCACCACCCTAACCCTCACCCCCTCCCACCCCACCCCCTCCCCCACCACCCTCGCCCCCTCCGACCTCCTCATAAAAGTCACCCACACCTCCCTAAACCCCACCATGCGCATGTTAATGCGCCTCCTCCCCTCCCTCCCCCTCCTCCGCAAATCTCCCACAATCCCCGAAATCGACTACTCAGGAACCGTCGTCGCAATCTCCCCGCGCGCCACCGACGCCGTCCGCGCCGAGTTCCCCCCCGGCACGGCTGTGTTGGGGGTTAATGACCCCGTCAAGGAGGTTGTGTGGCGTGGGCGCGGGGCGTTGGCGGAGTATGTGGTTGGGAGGGTGGGGACTGTGATGAGGAAGCCGGCGGGGTTAGGGTTTGAGGAGGCGGCGGGGTTAGGGGTGGTGGGGTGTACGGCGTTGAATCTTGTGAGGAGGGCGGGGGTGAGGAGGGGGGAGAAGGTGTTGGTTAATGGGGCGAGTTCGGGGACGGGGGTGATGGCTGTGCAGATGGTTAGGGGGCTGGTGGGGGAGGGGGGGTGGGTGGTTGGTGTTTGTTCGCGGGAGGGGGAGGGGTTGGTTAGGGGGTTGGGGGCTGATGAGGTTTGTTTTTTTGTTTCTTTTTCATGTCTGGGTTGGTGGGGGGGGATGAGGGATGGGGGATAGGGGATAGGGGGGTGCATGGGATTAGATATTAACTACATACTGCTGCTTGAAGGTAATCGACTACACAACCACCCACCTCCCCACCTACCTCGCAACCCACCACTCCAACCCCCCCTTCGACAAGATCCTAGACACAATCGGCATCCAGGACCTATACACCCACAGCCCCGCCTACCTATCCCCCGGCAAACCAGCCGGCACACCCACGTTCTTCAATATCGGCGCCCTGCACGCCGTAGAGACCAAGACGGACATACTCGCGGCGCTCTGGCGCATTCTCATACGTAACCCTTACCTGCCTGTGATTTTTGGCGGGGTACCCAGGGGTTATGAGTGTGTGACGACGGAGGTGGATAAGGAGATGTTTGAGGAGGTGGTGAAGATGGTGGAGGGGGGACGGTTGAGGGTTGTGATTGATTCTGTGTGGGGGATGGAGGAGGGGTTGAAGGTTGGTCGTTGATGTCCTTTTTCTTGTCTAAGTTGATTGATTGATAGATATAGTTGGCTGACTGATTGATATAGGCGTATGAACGGAGTATGACCATGCATGCAAGGGGGAAGGTTATTGTTAGGGTGCAGGACTTGTAGTTAGGGAGATTTGGAGGCGGGAGGGGAATAAGGGGAGGATGTTGCAAGGAAAGAGTAAAATTTATGCCCCTTTTTCGCCTGGTATCTGCTTGATAGTTAACTACTGTGTAACCACCCGTGTATAAAAATTATGGTAGGATAGAAGAACAAATAACCAAGGATCCATTTAGCAACTCAAAAAAGAAAATCATTCTCATTAAACATCACTTTATGCTGGTTAGATCAAATAGAATTAAGAAAAACTCTTTTTTCCCGCAACCCAACCATTCTTTCCTCCGTCCAACTCTCACACACATTCTGCTACTGCAGCGGGGGTATATATCTTCCTTTCACCAGACCCTGTCCTCCATCCATTGCCATGCTATTATTTTTTGGTCACCCAAATGCCGGTCCATTCCTTTTCCATGCATCCCATCCCATACCATCCCATGCAATGCTCATGCCCATTCATCATCATCCCAATTTCGCGCGCGCGGGGGTATTGTATTGTGTTGTATCTACATTCATTAATAAGGAAATAAAACCGTTGTGTGAGAAAATATCTATTTTGCCGTGTCGTTCGTTCGTGCTCGTTTCAATTTTTTTCGTATCCAAGCCCTAGATTAGATAGCGAGGGGTGAAAAAGATATAAAGCTTTCTTTTTACTGTCCAATTTGATCGATCCAGCTGGCGGCGCCGGGTTGCATCTTGTTCAACCACGAGACGAGCTCGATGAGCTCGGCGCGGCGCTCGTCATCGAGCTGGTCGCGGTTACCGGTGAGGACAGATTGGAAGATGGGGATCAGGCGTGGGGTGAGGTTGCGGACGGTGGGGTCTTCCCATTTGTCTGTAGATATTGTTAGTGTGTGCTTGATATTGGTTTGTTGTTTTTGGAGAATTTGGAAAGGGGGAAACATACAGAGTTGGCAAATCATGCGGTAGACGGGGTCATTCTCATCGAAGTCATTCTTGAGAGGGAGGAGATCGACGAGCGCCGAGAGGACGTCTGGGATGGGGACGTTCTCGCGGTGCTTGAGGATCATGCGACTAAGGCAGCCAGAGGCGTTATCTGGGAGTCTAGCCTCGCTGATGTGCAGACAGGGCTCCAGCTTCTCAAGGATGGTGGGGTACGCCTTGATGATTTCCTCATTGGCATTGGAGCGCTCAACGAGACGACCAACAGCGTAAGCGGCATTGCTCTTGGTCTGGGCGTCCTCGTCGCTGAGGCGGCGGAGGAGAACCTCCAGGAACTTGCCGGTGAGAGGTGTGACGCCCTCGTTCATGCCGAAGATGATCTCAGAAATGACGCCAACGGCAGTGGCGCGCTCGAGGGATTCAGTACCGGTAGCGAATGTGAGGACACTCTTCTCGAAATGAGGCCACAAGCTGAGGAAATCGCCGCCAAGGGCGACAGCGAGGCCGGAGACGACGTCAAGGGCACTGTCGATGATGGCCCAGTCGAACTCCGAAAGCCCGTCGAGGGCGGCGTGGTCTTCTTCATCTCCACCAAAGTCTTCCTGGCAAGGGTGTTGCTTGGAGATGATGGTGGTGATCATGGTGATGACCTTTTCGAGGATGGAGGTGTCAGAGACAAGATATGGGCCGCAGTATTTGAGGTTCTCGGCAAGATTGCGGTTGATGTCGGTGACGACGGCTCTGCGTACAGTGATACTGTGTTAGCTCATGGACCACTTGTATCGAACTGAAACAGATATACAAAAAGGCAACAACCGCCAAGTTCAAAATGAACATAGGTAGGTTGGGAATTAATCAGGATTAGATAGAATCGCGTTTACATCAACCACACATTTGGTGTCTGAGTGAGCTGGGATTACGAAGGTATGTCATCATAATAGGGATTGGAGCAGAAATCTGCATCCAAATAGAACAGAAAAACAAATAATAAGGGGAAAGCACGTACCTATCCTCTTCGTCAGTCCACATCTTAAGGGTGGCGGTGATCAAGATCTCCGAAAGCTTGCTCAGCTCATTGGACGGCTGGACCATGGGTTTGCCGGGCATCCATTTCTCCATCTGTCCAGATTCTTCGCAGACTTGCCAGAGAGCAGCGTACGAGCGGTGGAGAGTACCGATAGCGCTCTTACGGACACCCTCGTAAGGATGCTCGCAAAGAGGGAGAATCTGCTCAATGGTCTTTTCGAAGAACGGCAGATACGCCTTCTTGGCATGAGTGATGATGTCGCCAATGACATCGACGGCAATCTCCTTCTCCAGGGCAAGCGGGGTGACTGTGGCAAGGTCATCCCAGTCATCCTCATCAACGTCGAGATCCTCGATGTTTGATTCGTCGAAGGAAAGATCGTGGTCCTCCTCGTCATCGCCACTGGCGACGCGGACCTTGCGGCCACCGATAGTAACCTCCTGGCCGATGAGATCGCGCGCGGCCTCACCAAGCTCGACCTCGAGATCAGTCTCTTCTTGATCAAGGCAAGCGAAGAGTCCCTTGACAATGCCGTCGAGGAAAGGGGTGAAATCTTCTCCGTAAACCTTCGACATAGAGCCCCAGAACATATAGGTGCTCTCCTTTAGTCTGGAGTGGCCAAGGTTGAGAGCCTCCTCACTGGAGCGCATCAAAGGCTCGACATAGTTCTTGAAGTGCTCAGGACCGGCGGAGGCGGACATCTCTCCCATGGCATCGATAACGTTGGCACGGAGTTCAAGCTCGTCTTCGCTATCCTTCATCGTGACGTATTCCTGCATGAGATGCATCGACTCATCGAAGAATGGGAGGAAGGCATCGCCTGCAGAGGAGGCAATCGATCCCAAAGCGCCGGCGGTAAGAGCCTTGATCTTGAAGTCAGGGTGCTTGAGGAGCTTGTGAAGCATGGGCACCAACTCGGATTGATATTGGATGATGTCATGCTCAGGAATGCCATCAACGACAGCGTCAATCGAGCTGACAGCAGCCTTCATGATATCAATGATCGGGCCGCTCTCCTCGCCCTTCCATTCTTGCATGGTGGCAGCAAGGTTCTGCAAGAGCAGGGGCATCAGCTGCTGGTGCTGCTGGCTGACATCCTCACCGAGATCATCGGCAATTCTGGCGACAGTGTGCAGAGTCGACTGGCGGACCTTGGGTTCGGGGTCCTTGAGGAGCTGGTAGATGACGGGGAAGATCTCCTTCATCTGAGTGCTGATGAAATCAGGAGCGCCCTCGACGCACATGCCAAGAGCCATGATACCAGCACGGCGATAGTCTGGGTCTTTGTGGTTGAAGTATTGGCCAAGGGCATTGAGGAGGGGAACGACGACCTGACTGGGTGGGAGGGTCTGGGCGAGCACATCCAAAAGGCCCAAAGCTGATCGGGCAGGGGTGATGTCCATATCATCATCGTCGCTATCGAGTTCGGTAGCGATTTGGAGAGCTGTGAGGGTAAGTTGGCTGCCGATCTGGAATCCCTGGATCTTCAACTTTCTATATTGGAGGGTCTGCATGAGGAAGCTAATGGCCTGGGTTCTGGTGCTCTCATCTACCTCGGTGTTGCCGGCAAGTTGGTTCATGAACAGCGCGAGGTCCTTGAGGTGGGGGTTCATCAACTGGGGATCGCAGCTAAGGAGGGTCTGGAAAACTTCGAAAGCTTGCATGACCCGGTCCTCATCGCCCTGGTCGATCGAGTCCTTCCACACAGCAACCATGGCAGGGAAGATATTCTGGAAGGCCTTGACAGGAGCTTCATTTTCCTCCGAATCGAGGTGCAGCGCCAGCTTGCTCAACGCCAGGACGGTATTGATGCGAACCTCCGCACTCTCGGGGTCACGGATGGTCTTCTCGAACAGCGAAAAGAGGTCAAGGAACTTCTTCTGGAAGCCCTCACCCAGCACATCCAAGATAGCGAAGAGGATATAGATGCCAGTGGCACGCTCATCAGCCTTGGGGCTTCCGGCAGCTTGGACGAGGAAACTGGGGAGGTCACGCCACTCGCCATCATCTATATCGATCTTTGCGATGGCAGAGATGACACGGGCACAGGCGTGACGGACCAACTGGCTGCCCTCGCCCAGGGCGGCGCGGAGCAGCTGTTCTCTAACATGTGGTTTCTGTCCCGCAGAGATTTTGAGCCAATGCTTGGAGACCAGCGACCGGGCTTCGACGGCAGCAAGCTGTCTCAGGTCATCGCTGTCGTGCGAGGTAGCGACCTGGATGAGGAAGAGGAGGGAGTCTGGCGACGTGTAGAATTCCTTCTTCAGGGTGCCGGTGGCTTCCTTGACACTGCCCTGCTGAGCTGTAGATTGGGAGACAATCAGTATAGTTCTGGCCAATTGGACGGCAAGTCACGTAAATAGAAGCATCCAATACTTACGATTGAGGACAATCTGCAGCTGCTGCAAGAAGCGCTGCTGGTCCATGGTGGACGGCTCTTGGGCACACGGGGTTTTCGCACAGAGAGGGGTTATCAGGAGAAGGATGTGGTTGAGGGTGATGCGATGGGATAGTCGAAGCAGAGACCCGACTGCCCTGGAACGAATCTACTCCTGGCTGAGAGATAGAAGGGAGAGGAGGGAGAGGATGGAGGAGGGAGAGGAGGAGAAAAAAAAAAAAAAGCGGATGAAGTGGGATGTTGCGTTGGGGAGAAATTCGTTCGTCTGTTTTATTTTTTTCTGCTTGGGCCGCACTAGTCTGCTTTAGTGCGCCATGCGAAGTTTGCACTGTTTACACCCCTTTTTTTTGGATATTAGGGGGGGGGGTAAGGAATTAGATATTAAAAAAACAAAAGGCAATGGAACTATGCCTTCATGTTGTCTACAATTAAGAAGAAGTATTTCGCTATATCGCTATCCAGAAAGAAAAAAGGAAGACGGAAGGGAGCCAGGCCTCCCGAGGCATGATCAGGTATTTACAGTACAGACAAGACAGACAGCGGAAGCACATATCAATATCGCTTGTTCTCTCCAAACTCCACCTAGCTTCCTCTCCGGTGTATATGCGCTCTCATGGGTCTATAAATCAAACGTAACTGAAGAGCACAAGGAGAGGAGGGAAAGCTGAACCACGCCGGCAAGTGAATTATAGGAATGGCATGGGCGGGATAAGGAAAATAATAGAAAATCGTTTCGAAGCGAGCGGCGCGGCAAATGCCCCTAGAATTTCACAGGTATATCTATCTTAAATATTTCACGAGTCATCCTCGGAATCATAGTCATCATCAGGGAGCAACGATCGGTATCGTCGAGCAGCGAGGTCTTCCTCCAGCCCTCCATCGGTTTGAGGGTCGGCATATCCTACACGGAACAAGATGATTAGCTTTACCCTGGATAAAAAAAATCACGAGATCAAATATTGGGGAAGACGCACCGTCGCCTCCAAAGAAGCTCAAGGCCACTGGCAAGAAAATCAACGCATGCGACGCAGCGAAAAGAACCAGTGCCAGCCATATCCTGAAGTAGTACACCTCAAAGATCTTGCTTCTTGTGAATGCGAGGACACACACGCCTAGCAGTTTAGTAATCGTGATACCGCTGAAAACGCTACCACCAACATTCACCAATGCCGTCCATGCCCGGGCAGTACGATTGCGATATTTGCCGCGAGCTTGCTCCAAAAGTGGGCTTGAAGGGAACATGAAAGCGCGAGCGACATGGGCACAGAATTCAAACCCGATTCCGACACAAATGATCAGGTTGACCAGGGAGACGGCATTTAGGGAAACTCCAGCGATAGCCATTGTTCCAATGATATCGACGACTGTCATAATCACAGTTGCAGTAACAACTGCGCCCGTGGCTATAGAACCGAGAAGAATGGAGGTGACGACAAAAATGATAGCCGTTGCGGATCCGAGGAGTGTCCCAGTGAGTCGGATAATGGACGCGTATTGGTCGAAGAATATATAGAATTTGGAGTACGGGAAAACATCGATATTATGCTTTGTTGAAACCTCTTTCGCGATCCGACGAGCAGAAGCGTAAGCCTTGATGAAGTCTTCTTGACTACGAAGCGGCGTATGGCTCGTGCGGAAATGGCTGGCGTTGGTCGTGACGTGAGTAGAATCTAGGACCAATGCATTGCTATATGGGGCCAAGCCACCCAAAGGACATGACTCGTCTGTTGGTGATCGTACCCATTTCTCCGCATAGTGGATGAACTCATTTCCCTGTGGCATGCCATGAAGTGAAATATTCCATGGGGGGTTTCGGTCTTCGAAGCAGATTTTTCCATCTTCCTTGCAACAATTTTGCTGAGGATTAAGCCAGTAAAAGAAGTCGTCAAGCCAACTGGCAGCTGCACCAGAAATGTAGGAGACATTTGGGCGCTTAGATTCCTGTTCAAGAACGAAACCTAGCGAGAAGTCGTCACATGTCGAAAACCTCCCGCAGAGCTGCTGCTGATGGGATCTCTCTGTAACATTGACATCGCGCGTCACAAAATAGACAGGAGGGCCGGTCCCAAAGTAATCATACAAGTCATTGAAGTAGTCGATTAGATATGAATCGCTGGGGATTGCGATACGTTGATCCAATCCCAAGGCCACCGTTGGGAGTAAAGCAAGACCCGCTGTGAATAGGCCCAGGAAGCCGACCATGACGAAAACCCTCGTCTTATTACTAAGTAATCGGCCAGCGTACGTCTTCCGGATAAATCGCTGTAAGATGCCTTCCTCCGCATGGTCGAATGGTTGGCCGCCAGGAATCCCAGATGAGTTCGCTTTGCGCACAGTAAGACAAGGGAGACAATCTGCGCGAAGGCTCTCAACCCTCTTCTGATTTAATGCGAGGACAGACACGAACATCGTAACTTGGAGTATTGCATTGATGAACACAGCTCCGGCTGCATAGACTGCGAAGTTCTTGACGGCAGGCATCCCCACAAAAGCACCCATAGCAAATGCAATAGTTTCTGTAGCTGCGGAGAGGAGGATACTAGGCCCCATCCTTCCAAGGGACCTAGAAATCCGTTCATCGATTTCTTCGTCTGGATGACTGACGTTTACTCTTTCGAATTCGTGAACGATAAGGAAAATGTTATCCACGCCGATGGCAAGAACAAGGAAAGGGATCACTTCAGCAATGATCAATGTCACCTTGACACCAAATGCCGAGAAAAGGCCAACGGAAGCTGACACAGACATAAGAACTATTAAGATACCCACGATGCCTAGGGTAAACTTGGACTGCACCAGGCTGTTAGCTGGGTTGCTAAGGATGCTTTTCCAAGTTAAAGTTGTAGAGCCAAGGGCCAACGAGGCATAAATGAACATGATGACATAGCTAATAGCCACGATTTTGGCATCGGTATTCGTGGATTTATTCAGCTCTTGCTCAAGGCTGACCTCGGTGTTGAATGAAACTCGCAACCCATGTTCGGCTGCCTCCTCTTGAACAACTTGAAGAACCCGCTTCAAGCTATCCTCCCAATCGATAGCCCCAGCCTCCTTTTCCGTACCCGGGTCATGATTGTTAACAACCCATGTAACAATTAGCGCAGTGGAATTCAATACGTTTCCAGTCTGCTCATAGCCTCCAAGTACCATTTCGGGTTTGAGGGGTTGCTGGAAGTCCGGCAGACAGTCTAACGCACCAGGGGATTCGGTACAGTGTTTCAAGTGTGTTTGCCAGGTTTTGGGATCGACATTTGAAAATGATCCTCCAAAGTACCCCGTTAGTGACTGGACAACGCAAGCGCCTCCCGTGGGATTAAAGCAAACGTCATCCAAAGCAAGTCCTCTGTTTAAGGAAATCATGCGCCGCACCCGGCTTTCTACATCAAACCACCAGCTAAGGGTATCGTAACTTAGGACAGGTCCCGGCCCCTCTGGCTGTGTGTCGTTGATGAGGAACGCCTGTTCCGCTCTATAAAATGGCCCGAAGTTCTGGTCGAAATAGGCCTTCTCTCGTGCGGCAGCTGAGGTTGGGCTGACCCAAAGCCTGACAGGGTCGGTTTCGACGGTAAACCGGAGCCAACCAAGACTTAATAACCCGGCAATGATAACACTCGTGGATATCGTCAAGGCAGGGAACCTAGCGCAGGCACCGCCAAGGGTGTTAAATACTCTATCGAAAAACGAGTTCAACTTGTAGTTCAGGTGGGGACGATCGAGTACGCCAGCTTCATCGATAAGATCTCCCTCATCTTCGTCATCGCTAGGGCTAGTATCTTGTAGAAGTCGGACTCGTTCCAGCTTACGTTGTCGACGTTTCGCGAAGGCAACATGGCCAAGGGTCGCAAAGACCAAGAGGACCAGAGAAATTGCATATATCAATATGACGGAGAACGATAGGCAGGGTAGATGCCCGACGTGGCAGTAGCTCTCCTCCGAAAGCGCCGGTAGTTGACGACAAACCCCCGGGCAATCAATACATGAGCATCGATATGCCTGGTCGGTATCGTTGCAAGATTTTGCCATCTCTGGCAATGGGCGCATGCCGTCCTCTTTGGGGCCCTTTGGTTCGGTCTCGAAGTTGATTTGGAACGGGCTGCCCAGCAGCTTTTTGTCACCTAAAAATTTCAAGAACTGCGTATAATTTTTCGCTCCCCCACCGATGAAATCAATCGCCTTCCCTCCAGAAGCGCCGTTTTTCACGTTCTTGCAGCTGTCATAGAAATCACTCTGATAGTCCTCCGCCCATAGATTATCCAGCTCAGTTACTAGTTTCTTTCCTTTGACCTCCTCCGTCTTGGTAACGTTGATGAAAAGGGACTGGTTGGGCGAGCATGTGAAGCTGCAGAATAGGTTGAAAAAATTCTCCTTGCAAGCCGGGCACGAGGCGATTATGCCTTCAGCCATCTTTAAATTGGACGACAAAGCATCAATCTGTGTCGCGAATACCCAAACGTAAGTATACAGTTTACTTGACGGACCAAAAAGGTGCCTCATCCAAATCCGACTTGCGCAATGGGGTCATACCTGGGTTTCCTCGCAGCAAACTGCGCCTTGTTTCCATTTCGTCCCGCATAACGCTACCAGTTTCTTTCTTGCACTCGTTTCAGGCTCCTTCGCAAGCCCGTTATCCGGACAGGGCAGTTCGCCGCCGAAAAACGACTTTTTCCCGCAATGCCCGCGCATAGCACACCTTCCGGCCTCGTGAATTTTGGTTTCCCCCTGGGCAAAGACGGAGCTGCTTTGGGCAACTACCAGTCCCGCCAAGAGCGGTAAACAGCTGAAGCGCATGGTTACAGGACCTGTGATATGCAGAATTCAAGGCTCGAAAACCACCCTCGCATCAGCTGTCTTCCCCAAGCAGTTGTCTCCGAATAGTTTAGGTCGAAATCATCAATACAAGCACCGAAAGGCCCGGTATTAGAGGCAAGTAGAGGGGTTGGACGGGCGTGATCGCAGAGAGTTGGGAGAGACGGCCTGAAGTTGGTGCATTCGAAACAAGCCGGAAGGAGACAGTCAATGGCGACGAGAGGGTATCGGGACGTGGAAGAGCCGTTAACGGCTGGGAGATCAAATAGCGCAAGAGATAAGCATGCACGGCTGGCAAATCGACGTGTCGGACAGTGTGCGCAGACGGCAGACAGCGGGTTGATAAGTTGAAGTTGGTTGGGGACATGATGTGGCAGCCGGCTGAGTCAGCCGATGACATCGCCAGCCAGGTCTTGGCGTGGGGAAGCTTGGCATCAGATCCAACTTCATCTTGCCGACGACGACGACGACAAGGAGTTGACAAGTTCGCAATCTACATGCTTTTCTGTGTCTCATAACTCCGTACGCCATTCCAACAGTCTGTTCTAAAACCCCCATCGCTTCGTTCCTTTTATCACAATATCTTCATCCTCCCGCCCAACACCCAGCCGCTTCCCCAGATGCGATCAGCTCTCCGCCATTGAGGACCGCTCAACATCGTTCCGAGTCGTAAAGGCAGCCTCGCAGATATCCCCGAGGTTTGTATGCCCCTGACCAAACCTACTTGACCATTTTCAATCCTCAGCCTTGGCGCAGAGCGGCAACCTAGCCGGTTGATTTACGAGGTCCCACTTCTAGCTCTGGGTCTGGAGCCTCGTCCCCTGTCTTCACAGCCACACTTGTTGGAAAACAACTTGAACATTTCGAACCCGGCTGCATCACTGTGAAGCCAGCCGATATCTTGGGGGATTATTTGAGCTTTATCGAGAGGAGAATGACGGCTTCTAGCTGATTCCTTCCTTCTCTCTTCGACCATCTTCGCATTGATGGCGGACTGTCATCCGTGTGAATCACTATTTCGAAAACAGGCGCTAACATGTGAAATACGAGATTTGTTGATGCCCAAGCCACCTTTCGCAGCTTGGAGTTAACTGGAGCAATCATGATAAACAATGGAATTCCCCATCAAATTGAGAAACGCTGATACCTCAACAGCTTGCTTGTTTAGTTTGCCCTCTCATTTCTTACGATCAGATTCGTTATGACACACCGGAATTTAGCATTCCCAATCCTCGGATAATATTGCAGCAAAAGTTGATGCTCTTTGCCATTTGACAGCAGATTCGCCGCACAAAGCTGCCGTATAGCTTCTACAATGTGCCGCGCAGGCAGGGTCCAACACCGTCTTTGCGGCGAGATCGACTACGACGAATGCGGCGGTCCTTGCGATTGCTGTGCCTCAACATGCCTCTGCTGCTTTGTATGGCCATGGGAATTATGGCTCTGGATTCCAGAAAAAAAGCGAGACTTTGAATCTAAGGCGCGTGCCCGTCGTATGGAAATAGCGGAAAGTATTGCCCCTTTACCAACACCACGCCTGCGAAATCTATCACCCGCCCCGTCAGGGGGACCACCTCCATCACGGAACCCTTACGCCCCAATACTGCCAAAACTGTATGGCCAGCGAGCGCCCAGGCCGGCGGGGAAACAGGACGATCAGACGTCCTGTCTATTCTTCAAGCTCAGCCCCGAACTTCGGCTCATGATATATCGTGAGGTCATTAGTGACTACAATATTGTCATTTCGAAGACGGGGATACCGCCGAAAGTAAATAGGCGTGGGAAGGAAAAACCAATGCCTTCCAAGCTGGACCACGTTAAATTCATAGAGGATGGAAACTACCCCAAGAAGTTTTCCCCCACAATCAGCGCGTTATACTCATCGACTCATAGCCCCAATTTCTCTGCCCGAATGCCGAGTCACAGGCTGCTTCCATTGCTACAAACATGCCGCAGAATGTATGTTATCCCATCCCCAACCCATCCCCCTCCATTTTTTACCTTTTGCATGGCGTGGACTTGCACTGCAAATGCACCAAAAAATAAAAACCACCGTTAATTATCATAACCCTGTTCTCCCCCATACTCTATGCCATACATACAATAACCCAAACCCCCCCAGATACGCTGAAACAATCGACTCCCTCTACTCCACCAACACCTTCTGCTTCGTCAACGAAAAACTATTCATGGGCTTCCATAGCCAGCTACTCCCCCAACGCTTAAATTCAATCACATCGCTATACCTACATACCAAATACAACAGGTTCAGCTTTCGAGGTATCAGCCAGGACGCTGCAAAGATAATCTGCTCCATGGCGGGCTTAAGGCGGTTGGATATTTTTATCCAGTGGCCTTATTCCCCACGGGGTCTTGGAGACCACCTTTATCTGCTGAAAGCATATCTTGACGAGCCCTTGAGGATGATTGGACGGTATGGGAATCCGGAACTTGTGGTGACAGTGCGGTGCCAGACGGAGCAGATGGAGGAGGCTGTTAGGGGCTTGGGGATAGATACTATTCAGTTGATACCACTGGGTACATCTGAGAGTTCGGGGGAAGGTACTGGTGGCACCCATGCAGAGGTTGGTGGGAGTTGGTTTTCGGATGTATGATATCGGGCAGTTCTTGAGACAGGCCGAATTAGAAGCAAGAGGGAGGGAGGGTCTGACCAAGGAAATATCTACTCCTGCTATGTTGTATTCCCTTGGTTAATAAGAAGATTTGAGCACAGATATAGGGACAACTATGAAGCGAAGCAGTGTTTGTATACAATAGAATTAGTATGTGATTCATCCCCAACATCTCCATGTCCTCTTTGTACATATATCATAAGACAAAAGCCCTCTCAAATCATCAGATGCAACATCTCCTTACTCAACCCTAGCCTCCCAGGGACACCACCTCACGCCGTAATCGCAATATCCGCACAATGCAAATAGATCTGCCCAGTCTGATAAGAATTCCACTTAAACCCCAACAGCGTATGATTCGACTCGATCTCAGGAATCTTAATCTTCTTCGTAACCGTATACCCATTCGCGATACTCGTGAAGCAGGACCCCAACTCCGCCCCATCAACCCCCTGACACCCCCTCGACCCCCCTTCCCCTTCAAACTTATTACACGTGAACCACTCATTATTATGACACAGCTCACCCTCCCCACCACAGTCTTCAGAAAACCCGCACTCCTGCCCCTCAACATCCGTACACGGCAGGATCCCCGCATCAAAGCACTCCTCGGCAGCCTGCTTCTCCTCCTCCGTCGGCAGATAGGCCGGGTCAATGAACTTGCTCACGATCGCCTCGTCCTGGCAGATGCGGTAGCTGAACATGCCGCCGTGGTCGCCGTTGTTGTCCACGCACCAGACCACGTCAACCACATCGCCGGCTTTGTAGGTGGCCACGATCTCGCTGCCCCAGTCGGATCCTGGCTGGTTGTAGTCGATGCTTGAGCGCGCGTTGTACCCGCACGGCCCGCTGCGGCCGACTGGGGCTGCGCTTAGGTCTGGCCAGGACTCGACGGGTTCGAGGATTGAGCATTCGGGGCATTCGTCTAGACCGGCCTGTGGGTGTGGGTTAGTTGAGGGCTTGCCTGCGGGGTGTGAATAAGGGGTGTACCTCGTTGCCGAGACGGGTACGGCTTGACGGTCCGGTAAGGTAGCCGTGGCCATAGGCGGATGCGGCCATGCCGAGGACGGTGAGGGCGGTGTACTTCATAGTTCTTGCTCACGGATATTGAAGCTGCCTTAGAAACGAGAGGGAAGAAGTTCAGCCAAGATCTGGATAATGTTTTCGGCGCCTTTGCTTGCTGGATCGAGTGTCGAACGGATCGAACGAACAAAGCGGACGGTTCAGATGTTTATATACTCATTCCAATCTGCAAGTGACAGGGAAGATTCGAATAATAAAACAAATCAGAAGAATCGAAACACGTTCACGTCCACCTAGTAAACCAAACAAGCCCCCTCTACATAGTACTAGTGGCCCAAAACGTATACTTCGGAGATTCAAGCCCCTTGATTCTCCCATTCCCTGTGTCATCTTAGCTCCGAATAAGAGAACAGCATCACGTCTATTAGGGCGAAAATATGTTTACCAACCTAACCAACACCATGTCTTAGACACCAGACAGGTAGCTACTAGACACTGCGCCGGGGGTTTCTCCAGAAAAATGCGGAGTGCAGCCAGGATCTTCACATGTCGAGCAGAGTAAAGCAGAAGTAGGATTCTTCAGGAAATGTTAGTTAGGTTTGAAATCCGACACTTGCAGGAGAAATTATTCACCATTTCAGAGTATCCGGGGCCGCACCGTAGGTCGGACGGTGACAGCTGCGGGGTTCCGAGTACGGGCCGAAGTGGATGAGGCCCGGGAAGGGCGGGATCCCGTGTTTTGGCGTTGCAGATCCCCGAGTTAGGGTAGTTGATTAGGCGGATTGAAGGCCTGTGGAAGAAAAGTCTGGAGGCATGGTTCCTGTGGAAGATGGTTGAGAAAGGGGGTGCGACTAGACGGAATGCTCCAAGTTGGTATGGAGTAGTTAGTATGAGCGATATCATCCCTCGCTACAAATCACCCCGAGGAATGGTTATCCTATCAAGATCAATAGTCAGCCGTAGTAACAATGAATCAATCACTCACTCGTCTCTCTTGTCTACCCAGGTGAGGTTGAAGTTGCCTCCACCCGATCTAAGGATCCCCGTCAGCCAAACCTTAAAGCGATTTAAGCAAACCGGCCTCGGGTCTTTATCGGGGTAACTCTGTGGGGTAAAATAAATGCGGAGGAAGGGGTTACACTCAGCGTTATTCCCCCATTTGCCCCTTGGCCCTTGTCCCAGTCCATTCTTCACCTACAGTCCCTTGAGGCTTGCTTGAGGCTTGAGAAGGATCCTCGGCTTCGCTTTGTTTCTCGAAGAATGCAAGTATCGCCAAGTGTGGCTAGTTAATATTGTTCGTTTCGGAAAAGGGTTTTCGTTTCATCAAGCCGGCTAGGATTAGCACGTAGAAATAAAAGTTTATGTAGTCCGTAGATTGACTCTATAAATTCGAACAAGAGCTGTGAAGAATCAAATGTGTATCTCATCCACACACCTAAACCCCAGCTAACCCAAACCAAAAAACATAAAACAACAAGGTCTAATTAATCATTTTCCCGCTCCGTGCCGTGTACAGTACACCAAATCGAAAATCAGAATATGAAAGTGAATAGCCCCAAACCAGATAAGGTCAGGGAATGGCGGCTCAAAGAAAACATTTACACCCCAGCCAGCCAACGCCGCGGAGGAACTTAATAGGCGTACAGGTGTACAAAATCATCGAAACCATTACCTCGTGGGATAATGAACATGGATGATAGAGATATGTGAATGAGATGAAATAAGAGGGGAAAGTAAGTCATGGAATAGCCAAGGGTGGGTGGGGAGAGAATGCTCTTGATCCCCCCCCCTTAGAAGAAGTGGCTAAAATGAGAAAACATTGGAATGGGTGTATAGTATAGTTTCAAGCTCTTTAATTAGTTGTGATGTCATGGTGCCAAACAGCTCGGGGGAATCTGGATATATAAGAAGAATAATATGAGGGAACGCAAAATAAAACAAACGCCCGGCTGCTCCCAAGAAGAAGAAAAGCCAAAAGTACATGGAAGAGGAAGAAACAGCCAAAAAAAGGGGGGGGAAACAAGATATGCTAATTCGTCAAAGCGCGCTCATAAAACACTAAATATGCTTGATCGTTGTGCAGAGCATCAGCAGGTCTCAAACTCGCCGGGTTGAAATCCGTTACTCGTTGGTCGTCGAATTTCCGCCAGCAGCCTCGCCTATCATCCCTGACCAGGGAGATATAGTGTCCTTCACTGCTTGAAGAACCTATGTGGCGAACAATTCCGTACGCGTTGTAGATGTATGGAGGCGTGGTTGCAAGTTCTGGTTTGGTTGTGGCTGCATCAGGGCCGCTACCATTGGGAGCAGAGGATGGTCGGGCCATGAAGGGTGTAAGGTCCAAGCCGGTGATGGGGAAGCTGATGGGGGTATGTATTTTGCGGGTTTGTTGGAAACGAGAGAGCGTAAACCGCTTAAAATGGACGACTAGGAATCGCGGGGCGCGAGTCAGGATGATTTGCTTGGTTGCCTCGCGTTCACGTCGGCAATGTGGGCATTTCCAAAAGTCTTCGCCGTCAAGCATTTCCTCCTGGCAATAACTCTTCAAACAGTGGTAGAGGTCGCCGACGCCGGATGTTGGGATCTCCACGCTAATGCTAAAGAATGCTTCATACGTCGTTGATGTGCGCCGGCACGTTCTGCATCTTAGTCGGCTAGCGTGCTGTCCCGCAAACAAGGAGGAAATGTATGACATTTCGCGATGGCAGTATCGGTTCCATTCAATTGTCGAAACCTGCTCGATAGGCATCTGCTCACGGCGCAATTCTTGCTCAAACGTCAGGGGTCGGAGCGGCGTTCGATCCCAGTTCACATTCAGGTCTTCGTGAAGACAATCGAGGAGCACATCGAAGAATTCCTTTGCATCCTGTTGTCGGCTACCAGCCCATTCGGGATTCAGACGGCCTATGAAATTGCGAAATGACGTAGGGCGGATCACGTCGACGTCATTTTTCCATAAAGAACGTACTAGATTAGCGTACAAGCCAGGAAGGATCCCCTGAGAGCCCTTCCAGTTTTTCTGCACGTTGGAGTGGAACCGGTTGTCAATAAAAAATTTAGTTAATTGAACCGTGACGTTTAAACACTGGATAATCGAATTCATATAGCATGTCGAACCCATGTTGACAAGACCCGTGCGAGGAAGTTTCATGCGGTCAATCGGTGAGCTGGCAGCATACAGTGCTGCTTTGGATGCGGATGATTGACGGGCGAGAGGGGGTTGAACTGGTCGCCCATCGGAGACGCCACTATAAATAGGTCGAGGAGCAGCAGGGGTAGGACGAGAGAGGGATGGGGGCATTGAACTCTCGGGTAGAACGGTCTGTGCAGAAATCGGATGGACTTGCCTACCAACCATGGACTGCCTGACGTCTTGAGGCTCCGGGAATCTCCTGAAAAAATCTTCATAATCGTGCACGAATGGGCTAGGAGGCTCTAGCTCTTGATCTTGAAGGCTTTCGGGTTCTTCTGTAATGGCACCTTCCTCTGTTACGTAACTGTTCGGGTCAATCTCTTCGTTTTTGGCCTTCTCCAGCCATGCACGCTCTTCTTCTGGGTTGAGAGGTGTAAATTCGCGTAGCCTTCGTTTCCGAACCTCCCAGCTCGAATTGGCACTGGCCGTGGGGAACCGCCTCAGAGGTTGCGCGGTACCTGGCACTGGTTTCCGAGCGTGAATCCGGCTTATAACAGCTGCGGTTTGAGAAGTGCGTAATGAATGCGGCCCAAAGAGATCGACCCAGGCATCAAGTCCACCAACTAGAAGGGCGGGTTGACGACCCTCTTTGAGCGGCTTGTATGCATTAAATTCGTACAAAGTGTCATAGAGAGCTCTTAGGTGCGGCAGGCTAGTCCCCGCAGGGGATCCAACGAGATAGGAGGTTTCTCGAGTACTTTGATCGTAATAGACTACTAGATCAAACTCGTTGCGTCGGCCGAAATGTGACTGTTCTATATCTGGGCTGAGGACAAGGCGATCTTCAAGATCCTCAGCAGAAACATTTTCCTTCAATGCAACCGGCTCTATACACATAATTGATTTGGAGTATATATGGCCGTTATCAAATCTATCTCGCGGGCGGACATCGATAAGCAAAACTTCGTATTTTTGGAGGTATTCGTGGAGCTTCTCTGGTTGTATTGTTGGTTGCAGCGGTATATCCGGACCACACGTTGGCGTCCCTGCTCTCGAATGGACGCCGTTGGGGGTGGACGATCGGTATGAGTAGTCATCACTGTTAAATCCATTGGAGTTGTGACCTTGGTTACCCCAATTTGTCGATTGGCGAGAGAAAACAGGACGCGCACTTTCGGTCGACGTTCTTGGGGGGTTTGATGGAGGTTGGGAAGGAACTGTATAGCCAGGATTATACGCCGGACTAGGATAGCGGGGAAGGGACGAGTTCATAGGATCCAAGGGGACTTTTGGCGGGATAATTGGAGGTCTGCGAGAGGAGTTCATCTCACGGGGCCCAAGAGGCCGTGGACCTGGGGGCCCAAGCGGGGATGATGCGCTGCCTCGTGATTGTGGCCGTTGATGGGCGACACCAGAATCCAACTCTGCAAGCGAAGCGGTCGAAGAATTGGCATTTTGGGCGCCAACGCTGAGGCCTAACGGAATTGGATTTCGATTTTGGCGGGACATTCTCAATTCTGCAAACCGTTTGGCGAGAGGGTCCGTCGCACCTGCTTCTGGGCTCAGGGGCTTGCGAAGGGGCATCTCAGACTTCGGTCTTAGATCGAGATTTGGCGCAACTGCGGCGGCACCCAAAGGCGGACCGGACAATGGTCGATTCGCCTGGAAGCTTGACGGACTGGGCATGCGGAGTGGCGGACTATTAGGAGGTTCGGTATGGCGATGTGTAGCATTAACAGGCTCCGCTGACATGGCTCGCCCATGTTGTAGCGGCGCTGGTATGGATGCATTCGTTGTTCTACTCTGGTCTATGTTCCGCTTCACACTTGTCATGGTACCTTCTTGAGATCGAACAGACTACAAAATCAGTATAAATACGGAGCCAACGGCGCATTGGACCCAGATCAGTACTTACAGCGATTAGTTTTATAAAGCGATCATTCCAGCCTGGGTGTTGCCGCCTCATATAGTCATAGTCCGGGTGATCAGGAATACCGTTGATGGCGATTTCTGAAGCGCGCAAATAATGATTAAAGGCCACGTCCAGCTGCCCTTTACCAAGGGATAATTTTGAATTCTGGATAGCATCCTCCGAGATGCGGAGGAGCTCATTCAACTACATCGGACAACCGTCAGTCAGCACATGAACGGGGCCGCTCTGTCGACGGCACTTACGGATACGTCTTCTTCTATTTTCGCGGCCGCGGTTATTTTCTCAGGCTCGCGAGCGGAATGCGGGGCTCCTCGCTGGGGGTCGACATAGGGGCCCCCATTCCGGGGATATGATTGATATCCCTTTTCTCCCCGCATTATAATCCCCCTTCCAAGCACGGTAGAGGGTGCTTCCCGGCGGTGGTCCCGACGCAGCAAAGCTGCGCAGCATCAGAATCTATCCAATATCGGTATACAGCGGCAGGCAACCCGCATCGTCGGGGTGAAGTGTCTGGGTGATTAAGGGTGGTGCACGGGGGGTGAGAGGCTTCCCCACTAAGCTGGGACGGGCGAAATGGAAGGGCGCGTGGAAAAAAAGAGCGCCAGGGCGGAAGACGAAGCGAGAGGCTCGAAGAATCGAGATAGCAGCGCCAGGGAAGGGGTGTATGCGCAGAGAACTGGAGATAGAGAGCGAAGTGTCGTTGAGGGCGTGGGAGACAGATGGTCAAAGGTCAAAAGTGACGATGCTTGGCATACGCGGCTCAAGGCACGACGTCAGCGGGCGGAGTGTATTCTATGCTGTTTCCTGCTGTGGGATGACCGTACAGGACGAGGCTTATTACTGCCAAGCCGCAGAATACTGCGTAGTCCACGTGACCGTACCGCAATATCGTATTGTCCGTACGCGTCCTGCATACCGTAACTTACCGCGCCGCAAGGTCCCAGGCCAAACACGCCAAACACCGACCTCACACCAGCGAAGGCAGCGGCGAAACAGCTTCACCCGCCCGCCAGCATCGACTTCGACATCAACATCAGCGTCACCAGTCCCCTTGTCTAGCACCACGACGACTGCTCTATTCTCCCGAGCCTCCACCTCCCAGTTGCTGAGCTGCGTGCGCTGCCGCTCTCCCAACGACGTCATCCCCCTCATCCGCAGTGATCTCGCTTCGCCCCAGCAGTTCCGTCATTCCCGCTGCTCACAGCTCGCACCCCTTCCCGCCATCTAGGAGACCACTGTTGGGCCTGCGATTTCTAAATTACCGTCACCATGGCGGGCTGGTTTAGCTCGGCCTCGCCTTTTGACGAGCAGATAGAGAAGGCGACCTCATCCTCCTTGTGCGTGCCTCTCCGCCCAACTATCACCAGCCGTGCTGACTAGAGAGTAGAGAAGATATTGCTGCGAATTTGGAGATCTCAGATGTTATTCGCTCGAAAAGCGTACAGCCTAAAGAGGCTATGAGGGCCCTGAAACGGAGATTGGACAGCAAGAATCCAAACGTGCAGTTGGCAACTCTGAAGGTTCGACATCCATCCCCGCGAGCCCCCATTGTTCATGTTACTGATAAGGACTCAATTCTAGTTGACCGATACATGTGTTAAAAATGGAGGGACTCACTTCTTGACGGAAATAGCTTCGCGCGAGTTTATGGATAACCTAGTTTCGTTGCTTAGAATTCAAGGTCCCGCGATGCTCAATGATGAAGTGCGGTCAAAGATGCTGGAATTAATTCAGACCTGGGCCGTAGCTACCGAGTCACGACATGACCTATCGTACGTTGGAGAAACATACCGGGGCCTACAAAGAGAGGGATTCCGCTTTCCTCCTAAAACGGAGGTCGCAAGCAGCATGCTAGACAGCAGTGCGGTAAGTGACCATCCAGTATAGTCATTCTATAGAACATGCATTCTAACTAGGTCGACTTGTCAATAGCCTCCCGAATGGATAGACTCAGACGTATGCATGCGCTGCCGGACTGCCTTCACATTCACGAATCGGAAGCACCATTGCCGCAACTGCGGGAGTGTGTTTGATGCTCAATGTTCTAGCAAATCCATTCCCCTTCCTCATCTAGGAATCATGCAGGCTGTGCGAGTCGATGACGGGTGTTATGCCAAACTCACCTCGAGATCTTTCAATCCCCCGGCTTTGCCTAATCGGGCTACACAGAAATCTTACCCATTATCGAAACCCGCAGCCCCGATGGAACCTCGAGGTGCTCGTGTAGAGTCGGATTTCGACGAGGATCTTAAACGTGCCCTGCAAATGAGTCTTGAAGATGTAAAAGCTCACAGTGGAGCTGGTTATGTTCCACAGTCGCAGCCAGCCAAGCCAAAGCCAACCAAGACAGAGCCCGCCAAGACAGAGCCTCACGGATCCTCGCCCAGAGAGGAAGAAGAGGACCCAGATCTACGAGCTGCGATAGAAGCGTCGTTGAAGGACATGGAGGAACAGAAACAGAAGCACGCAGCCGCTTTGAAACACACCACTGCGGCAAATTCTGCAACTCCTACTACTTCTACCACCTTTATGCCAAAGAAAGATTATGAACTAAGTGCGGTTGAGGCGGAGAATATCAATTTGTTTTCGACTCTCGTTGACAGGCTGCAACACCAACCCCCCGGGACTATTCTCCGCGAACCCCAGATCCAGGAATTGTATGAAAGTATAGGGGCACTGCGGCCGAAACTCGCCCGCACTTATGGGGAAACCATGAGTAAACACGGTATGTCGCCTGGTTTTATTTTCAGTGAGAAGCCATTACTAACTATATCAGATACCCTTCTTGACCTTCACGCCAAATTAGCAACGGTTGTCCGATATTACGATCGCATGTTGGAGGAACGACTGTCGAATACTTATGCTCAACACACCCTGGGCGCGTATGGCGCCATCCCGCCTAGCGAAGCAGCTTCGAACATATATCCTTCGATGCCACCAAATTTTGCTGATGGGCGTGGTGCTGCTGGTGCTGAAAACTTCTATTTCGGCTCAGCGGGGGGTCCTACACAGTATCAGCAACCTGAACGCCGTCCGTCCGCCGGGCGTAGCTATGAGCAGCACCAGCGGCCGTCAAGGCAGATGTCCAGTTCTGGTTCATTTCAGCCCCATCATCAACCTGAGCGGTGGGATCAACCAAACGATTATCAGCAGCCCATATCGCCTCCACCGGCAAACCCCCCAGTTTCATATTCAGGCCATCCTCCCCAGGGGCAACCCGGACAGTTTGAGCAAGGCGGACCTGCTAGCTTTTATAACCCACAAGCTGTTACGAGCCCGATTGGTCATGAGCCTAATGCGGTTCCTGGACCATATCCTTCCGCACCCGATTCATCATACCCGCAATCCCCGACCATGCGAAGAAATTCACAGTTTCAGCAGGCTCAGGCACCTCCAAACCTCAATCACTCTCACCCTACTCAGCCTTCAGCATTAGACGCCAATCGGTCCCCTCCGACTCAACAACCAACGTACCCCATTCAAGAAGCGCCCGAAACTGGACAGTTCCAGCAACAAGAACCTCCCAGCCCCCTACCCCCAAATATTGCTCAGCCGTCACAGCCTTATCAATGGCCGCCGCAAGACCAAGTACCCAGTCATTCATATATGCCACCAGCAGGAATTGACTCGTATCAAAACTTCGGTGCTATGGCCCCAGCCCCGAACAAGCCGTACCTAGCCCATGAACCGACCTCAAAACCGGCTGAACAGAATAGCCTGATTGACCTAATCGATCTATGAGATGCGCCTTCTTACCAGGAACCGGTGGTGTTGATTGTATTTTATAATATGGTTTTGATACCCGGCATAGTTCATGCCGCTTTGGGTTGTCGCGATCACAGCCAGAATTTGCCGTTTGCAACAGCCTTTGTTCCCCCCTTTGCGTTTTTGTGTCTTGGTGTCCTCCCCCCTGAGCGGGGCATTCTGATATCTGCCCATGTTATGTCCCCCCTAATGTGTGTACGTATGTAGTTTATTTGTTTGCTTGACGGAGTAGGGGAGATCAGCTATTGGCCGGTTCGGCTAAATTATTGACTTTGGATATTTGCATTGTGATCTGTTATTTAGAGTGGTGCAGGACGTATAAAGTGTAATACCTACATTGGGTTCCTCGCAATATGCAGTCCTTATCATTTATCATCCTTCAAGGATTCCACGCCCAGAACCCGCATCTGGCCCCCGTAATATGGCGGCTGTTTAGGCTTTCCTTAACCAATCTTTAACTGGAATTAGGGCTGGCCGGGTTAGGGTTTGAGTCACGTGCCAGTTCTCACCGCCTTCTGGATCAGGCATTTCATCATCGTTTTCCAACCTCATCCCTTGTCTTGCGCTGCTTTGTTCGTTTGATATAGCTTCAGCTGCTCCGTTTCCGCTCCTTAAGGTTCGTACGTCTTCTCTCGTCATTGTTGTTGTCTTGCTGTCCAGTTAGCTGACTGCGCCGTTGCCCTGCCAGATCTCGCGCCGTCTGCGCTGCCTATGTAACTCTTCTGTACCTCCAGCCAATTGATCGCGTCAGCCAGAACTACAACACCCCCTCTGGCCCTACCCCCTTTCCTTGCCAGTTCCTTGGAGCTGGTAGAACTGCGCAACTCGATTTCAGCTCCTCAACCATCCTCGCTGCGCCGAAATTCCATGACGCTTCCACGCTGCAAGCACTGACAAGGACGGGTTCTACCGTACACCCGGTTGATACCTCTGATTCGCCCACCGAACCGCCCGTAGCCCAACATGCCGTCGAATAACACGGCATCTCCGACGAAGCGTGCGGTGTCCGACAACCATTCAGTCCCACCTCACCAGTCGCCCTCCACCCACGGTGGCCTCACGCATTCGAACAAAGTTTCAACAGCGGCTCATAAACCACATCGGCCGCATGTCTTTGCATCACACCGACCGCATATGCATGCGCGCAATCCGTCGTTAAAAAACATAAATAGGCTGCAGAGGCTGGCTGCGGCTCATAATTTTCCAGGGGAAGGCGATACCCACGTTGCACCGGCGCTGAGACACCATCAGCGCAAAAAGTCGGCGCCTGCCTCGCCATCGTCAAGTCCGCGTCCTGGTCAGAACGTTCGGTGGAATGGGTCGACGGTTTCCCTGCGCGAGCATGCGACGAATCCTGGGATTAAGAAGAACCTTTCTACGCCTGCGCTGAGAAGGAATGGGTCTGGGATTCTGGTGAAGAAGAATTACGCTCTGAACAAACCTGCTGGGCTGAAGAAGACTGTTGGCTTTGAACTTGTGGATTCGGATGAGGACGAGTGGGAAGATAATACTAGCTCTTATTCTCCAGAGAGCACGAGGCGGAACTCGGTTGTCACCGCTAAAATGAGCTCGGATAATAGCCCTCATTCGACACTTCCCGCGACGAAGTCACCCTTGGCGCAAGCAAGCAGCAGCATGGCCGGTGCAGTCAGCCAGACTTTGGCTTCTCAGGAAACATCGTCAGGTCTAGCTAATGGCCAGACAACTGAGCCTTCTCAAGAACAACGTCATCTCGATCAAGACGATATCGCTACACGCATTCTTCACAATCCTCACTCCTCCAAAGTCCCCCCTGCCATATCGTCTATCTCCGCTACCGCGGCGCCGCCAGCAGCAGATCGAAGCGCGCACCCCCCCTCCTTCCCCACTCTAGCTTCCAGCCATATCCGCTCAGAGTTGTCCGGACCCTGGACGGCGGTTGGGACACCCAACAACCCACACGGGACCTCTTCTTCTATCGAAGGTGGCGTATCAAGATTTCTTATGAATAATGGTAATGTCGCCGGAGCCACCTCTGAGTCCGATGTTACAACCCCATCCTCATTCCTACCGCATTACCATCCCAATACTCCTCCCTCCCCAGAAGCGAGTTCCAGGCGACCTGCCTCCCGTCGAGGTCAACAAGAACCACCATCACGAACACAACAGAAACTATGGCTCCAGCGAACAGCAGTGCTTACCACATCCCCTCCCGACCCCTCTATGACAGGGCCATCTCCAGCTATCCCCACATCGGCTTTAGAAGACACGTTTATGGCCGCCACACAGTCTCGACGTGGATCTAGCGCACACATGAGAGATGGTCGGCGGGCCGTAATCGGCCCCAGCGGACCGTCAGGAACGAATACAGACAGTGAAACAAAGCGAGCGCGAAAGATATATGACAAATACTCAACGGAATTCTCAGTCGTCCGCCGCTTCCACGGACCCATCGCAGAGAGCTTCCAACGCCTCCAATCCCTGACCCTCCCGGATGCAAAAGCAAATAACACCCCGCAGCAACACGCAAGCAATGGAACCACTCTCGCGAACGGCAATGTCCATAAGACGCCCAAGCGAGCTCCCCCCACTACAACGGACCCCGACCCAACCCCCAACGGCCAATTCCTCACCAAACTCCCCAAATCCTCCAGTCAAGTGCGCTTCCGCGCTGCAGACGAGGCCGCACACGTACCGGACTCGGAGGAGCCTGCTGAGCGGTTGGACGTGGAACACCAACATAAACAGCAGCGGCCTAATTCAGTCGCGGTTGTTTCGGCGGATGGGAACGTATATGATGAACAGATTGAGGAGGAGGGGGATGATAATGGGCATGCCGGTGGTGTCGGTGGGGCACACGCGGGGTATAGGTCGTATCAGCCGGATGGAGTGGAGTTGCTGCTTCGGAGGATGTGGGATAGTAGGGAAGTTGCGGTGATAGGGGATTGATTGACAGTCGTTCTTACTTTTACATGTTTTTGTGGTTTGGGATATATCCTTTTCATACCTACGGTGTTTATTTTATCCCTTTGACGCTTTACCTGGTGTTTTGGTATGCGTCCATCTTACAGTTTGTGTGAATTTCCTGCTGTTGTACTTTTTGTTTAGTCCTGCTTGTTGTTCATCCATCGGTGGTAAATAGCGTGTTGTTCCATTTCTCAGGCATATGTTCTTCTTTTCTTTTTTTTTATATTTTATTTGCATTTCCATTTTTGAAAACCTTTTAACTTTTCCCCCCTTGTCCATAGCAGACGCATGGACTTGCAATATATATGGATGTATTTAACATCAGCCATTTACCAATTTCTAATATGTATTTCTGCACTTTCCGCTTCCTCCGCTTCCCTCCTCGCATATTCACCCATTGCATACCAGCATGACCCACCCCTTATCATCAGCAACGCCTAACTCGCTACTTACCTAACCACCCCCCTCTTTACTCCCTCCTCAACCCCCTCGTCCCCGGCAACACCACCCAACTAACCCCAGTAGCAACAAACAGCGCAACAACAATCGGCTGCAGGACGTGCACGCCGGCGCGCGCCGCGATGACGCCCGTTAGAGCGGGGAAAACGGCGCCTCCGATTTGGCCGAGGACGAAGATGAAGGCTGGGGTTTTGTTTGGTGGGTTAGGTAAGGGGTTAGGGCTGATTTGGATTTTGGATTTGGATTTGGATTTGGAGGGTGAGAGGGGTTGGGAGGGAGGAAAGGAAAGGGGTTGGGGGGGACGAACCAATTGCTGATGAGCGGGTTTCCGGGGTGAAGAGTTTTGAGGAGACGGAGATGCCCTGGGGTTGGGTATGGGTTAGAATCGTTTGGGGGGAGGGTGCATTACGAAGAGTAGAGGAGAAGAGGGGAGGCTTACTGTAGCGAAAAAAGGCCCCGAGAAGAACCCGATTAGTGAGATAGCGATAGCTTCCACGATGATATTTGGGACCCTGATAATATTATGATCAATCAGCTTCGGGGGGGGGGGGGGGCGGGCGGGGGGGGGGGGGGGGGGGGGGGGGGGGGCAGCGCAAGCTGGGAGCAAGCAAAGCGAGCGCCATGCGACTTGTTATAATTTATATTAAATCGATTATAGTAAACTAGTAGTACCCTGTAATCTGTACTTTTATACATAGATATAACAAAACAGCCCATCTGTTGTACTAAGTAAATCGCCAAGTGGAAATCCACCAGCATTAACCCCAAGCTCTATGATGTCCTCGAGTGTGGTATTTGCTGAGGGAGGATCATTGAAAACAGTATGAGTTCCTGCCACAGCATGCAAACGTGTTTCAGGGTCCTGATTTTGCCAAATCCACCAGACACGATCAATCTGTCCATGATGAAGATAGAAGGCAGGGTCGCCAGGAGAGGTGAAAAAGTCCTTTGTTAACAACATGTTAGTTAGCTACTGGATTCTACGAACGACGGGTTTGATCTCGGGATCACTTACACCACCAGGGTCGCCTCCGATTGTGTAATGCCCGCCCGTATGGACGCCGAGAAAGAGCGCCTCAAAATCACCTTGCATCATATTCTGAAACGAAAGTACATCCTTAGTACTAGTGATAAGAGATTCGATATCCTCGGTTTTAGTCCACCCACTTGAAGCAAAAACGGAGATATCACGGCGTAGGCAGCGCGGATTATATCCAAAAAATTCAGGATTTGCTTCAATTCCATCCATGGCGGGAGCGATGGGACCCAAATTGACTTTCATACTAGAATTCCCCACCACAAAACACCGTCAGTCATCTCAATCGCGCAATGTGGCCGTATAGTCACAGTCACTTACTCTTTGAATGGACCACTTGTAACGCATCCTCCACCCTCCCCTGGAGGGATCACCGTGTAAGGTGTCGCCTGGGTGCCATTATGGGCGAAGAATGCACCATTTCCAGACATGCTCGTGTCGGAGCCGTCAAATATGGGAGAGGATAGCGGGTCCATGGCATACAGACCCCAGTCCCAGTATGGTTGGTATCCCTTATATCCGCACTCGTTTCGCAGAGCCTGTTCATACGTCCATGTAAAATATCGATGCCACGACAAAAAATTCCCCTGGTTCGAGTTAGCTGCAGGATTCTATATATAAGCCGGAATCCATGAAATGAATGGAATGAATATACGGTTGCATGTATAGACATCGTCTGATTTATATGCGTTGCCACAAAATCATCGAATCGTGATCTAACCCCTGGAACCTGGGACAAGGGAGTTTTCGGTTCCTTTTTCTGGAGGCATAGTACAGCATCAATGTACTCTCTTCTTTCGCGTTTCGATAGCGAACCCCTAAACAGCCCGACAAAACCCAAAAGGAGGAAATAATCAGCAAGATCGACATCTTATAATACAAACAGCCCAGAAATGTTGCGTATAAATAAACATACCATTCTCTTCGAAGAGCCACATTATACCAATTGCATTTTCTTGTCCCAGTATTGGGGAAATTCTTGAGGTCGTAGAGAAGTCGATTGGTAAGGCCCTTCGCGGCCAAGGCATGAACAGGATCCCAGGCTCCGGCAGTGCTAATAAGCAGAGTCGACACCAGGCTCCAGAAGACAAAGACGAAATGCATGCTTTCGGAGGAGAGGAACACGATCTTTGCTAGAATTATGATAAAGGGGTTACCAGAGTGGAAGGAATAGCAGCCTATATAAAAGCATTAAGCCGTACGCACACCGAAAAAAGGCAATTCGGGTGGAGACGGTGAATAGGGAGATGCTAGAAATGGAACAACGGGGCGAATGGAAAGCAACCCATCTTCCAACTTCAATGCCGCTAGGATTGGCAAGAGTGTTTTCAAAGAAAGTTAGCTAAAGGTGGAGGCTCGATGCTCGTGCGGGATTACATCTGTTGGCTCATCTCTTCTGCGAATATGACTGCCGATGGATAAATAAACCTGCAAATAGTGTTTAGCCTTCTGAAAATAATTGTCTGAAATTGCTGTCCGCGGCTAGATGCAGCGGCCATGCAATGCAAAACATACACACTAAAAAATGAACCCAAATAAAAGTCTAACCTCATATTCTTGCCGTTAGTCCGCTGCTGTATTGGACCGGTAGAGTAAAGGTCTAGGTCGTTGACTGGGTGGAGTGAGACAGATGAAATTTGCGCCGGATTCCGCCGGGGCAACAAAGTAAGAGCGGAGCTTTGGCTAGCAGTAGGGAATATTTGGTATCATGGAGGAGAATACTCCTGCGCTAGGAAGAAGCAGTTCGGGTTTCCCTCGTGGAAATCCCCCATTCATTCTGGGTGCGATCTAGCCCGCCATCGAGCCATGACTATATTTGTCCGACAGGCTTCTCTCAAGAGAAAGAAAAGCCCAGGAAGAATTGATAATGTTTCTTTTCAGACTGTTTCCCAGGTATATCTTCATGTCATGCCTGTGTTTGGGGAGCCATCGGCAGAATCGACAGAAAAGAGCCACAAGGCATGGCGGGTGGCATACACGTTGAGATAAAAGCACCAGTGAGTGATATGCTCAGTATTTAGAACTAGATCAGATCCAGGCCCCGGAACCCATGAAGACCACGTTTTTTTTTGTCAGATATAGAGAGGCTGAGGTTGCATTCAAGAGTTAACTACTTAGGCGAAAAACAAGCCTCCCGCCGCCAACCATGCGAATGCGGTCTCGGCTCGAGTCGGACCGGCTTCCCGTTCCATCCGGGAGATTCGCCTTGTGTGATTGGCCAATGGTTAAATGCCACACGCGCTAGTGACGAGCTTAATTGAACCTTGCCTGCTTTTCTTTTGATGATTTTATCCACCTCAACATCCTCGCTCCCTTGTCCTAGACTCCCAGGGCGCTGCCACGAAAGAAGTATGTGCCTGTCTCGCTTCAACGCAGCAAACCCTCAGCAACAGCATTACGATCTAGGATATCTTCACTTGTCCTTTTTAGCGTGGTACGCTTCCTTGCTCTGGCCTGCTGGCAACGTCCCAGAATTCGGTCCTCCGAATCGCTCCTGGAGCAAGACTCCCAGGGCTCCAAGAGTAGGGCAATATAAAATCTGGCCTGAACCCTTCCACATGCAAATCGGCTGTCTATTCAGTTGCATTCGTCATTCGATATTCAGTTTGCTGATCACTCTGTGGATTTCGCCGATCAGGAAAACACCAAGATCAATTCCTCGCGATTAGGTTCATCTGCATGTTTGGCAGTTTTTGCCCCTCTGCTTGCCGATTGGGTGTTGGCCGCCCACTTAGCGTAGAGGGGAATATCAACTCAACTACTACGTTGGTTACATATCTAACATTAGCCCATCCTATCTAACCGGAAGGTATTCATGGACAAATGGGCAAGTTATGGAAATTCTCTCTTGCTGTCAGATTTTGGCGAATAAGCATTTTCTCTGGCTCCTTTTGCAATTAAACCAATAATAACAAGTTATAATCTGGGATTCTAGCTTCCTCAGCCTGGCCGATAGCCTTGTTATGAAGAGACCGAAGCCTCAGGGGTACCCTAGCTCGATCCCCCTTGCCCGATTTCTCAATTTCCCACCCACCATTAGCGAACTCAATTTTTTTCTTACTCTCATTGTTTTTGTATAGGCACATGCCTCGCGCTGTAGCGGCGCACCTGGGACTGGTTTTCCCCTCAAAGATTCAGTCCTTTTGTGACGAATGTCCTCTCGCTGCCGTCTAGGGGGAGGCATCAAGTCTGGAGGTATCTTGACGTTGACGTTCCCGATAACTTGACCCCTTGGGCATAATTTATCATTTGTTTATCGAATACTCGGTGTATTTCCATTCCTCTAACCTGTTTTATCTATCCTCTATCTGTTATTTTACTGTATGGTAAAATGCTTTCTGCACTTGCTCTTCGGACTTTTACTGGGGCCCATGCTGAAGGCCCTGGGCCCTGTAGTTCCCCCTCCACATAATCAAGTCACAGCAGAGAATGCCTGTATCTGCATACAATCCACATGCATACATTCATTCCCGGTTTCATCCCTCTTTTGGGTGACTAGCACCGAGTACAACCCTTGAGCCTTGCTAACTCATGCGAGAAATCGAGAGAGAAAAATTTCTGTTCTTTTCCACAACTGTTAAGACTGCGATTCGATGCCACGCGGCACGGGATCCCTACTCGTGGACCGGGATAGGTTTTGGTGTCCCAATTCATTGACAAACCCTCGGAGTCTACCCCCTGTTTCAGCGGCTCCTATGTGTAATATCCATGAAGGTTTCGAGTCTCGGTCTCTCTTTTATCCCTGGGCGCACAGGCCAAGTCTACCCCTCTAGTTGCATTATATTTGTGCTCTTCTATTGTATAAACGACGGTGGCCACCCCGGATTTCGAAAATTATTATTCTTGACAAATCTGTGATCATTGACTGTCTTTGCTCTCGGACATATGGAACGCAGAGGTATAACCCTTGGGCTCAAGAAACTTACGACCTCGTTGCAGTCGATGAGCTTCCACTCCGTTGCTTGAAACTGGTGGATCTCTATTTTATTCCCATCCCTTTTCGCCCGTTGTGCCTACTATCTCGTTTTTTTCTTGATGCCGTCGAATTTGCTGGCGAGGCAGGACCTTGCCGCCGATGGCCCTCCGAAACTGGATCCGGCATTTATTGCCGAAACCAGAGCCCCGTACCTCTTAACTACCCAAGGGATCATGTTTGGTCTTGCATCCGCGGCAGTACTCTTGCGGGTCTACGTCCGGATGTTTATGCTTAGTGGCCTCGGTGTTGATGACTATGTGATGCTTGTCGCCGCTGTATGTGGTTTATTTGATTGACATTTCCCATCTTCCATTTCCCCAAGATATCTTAGATTGCTGTGTCCCCATCAGAAATGATGCTAATGTGTATAACCTAGTTATGCTCGGTGGCCACGTTGACAACGTTTGTTGGCGAGACACAAAATGGCCTGGGCCGTCATTTCGCTGCGGTTATGCTAGAACCCGATCTGATGAAACCGTTTGGCCAATACATGTTTTTTAATTCTATATTCCTTGTCGCGGGAATAAGCTTAGTAAAGATATCATTGGGATTTTTCTTACTGAGGGTAGCCCAACAGAGCCGCTGGCGGAAGTTTATCATCTTCATGATCGGTAAGATATGCATTCCATCGTTTATTCAGGGATAACACCACAAGGATTGCAATGGAGAGAGGTGTCACTATTCTAACAGTGGTCATTTAAAAGGGTTCTTGGTTCTATTCACCCTAGCATGTTTAGGGACTCTTATATTCCAATGCCTTCCCGTGTCGGCGGCATGGGATTACGGGTTACGGGATAACGGGAAGACGAAGTGTTTAACGCCGAATACTTACCTGCATATTGGCATCTTCAACAGCTGTAAGATCAGCCCTTATCCCGGCTCCTGCTCTCAAGGACCATGCTAAATTCTTGTCCAAAGCTATCAATATTGCGACGGACATTATATTTGCGACAATCCCTATTCCCATGTTTTTCAGGATTCAGGTGAAAATGCGTCGAAAGGTTATCCTTATTGGTATTCTCGGCTTGGGTTATTTGTGTGTAACTCCCCCGTCCTTTTGGGGTCTTTGAAATGCTAATGAACCGACAGTGCATGCGCTGCGGCCGTTGCCAAGCTCGTTCTTCAGATCGGAGTCAATCAAAATAAAGATTCAACTTGGTATGGATTGTTCCTTCAGCAATCGGGAAAAGAAAACACTCTCTAACGTATCTTCTAGGGATGCTGACTATTATATATGGAATGGGTCCGTTGTCTCCCCTCTAATCCCCCTCCCGTGTTTTATCTTTCCCTTGAGCTTTGAAATTTTGTTGGCAATCCCGTCTAACTTTTGCGAATACTCCACCCTTATAGAGTCGAGTTTTATGTTGGGATTATTACGGCTTGTCTACCAACCTTAAGACCCCTATTTAAATCCCTCCTCGATAGTTCGAAGACCTTGACTGGGCGCCGATCACGTTCCCGCCAGACAAACGGGTATTACGTCCACAACGATTCTAGTCACCCATTAGGTTCGTATAACTCTAAGAACACCCGGGCCGTTCGAGACAAGTACGACGTGCAGGTCAGTTCGAACCGCGACAGATTAGATAGCAACAACCGGGGGAGCGACAATGACTGGGGGCGAGGATATTCACCTGATGAATACATTTTGTCCAAGTCAAATGGAGAAAAAGGATCAACTAGGATTGTTCGAACCACCGAGATTTCGGTTCTCTCCGATCTACCTAGTGACAATCATAGCCCAAGAAGTGATGGCACGCTTCGGCTGGCTCCACAGCACAGGACAATGGACCAGTTTTGAATTTACATTTTATTTTCCCCTGTTTTTCCTTTCTCTTTCGCAGAAGGAATCGGCGCTTTCTGTGGGCTGTGTTTAAGGTTGGAAAGCCGCGTTAGTGCTCTTGGGGTGTATATACATATGCATAAAATTCACGACGGAAGTCCTGAATTACCGCCATGATTTTACCTCATAGTATCTGGTGTATTTATGGAACGTCCACGCGGTAACATTCCGTTTCTTCTGAGGTCGCGGGAACAGAGTATGAACAGGATATGCCTGGATAGAACAGCCTTAAAGGGATTGCGAAATAATCGACCTTTGCCCCATGGGAGCTTCCATTCGATTTACTCAGCTTCCAGAGCCAAGTTCTGAGCCCGCCGAAATCCAAACCCGATGGTCAACGCGGAAGCAAGCTCATCGTCAACATCATCCGAATCTCTCGTCCATGCCGAGGATCCAGGATCACTACCCGGCTATCGTTTGCCTTATTTACCCCACCCTTCCTCCAGCCAAGAAATATTGCACCCATGCTTCCCCGGAAAATACCCCGCAAGCTACTCCCCGGTGCAATATATTTTGGTCCTGGATGGCTTGAGCGGTCGAGCATTCGAAACACCCCGAAATATACCGATCAACTCCAGAACCAAAACACGCATTGACCTCACCTCAAGAATTCGATACATGTTGGACCACATGGAGGGACTCCCGAGTCCTAAGTATAGCGATCGCGAGCTTCCAGAGGACCCTATTGATCGAGCTAATGTCGAACATGTCCTCCGCTACGGCTATGTCATTCTCGAAAACTGCTTCACCGAGAATGAAGCAAATGAGGCAAAGGCTGAAATTGATCGACTGAGCGGCAAGACACCCCATCCAGGCCGCAATGCCTTCGAGGGATTCAAAACAAACCGAATTTATTCCCTGTTGAACAAGTAAGCAGAAGTTCCTCATAGAGAGTGTGTGCCACCAACAGGATTTTTGCCAGACCAGAGGTTTACTCTTCAACGCCACAGAACAAGGGTGTTTGACAAATTCGCTATCCTTCCTCGTGTCCTGGCGCTGAATGATTATTTCCTTGATCCCGGATATAATATAACCTCCTTTCACACAATCCAGATCAACCCTGGGGAACAGAGCCAGGACATGCACCACGGTAGGCCCCCCTGCCATACCGTGTGCATTCATTGACTAGCATCTGTCTTCCTGATGAGCCCCTGATTGAGTTCTTCCAGATGATGCATTCTGCCACATCCCTCGTCCAAGACTGCCATTAGGATCTGCAATTATACTCGGTGCGTGCTTTTTTAAATCTGCTCCACTCGGACACATCGACCAGGTAAATCCGGGACCGATGTATCATGATCTATCATCACATATCCAGGGTTCTACATACAGAAACTTACATGTACCGACCATTTCAAAGCTTTTGATGACTTCACCGCCACCAACGGAGCCACGAGGCTGATACCCGGTAGCCACACATGGGGCGCTGAGGTGAAAGGGAAGTACGAAGATACCATTCCCATGGAATGCTCTTCAGGGAGTGCCGTTTACTTCATTGGAACGATGTGGCACTGCGGCGGAGCCAACAATTCGAACATGCCGCGAAAGAGTGCGACTGTCCAATACTGTCAACCATATGTACGTCAAGTTCAGGGGTAATCCCCCCTTTCCCCCCTCCAAAATCCTAGGGGTACCCTTGAAACCGGCTCGGGAGGATAAGATAATTTAGGCTAATGTAATCCCTTGGGTGTCTATTAGATCCGCCCCATCGAGAATCAAATCCTTGCTGTTGATCCTCGAAAACTACCCGAGATCCCACCTCGCATCGTTGAGATGATGGGATATCGTATCCATCGACCATTTATCGGATATGGTATGTTCCCACAAAGATAGATGCCTTGCTTGCCCATGCAGCTTCCCACACATTCTCTGATGCTTATGGATTATATATGGGAATGTAGCCGACGGTCTGAACCCTCGCAAAGCGGTGGAACGAATGATTTGGTGGTTGCAGAAACCAGTCGACCATTCGCCCCCTACGTTTGCCAGCACGTCGTCCAGTAAATTGTGAATGACCAAAACCTTTGTTGTAGCAAACAATCCATTTTTGCTTCCTTGTCCTATTATGAGGCGATTCATGAGTTCATGGATCAACTGCAACTAAGCACTAAATTGCCCCTTATTATGTCGCGGGGAACGAGGCGACGCTCGATTTCAATGATAGGAGCAGATGGATTAGTGGCGTTGTAAAAATTTCTGCTTTTACCTTTTGGAGAGCGACAACTTGTCTAATTACTTCATCCATGGCATTAGATAAGTTACTAGTTGGACTGGTCCGCATCTATAATCCTGGAATTAATATCGAATGATTCTCTTGCATATTATATATAATTCATATTTACATTTCATTTCTAGAGCGAGATGTTCTAAGTAATATACATGTGGTAGTAGATCAATCATGGCCTAAGAGCCTCTCCGTATGTTGCTCACCTTGGTCGGGTAATATGGTATCAAATGAGACTATTGGTGTGTATGTACTCAGCAATGCATACGCTACTCCTTCTATCCGGGGAGAAGGAGAGGCTGGGACCGGGGTAACCTGGACAAACTGCCTTAACCCTCGAAGATATTTTGGTTCAACTCCACCCCCATGTCCTTTGCCATGTTTTGCATATGGGCTTCGATCTCATCCTCCATCCCCTGGCCGTAGCCCAGGAGCTGCTTGATTTTGGTCATATAAAACCAAATATCCGAGCTTAACAACACAAGCTTAAAAATTATATGGCGGCCATAATTTTGTACCCTTTGTGTGAGAGGAAGGTCAGGGGACTCGACAAGGGCACGAGACGCCCAGGTCCCAGTAATCTTGATACGGTTGACAGGTGACCCGAGGAACTGATTGTTCGCCTGCACGATACGGAAATTGCGCCCGATGAAGATGAGCTCTCGAGGCCACTTTGTTTCATCCCCAAGAACGTCCCGCGCCGCTTTGCGCATTGCTTGCTGTAGTTCATAATGCCTCTGGGCTTTCTCCTTCTTGCTCAGACCCTCTAAACCTTTAGAAGTCGAAAGATCGCCGCCCTGATATGGCCGCAGTAGTGTAGCCGAAGCGAAGATATCTGTGTTATTAACACCCCACCCTTTCACTATGCTGGTCAAGGATGCATTGTCAAAGGTAAGAAGTGCCTTCCAAAATTCTGCATATTCATGGCGGAATTTGGGCTGCATATGAATATAGAGGCCGTGGTCAATAAGCACAAGTTCAGCTTTGCCGGATGGGCGACGGCGGACGAGAACATTTCCGGGATGAGGGTCGCAATGGACCCAACCCCAAAGGAACATCTGCGCAGAAAAGAGGTCGACCATTGTTTCCATGACTTCTTTCAAGGATACCCCTAGGCCTCCACGTCCATTTCTGCCCTTCCAGTAATCGCGATTCGGCTTCAGATACTCATACCTACGACGATCAATAAAGGGCTGGCTTGAAATACCGACACCAGGGCGATCTAGGGGCGTTCCATGGCATCCTGGACTTCCTTCCTGCCAGCCACCTCTCCATGGTCGAGTTAATGCATCTTTGTCCCATAGATTGACCCCCTCGATCCACTCGGCAGTCATAACCCTTTTTGAGCTCATTTCGCGGTAGACCTTGGGGATATATACCCTATCTCTGAGACGAGGTTCAGAAGCAACGAGTTTTTCCATCCTCTCGGAATTATTGGCTTCGTTCTCAAAATCCGTTTCCAAGTATAGGCGTTCACTAACGAACGGGACGAGGCTGTAAAAAGGAATATCAAAAACTCGGCTGTATATGTATGCTACCACCCTATTCATAGTCTGTTAGCGGAGGGCTAGGAGAGGGATACAGTCAACAAAAAGGCAGAACATACTTAAACGCCCATAAATCCCACTTCACCTGCTGGGCAATCTCTTTCTTCTGTATCTTTATGGCAACTTCTCTGCCATCGCGTAACCTTGCCCAATGAACCTGGGCTACGCTGGCACTGGCCCTTGCAGAACGCTCCATCACGCCGTTATTTGGGTTTCCGTCGAACGATACACCAAAAACTTCTTCGACTGGGCGACCAAAGTCCTCTTCAATCACGCTCGCCACGTCCTTCCAGTCATTCTGGGGAGCGTCATCGAACATGCGTGAAAACATCTTCTGGAATTCGGGGGGGAGGATGGCCGACTGCATGGCAATGGCCTGGCCAATCTTCAAGTATAAACCGCCATTGGAGCGGAGCAGGTCGGACAGACGTTCCGCACTCCTGGCATGTACAGCAGCGATTGATTTTGCAAAGGGAGGGTTTGGACGGAAATTGATTTTGTAGTCAAGTGCGACGAACACACCGAGTGCGAAAGTGCTTGCTGTGCGGGTTAGGCTTGAGGCGTAGAACTGCCTGTCAACTGTGTAGACAATACCTCCGCCGAGAGATATATAAAGGAGTCGGCGGAGCCATTTTAGAGTGCGGGGATATGTTTTAGGCGGGGCTGGCTTGGAGAGCGAGCTCGGCGGAGGCGGAACGAAAGGCTGGAACTGGTGGGAATGTACGGTTCTTCTAAACAAGTGGTTCCGCGGTGAACGGCGCGCAGAGGGAAACGGGCAGCTGTAAGATCGGGGAAAAGCTGTCCTAGACGACATGACCAAAGGAGCGGAAGTTAGAGAAGGGTATTGTGCGGTACAAAGCGCGGCGCGGATGCGCGTTGATACGCAGCCCTGACAGATCATGACATTACCCAGCTGCTGGATTTCATAGCCAACTCCCCTCTTGGTTGAGGCAGAAGCATCCAGAGTTGGAGGCGGAGGTTGTGGTGAAGATTGAAGATTGGATTCCGGTCAGCGTGGTTACGTAAGCCGCGGAACGGCGATGCGCTGACAAAGCAGACGCTGGCTTCCCCCTATCTGAGACACATTCTCCTGATTATTCAACCAAAACAAGCCGGATGTGGATGGATATTTTACATGAGTAGCGGAAAAGTCCTATTTTAGTGGGCCTGAAAATAAGCCGGGGGGTATCTTCTATTATTTAGACATTATGTTGAGTTAGGAGGTAATAATATATACATCACAGTTGCCATCTCAAAGTACTGTTTGGGGTCTTGCTATGCCGCCGGTTTCCGCCCACTTGACCAACTGAAGTTTCGGGTCCGTCATTATCCGCTTCATTTGCCTGAAAAAGGTGTGGCCGCCTTCGTCATCGCCAACTTGGCTGTCCTCATCAAGAGCTTCTTCATCTGAGCTTGAAATCGACGACGAGCGCGAAAGTTGCAGGTATGTTAGTTGTCGTCCGTCCATTGATTTGCGCTCCCGCTGCTCCGTCTTCAGATCATCTAAAAGTTGTGCGTCCTCCTGGCAGTCGAGAGCTATCACCTCAAGTCCAGGCAGATTCATACTCAGGTATTCTTTAAGCGCGGGGAGACATTCTGCATCTGGCCGATACGTGCCGCTGTTGTTATCAATGATGAGCTCATATACGGTCGGATCACCAGGAGCGGTGGCAGAATCTCCCTGCTCCAGTAGTATGTCCTCGTGTATGTCGTCGTCTGTTGGCGGCGAGTGGCAGGGAGACTCGCCCCGTTGGCTCCGATTGTGGCGCAGACGACGTACGAGGAACTCACCGGCATAGGCAACGTGTATGGACAAGTCGCTATGTATCGCATGTTTGCTGAGTAGATCTAAAAAGGCAAATTCCTTTCCCGTTTCAGTGAACCGCCATTGCCCGTCCAAAGTGATCACATAGGTGTATATTCTTCCGCCTTGGCCATAGTGGACGAAATCGAGGAATTGTTGCGTAAGCTCATACGAAGGATCGGGAAACACGCCATAGACAGTCGATTGATCGAAACTGTAGATGCGCGCATGCTGACGGTGGAGAGTGTGGTTGAGAATACGGCCAAGGAGGGTGTGTGAGGTAAACATGCCCGCTACAAAGGGTCCGAATTCGACGTATCGATGATAGAGGGTGCTTGGTACTGGCCCTTTCAACTGTAGCTGGACGGCCTGGAAACTATCGGATGGCATCAACATCTGCTGGGCCGAGGAGGGGGAGTGGAAATATACGTACTTGTATCTGGTTACTGGTCTTTTCCCATCCCGACCAAGAGCTGGATCCTTTGTACCGGTTAGTCTCCCGATCAACGGTGAAAAGTGTTTGCTCCAGTAAAGCGGTCCAACAGTGTACATCCTGGCCGCTTCAGCAGCGGGGGTTCTGCCCAGGCATTCCACGCTGATGACAAAAGAAGCATTCAGATGCTTATCCTTTGCGCATGCAACGGCAATAGACCGGACAAAGTAAGCCCTTTTGCTCCCCATGCGTTTCTTCACTCTGTAGGGTCGTTCCATGATCCCAGGCCAGGTCTCGCTGATTGAATCTGCCGTGATAAGGACGTTGCCAAGTCTGTCATCGTGGTCGACCGGGTCCTCGTCATATATGCGGCACTTTAATTTGAATCCGGAGGCGGGGATATTGGCGACTATCCAGTCACAATCCCAGACAGGGTTGACATTTCTGTGGATGGTCGGAGTGCGCAAAACCAGGTCTGCGGGGTCCTGTTTGCTGCGGCGAGGCAGGCCAGTGCTGAGGCGCGCAACAACATAAGGATCGGACGAAAGGGAGGCGAGGTCAGCGATGGGGAGATTCAAAGCGCGATGGATAGTGAACTTGAGGGTGAAGCCGAAGGGAGCATCGATATCCTGCGCATTTTTCATCGGGGGGGTTAGTGGAGGTTAACTAGAGAGGGGTGGGATATTAAAAATATAATAATAATAAATATATTAACAGGCGGGAGAATGGAGAAGAGGAGAGGAGGAGAGGAGGAGAGGAAGAATAAATAAAGAAACAATGATACCTACAATAATAATAATGAACAGCTGACCAGCTAATAAATACTCTGCAAATCTTCGCTTTTTGTTGCGATTGATCATCATGAAACGAAAACAAAAGGATGACGACGTCTGCCAAGCCACATCTTCAGCCATTTTTAGATCTCATCGCCCTACAAGGCAAATATTTATCACAGAACTACGCGGATATCAACCCCGGTCCTCTCGCTGACACAAGATTCAGGATACCAACAGGGATAGCCCTTTGTCCTTCATATACACCCGCGTCCTGGCGAAATGCCGTCGGGCTATATAATAACAAGCCCATTCTGCTTGTCCCGTTCTGCTTGTCCCGTTCCCTGCAAACATGTCTCTTTCTATGTCTCTGCTCTGCCTTGTGGCCCTGCATAGAAGATGTCTGCAATCTGTTACAGAGCTGTCTTCGCCGTGCTTGGAGCTGTCCTCGTTCTAGTCCCAAGCAGAGTCTGCTCCCTTGCTCCCTCCGATTCCTGGAGAGATGCCGATATTGGCCAGTCTTCGTATCTCGGGCCTGGCCATGACATGAACCCTGATATCGTCGACAGCGATGCTTTTGTACGGCTGTGGGATGTGGGTTTCAATGCTTCGGAGAAGGTAAAGACCCAATGTCGATTCCGCTACGGGGTTGCCTCTGCGTCCCATTCTAAGCCGTTTCAAAAGTTTTATGCCAAACCACTTGTCTATACCCCCCTTTCAGGCGACGTGCAGCTTGTTTTCATCGTATCAACAGACAACATCGTCAGAACCCTGGATGCAAACACCGGGGACCTTATCCACGAACGAGTGGTCGCTGAGCCCCACCCTCAGGATGCCCTCTACTGCACAGAAGTTGCTGAGCCTGTATACCCTGCCATGTCCTTTTCAGCCCATCCTAAATCTGTGCAGGAATATCGGAATTGTTGGAACTCCAACTATTGATCCCCAGACCGATATTGCATACTTCTATGCAAAATCGTATATTCCGTGAGCCCAATCCCTTTCGACCATGCCCTTGGGCTAAGACGTCGAGCAATCTAACCTTTTAGGAATTATCGTCTGAAAAATGAAACCTCGGCCATATTCAATGGCGTATATTACTTCTATGCTATTGATATCACCACCCTTGAAGATTTACCTGGGTTCCCTATTCTCGTTGATGGCATACCAGCTGACAATGACCCACGAAAAATCTTCATTGGAGGAACCATTCTGCAGCGGACGTCGTTGGTACAGGTGGGCGACTTTGTATACGCCGGATTTGGGGGCCTGTGTGATCAGTTCAATTATAGTATGGCAACGACAAGTGTCTGATAACTTTCCCCTGAAATCTAACCCCTGAGTAGCCGGCACAATTCTTGGAGTGGATATAAAATCACAGAAGGCGAGTAAATTTCCATGCCAGTACTAGCAGGATAATGGTAACTAACGTTGCTGACAGGTCGTTTCCAATTTTGCGACACAAGCTGGGCCTGAATCCAATTTTAGCCTTGACTGGACAGCCTGGCATGCAGGCGGCGCCGGGGGGATATGGCAGAGCGGAATGGGTATTGTGAGCGATGGAGATAATATATACTATGTCACGGTATGTTCGCCTAGCATAAAGAGAAAGGGGGAAAGACTTGTCGGATTTGGCCCGTCGACATCTAATCTTGCGTCTCACGTGGTCTAGGATAATGGGGGTTCTTCTCCGGATCACACTCGGCCTTCATCGGGGACTTCTTCTCTTGATTTACTATCCGAAACGGCGGTAAAGATGAGCATTTCGTCCACGGGCTCGCTAGAGCTAGTTGATTATTTCCAGCCGTACAACTATTTAGAAGATGAGGGATTTGATCTCGGCTCTGCGGGTTTTACTATTCTCCCTGCTAGCTCTTTTCACACCCCCAATTATCCAGACCTTGCTGTTGTTGCTGGGAAATCGGGAAAAATTTATATCTTGTCGCCTTCCTCGTTGGGCGGGTACGGCAACGGCCCAAACAATACCGATGCTGCTCTTCAGGTTCTTCCACCATTACCACTCCCTGATGGTGGTAGTTTTTCCAACGGGTTTTTTGGCGGAGTTGGAGCATATCCCTTGTCTGGCGATGATGATGTGACCGGAGGGTTCATTTATGCGGCCGCAGTAGCCCAGAAGCTTGTTGCTTACGAATTTAGAGTTACTCCGTCTGGCGAAGTTGAATTTGTTCTCGTTGGGAAATCGGTCGAAGTAAGCCTTGATAGGCCGGGCATTGGGATTCCGACGATTACCACGGCCCTGGATTCGGAGAGCGGCAGGGCGAAGACCGAATCTGGAATTGTATGGCTTACAGATCCCGCGGCAGGGCTACGTGCCTGGCATGCGATCCCTAGCGAAGAGGGCATCTTACGAAGCATTGGGCTTCCTCCAGTGGGAACTACGAACAAATTCCAGAGGCCCGTGTTTGGAAACAGCAGGGTGTACATCATCAATGGTGAAGGTGAACTGATCTGCTTGGGAGTTAAGTAGATAATAAATACTTTTTTGAGGAGATCATTCCACCTTACCCGAGTGGGATAGCTAGGCGAAACCATAACAGGTATACCGGTAGAGGTCGGGACGGAGGAACCAGGATGACCGCCGGGCCCGCCGTCTATCTTCTCCAATAGTCATGTCCACGTCGACCATGGTGCTGGTGAAGGGCGAGCACTTTTAAATAACCTATTCATATATATACCTAAACGTCTAATAATCCAAAACTATGCAACAGTTTTCTTCATAAAAACGCGGTCCAGTTGCCATACTTTCCCGTTAGGATCGCGGTGTTGAATATCGCCTTCCGAATGTTTCCACACCTTGTACCCGCGTCGTTCATACCAATCATGATTTGATATCTTCTCAAAGTTAGTTCATTAATCTCCCCTTCATCGATAGGGGTGCAAATACCGTAGGTAGTTCCATCCCACTTTCTGCGCACATTTCCTTTATATTTGGACTTCCGTTTGCAAGAGTATCAAGCGACAGTATCTTTGCACATAATGGCTCTTTGATGGCCTCGCTCTCGACAGTGTCCATTGTAGCACGGCCAATCCCACCGCCCTGAAGAGCGCGGGAAATATACAATGCAGTTATGCAGTAAATGCCCATTGACGCGTCTGCCTGGCCTGGAGTTGCATGCTCCGAATCCAGAGAAACGTGACCTACGGGAATGAACGACTGGAGGGTCGGAATCCGTGGTTTACCGCCAATGGCCCTCGCCGTGTCAAGAATAGGGGCCGCCTCTCCAGGATACTTAAGCAGGTGCATGTCTAACCTGCTCTCTCTCTCTGGATCGTCCTCCGAAAGAACCTACTTTAGTAGTTAGAATCAGATATCATATGGTCGTCCCACGATTTTGACGATGCTTGGTTCTGGCGAGGCCTGAAAGCAAAATTGGACTGGAAGATTTATTGGGAAGAATGAGAACCCAACTCACAACCCACTGAAGAGCCATCTTTCCCTCCCTCTGCAACACCATCCAGTCCTCGATACAGTCCTCCTTCCAGCCGCAAGCAAGACGCTGCTGAAACATTCGTTCGGTATGGGCTGGAGACTCTGGGTCCCAGGCAATCAAGCGGACCTTGGGCCGAGCTGGTGCCTTTCCTGGCATGGCCTCTGACGAGGGCATTTCAAGTTCTTTAGCAGGGCTGCGCATACCAAGCTCAAACACAGCAGCAGCAACGAGATGCGAGTTCACGGTGGTGCAAAATGTATAGGAAGCTCTGTAAGAGATGAAGATGAATCATTGTTACTGAGTGACTGTCTTGGGAGGGGGAAAACATATAATAATTAGCAAGCATGGGCTGTATTTTCTTCACTCACACTTTTGCCTGGGGATTGTGCCCTCAATCGACAAACTTGACGCCCTATGATTGATGCGGCTTGGGATATGCAGTTGATCGCCGTTAAATACTGGTACGTCACGTGGGGTGGTGTTACGGTAGTGTATTTTACGGGCGTATTGAAATTTGAAAGCGGCTGGCTTAGAGCAGCGGTGACGCTAGGCCTGTTTGGGGTCTTGGCGTAGGGTCATCTCCGCCGCCTGCTGTTTTCGGATTGGCGTGCAAACATCCGCCCGCTGAAACATCCATCGCCTGCGGACGTTGACGAATCTCTCGGCCTCAACGTTGCTCTCCAACCCCCCGTCATGGCATGCTCCCATTCCTACGCACCACAGTTCATTACCCGTATCTTCCTTCTTCATGAATCATAGCATCGCATGTTCTCAAGCCGCCGTCTTTCATCCTCAAACTCCTAGGCGCCAGAGCCGAGCTTGTCCCCGCCTTGTTGTTAACTAAACCCCCCTCCCAGACGGAACCGCTCTATCCTATGCAGTTTCGCTGTGTTATATGCAGCAACCTACCTATCCGTTTGAATGGCAAACCCCCCATAAATGATACAACATGGGGAATATAAGCAGCAGGCCTGATGACCCAAGCGCCCTCTATCTCAAAGACCAGGCAAAGCGTAAGTGTCCGTTTCGGAGCTCCGGAATCCCATGCCTTTTGTTTCTTGGTGTGTTTGGACTATGGTCATTAACTTATTTTCTTGATGTGCATCCAGTGGCATTTACATCTCTCATAATCAGCAACTCCCGTGGAAATATTCTGTTGAATGTTGCTCCAAATTCATTCCCCTCTACAAGGATCGCGGCGCGGAGAGAGTCGGGCGACGATAAGCCCATCGAATATATACAGGTTAATCGCAACCATGGCCCTTTCGCTCTCTTATATCCTTGTTCGCAAGGCTAATTAATTCTGGTTGGCTTTTAGGATCCCGAGTCTCCGCAAACCGGCGTACCTTCATTCCTTCTGAAACTGAATAACGACGACGAACTTGATTTTCGCTTCAATTTTCTTATCCGCCAGGGTCAGGCGAGGCAGGCCGCTACCTCGACCACAAATGGCGTTGCGAGTTCCTTACCCGAGGCCATCGACACTGTCCTCACTGGCCTCACATTTGCCCACGCATCAAATTCGAAGGATCTAGATAACCTTGTCACCAGAGAGTTCCATGCCAATCCAAACCTACAAAACAATTCAAACGTCCAACATGTGGGGAATTTTTCAACATCGGGTAACCCATCTATTCAGTTTGAGTGGACATGGAGATGGAAGCCTCCCAGACAAGCAGAAGACAGAGGTGGGGGCTGGCGCAACTGCTGTAGCTTCCTCGACTACGATCAGAGAACCAATCGACTCAACACCCTTGCAACCTTTTCCTTCTGGGTCCAGAATACCGCCTACACTTTGTCGAGCCCCCAGATCCCATCTTCTCCTGGATTCGATCTGACCGTGCCTCCTCGTTATCGAATACCCTCTTCTCAGTCTGTTCAGTCCCGAATGAGCGAGGTGGAAGTCGCAGGTGATCTACAAGCGCCTCCAACCCCTCCTGAGGGCGGTGACAATGCCCCTCCACCGCCGTCTGGAACAGCCCCAACTTCCGTCAAGGTAGACGTCACATGCCAACGCCCTGGTGAGGATATGAGTGCCGTTGAGGATGGACCCCTATTCCGCGCCACCATGAAGGCACTCGAACAGAAAACCGGTAACATGAGGACCAAGATGAAGAAAGTCTTAAAAAGGGCCGAGGCAGCGCATCAAGCGCAGACTGCCTGCAACGATTCCGTTGGCGCTTTTATTACTGCTCTCAACGAAGCATCAGTATCCAACGCCAACGCCATCCAACCTGCTTTGGAACATTACTTCGAACGCATCGCTCGGGAAATTCTACAGTATGAGCAACAAAATACAGTGCATCTCCAAAAACTAATAATCGAACCGCTCTCGAAATTATATAATTTTGATATCAAACAGGCCGAAGCAAAGAAAAAGGATTTTGAGGAGGAAAGCAGAGATTATTACGCCTACGTGGGAAGGTATCTAGGTCAGCGACAGGATTCCCTGAAGGAAAAAAAGAGAGCAGAGAGCGATTCCAAGTACCAAACAAAGAGAAGAAATTTCGAACTGAAGCGCTTTGATTACTCCTCGTTTATGCAGGACCTTCATGGAGGAAGAAAGGAACAAGAGGTCCTGTCACACTTGACAAAGTATGCTGATACCCAAGCAAGGAGTTACTTGTCCGCCGCAAAGAAAATAGAGGAGATGGTTCCGCAACTCCAAGCCCTGATAGACGAGGTTTCAGATGCCGATAAAGAGTTTCAATTTCAGCGCACTGAGAGGGAGGAAAAGCGAAGGGCTTTGGAAAAGAGTACAAAGAAGTACATCGAACCCGGATCCGTACCAAACACTGCTGGTTCGGCACCCGCACCGACGCCAGGACAGCCAAACATCACGTACACATCTGACACCGAGCTCGGCCGTGCAGATAGTACTGGATCGCAATTGAAGACAGTCACAAGTAACAGCTCAGTACTGTCCTCATCTCCGAACGCTCCAGTTCTCGTCTCCCCAGCTGCGCCAGCGCCGGCAGGAGTACCCCCCACCGTATCCGGGCAAAATCGATTCAAAGGCATTCGGGATTTGGAGGACCGCGACCTATCCAGCACGTCTGCCGAAATGCTCAATGTTCAGCATAGGAAGGAGGGTCTTTTATGGGCGCTATCTCGTCCAGGCTCTCATATAGATCCGAAGGGGATCAACAAACAAGCCTGGCATAAGTAAGACCGTTTATCCATGCCCTTTTTCTAGGTTTCAACAATCTGTTTGATAGCTGCCACACTGCTGGGGAATGGTTTCCATCATTTGGAGTTGAACGCATAGCTGATTATTCATCTCGCAGGTTTTGGATAGTTTTGGACCAAGGAAAGCTTTCTGAGTATAGCAACTGGAAGCAGAAACTGGATCTACACATGGACCCGATAGACTTACGCATGGCATCTGTTCGAGAAGCTCGTAACGCAGAAAGACGTTTCTGCTTTGAGGTAATTACTCCACATTATAAGAGGATATACCAGGCGACCTCAGAGGAAGATATGAATACGTGGATTGTCGCTATCAATAACGCCCTCCAAAGCGCGGTGGAAGGTAGAACGGTTCCACCCATAACTCTCCAGCAATCCGCGTCCGATATAACCACCCATCGTGATATTGGGTCCGTTTTAACTGGAAAGAGTTCTTCATACTCCGGCCAGCATGGATACTCCGGTTCCTCAAATGTCGGTGTGAATCGTCGAACAACAGTTGGTGCCCGGCCTAGTTATGTCCGAAGCGACAGCAACAGTTACGAGGAAAATCCGTCGAAGCTTTTACAGACAATCCGCGACGCCGACCAAGGCAATAGATGGTGTGCTGATTGTGGATCGCTCTCGAAAGTTGAATGGGTCTCAATCAATCTCGGCATCGTCCTTTGCATTGAATGCAGTGGGATTCACCGCTCGCTGGGCACGCATATATCCAAAATTCGTTCACTAACCCTTGATATCCATTCTTTTTCCAATGATATTGTTGAGATACTCTTACAAGTTGGCAATCGCGTCAGCAACATGGTTTGGGAGTCACGTTTGGATCAGGGGCTCAAGCCCACAGCACAGTCAACCAGGGATCACAGATTAAAGTTTATTACGGCAAAGTATGCCGAAAGGGCTTACATTCAGCCTTTATCGACGACCCTTTCTCGATATGCGACGCCTGACGAGACGCTTATTTCCTCGATCAAAAGAAATGACATCCAGGGTGTGTTATATGGAATTGCTCTTCGAGCCAATCTCAATGCAACCGACCGTTCCCGTGGTACGCATGCTGTCTTTTTGGCCCTTGCGGCGACAGATCCGGCCTCTCCAGATTCATCCGCACAGTCAGCGACAAACTCAAGGCCAACTAGCATAGCTTCCGCCGAAAAGCCTGTGGCATTCCCAATTGCCGAGCTTCTTGTCCAAAATGGGGCCGAAATTCCACATGAAATGCCGAGAATCCCTCTATCGCCTGCAGCGCAGCTATATGTCAATCAGCGGATGGCTAAAGCGGTGGGAGGTACTGGTACCTTTGCTAGATCCGCTGCTTCCTCTGCGGGAGGTCCTGGCGCTGACACAGTCAGCGCATTGCCCCATATCCGCAACACCGGTGTTGTTATTGGCGGCGAGAACCTCTCCTCTACAGGGCCAGTTTCCTCTCATGCGCTCCCAGGATTAGACAGCAAGGAGCGAGAAAGATTACAGAAGCGAGGAAGTGCCGGGGCTCGATTTGCCGGGAAGGTCGCGTCATTGGGATCTGATCGATAGCTCCCTTGGTTGTTTTCCCTTTCATGACCTATATTGATTTACTAAGTTGGAATATACCCCTCGATTTGTATAGCACTCTACGTGTTGGCTTGTGCTATCGGTGACGAACATAGCCGATGAAATTTCCCGGTGTTAGGTTGGGGGCGGATTAGCCCTTCGGTTCCGTACTGATGGGTGATATGAGACGCTCGCCCTTAAAGGTGGCTGGCTACAACGAGGCCTTCCTCGACTGGCTAGAGCTGTGACGATGACTCCTGAAGAAGGCGTTTATTGATATATACTGGAGGTGGACTTTCTCCTAAATGGCTTTGTAATTGTGTGTCCTATTACCCTTTCTCTCTTCCTTTTTGCTGCCTGGAGTCAAGTGTACGATGAAGACTATCGATTACCTGGTTTCGCGATGCCTACCTGTATTGGTTGTTCCCCTATCCCTTACGACCAGAGTCCGATGCCGACACTTGGATTTTCATGTATCTCTTCTCGTGGCGCGGACATTCTTTCCTAACATCGCTTGTTACCTCGATGATACTTAATGATAATATGATATGATTATGCCAACTAGACAGTCTGTGTGAGCTTGAAAGTGGAGCCGAACCGAAATCGGGGTTTTGATGGTGTCAATTCATACTTGGCATTGCGGCCCGGGTCAAGCGATATTCACTTCGAGGACTGTAACTATACTCGGCACAGATCTGATGTGTAGTTTTGTTCGATGACAGTTCAGAGCGCCCTATCTTCATATCCTCTCATTTAATGCTCCACCCTGAAGGATTGGAGAATTTGACTCGATAGCGGGATGACCAAGGCCTTGCTGACGAGTTAGTTATCCTTGACACAACGCCACTAGCGCCGGAGCTGCTCTGGCTTTCCATTCGGCTTGCTTTTGAGTCCATCGCCGATCTAGTTCTTTGCCACCCACCACCAGCCAAGTTGCTGCTTCATGCAAATAACTTGGATGTTTCCGCCATTTTTCGTATCCAACTTCACAATAATGGCCACCGTGCCCACTCACCGATTGTATCCCTGCTGGCTGGACCCTAGACAAGCACCAGTCCTCCAGCTCACCGCCAGCCACCCTCCTGACCGATTCCTTGTGGAGAGAGATACGATTAGAATGGGCGGCAGCTAATCCATATTTTGGTGGATAGACCCCTGGATAGCTGGGATCCTCGCGCCTGTGGGCAACTCTGGCTTCGTAATAGCTGTGAGGCGAGGCATGGATGGTTGCTGATGCCCTTCAAGTGTCTATCTTGGCCTGACTTTGCATGTTCTGGACAAAAGTCAACAACCTTGGTTGTATATTGCTGGCCTGGTCATCAGTGCTCTCTTCTCCCCAGATTCTTGCAGCCGCCATATTCCTTTTTCCTCCCGGAAATGATTTGGCGTTAGAGTTGTCGCGTTTTACAAGTTTGCGCCACTGCCACTGCCATCATATATTTATCATCATCTTTGCATATCTTAAAGGCCGGAGCCTTTAATCTTTCCCGCTCTCTTTGACTACGGTTCCTCACACTTTTTTGATCCCTGCTGGTTTACACTCTGTCTGTGCCATCTTCTAAACCAAATAACCCAAATCCGGCAGGATAGTCTGTCGGTAAAGCTTGCATTATCAAGTTTGCTCAAAGGTTCGATAGAACTTCGTCTTTTTACTTCATTATCCTTCCAACAATTTGGATTTAGCTACGCATCCAGCTATCCAGATACATCCCTGCAGCATCAGAAATAACAAATCAATAGGTTGGCGCTGCTTCCTCAGTAGTCTGAGGAGAAACGAAGCCATCTTTATATTAGGATACGATATAGTTTGACAAATTCCTAGATCATATTTGGCTAACTTGACTTATTACTCCTTAGGACGGATAGAGATGACCCATCCTACTAGTCCCTGGAGTCGAGCAGACAGTGAGCAACATATTTCAAGATCGAGTGCAGGGGATGTAGATCTAATGCCCAACGCCGGGAACTTGGCCATTCAGCATAGCTTCTACTCGGTTCCGCCGTCATTTATACATCCTACCGGGCCTTTGTATCTACAACGTCGGATGCCACCCGGCAATGTGTATGATATGTGGAATCTTGGTCGATACCGCGCGACCTACAACTACTGCGGGCCTTATCCCTATGTACCCAATATACCAACAAACCAATCTACCTTCCAGCAGGTGTCGTTCCAGCAGCAGGGGTCTCCCTCATCTACTCACCCAGCTTATCACGAGGCGCTGGTCTTTCAATTCCCAAGATATCAACATGTCCCTTCCGAATCCATCTATATCGGTCAAAATGTCCACGGGAACCCAATGCCACCTTACGTCCACAACATTGAGGCTACAGGTCACCTCCGCATTGTCCCTGAATCAACATCCCAGACGATGCCTGCTGCAAATTACACCATTGTTGACGGCTCTATTTCAACTAGTCTGGGGAGTCAGTTTACGGGGCAGCTAGGGAGAAAACACCGTGAGTTATGGCCCCGCGACGGTAAAAGAGGGATGTTGCTTAGCACTTAAGGGCTCATATATCTTCGGGATTTAGTTGCGCCAGCTATCACTGAACAACCAAGTCCTCGAGGGCCCCCAAGGAAACCGAAGCAGTCAGGGCATGCCTTGTGGGTAGGGAACCTCCCATCCCGTGCCAGCATTGTTGATCTCAAGGACCACTTTTCCCGAGATGCCACCGAGGAAATCGAGAGCGTATTTTTGATATCAAACAGCAACTGTGCTTTCGTGAACTATAAAACAGAGATAGCGTGTGTTTCTGCGCTGGCCAGGTTCCACGATTCAAGATTCCAGGGGGTTAGATTGGTTTGCAGACTGCGTCGAACTGGTTCCGGCGATGGCCATAAAACCTTGTCTCCATTGTCAGGGGCACCTCAAGAACATATCACTGGAGAGGCGGACGCAGATATGGATTTGGACAATAACAAGGATCAAGCCCGTGAGCTCTCGACTACTACGGTCCCTGAACGGTTTTTTATAGTGAAGAGTCTGACTATTGAGGATATCGAGCGGAGTCGAGTCAGCGGGGTTTGGGCCACTCAGAAACATAACGAGGCGACGCTGAATCATGCATATGAGGTGGGAGACCCCGACCTCCCAAAACCAGACCTGGTTCAGCATGTGAAGTACTAGGGTTTAATAGGCCACTTGCTAACTGCTTTCGCAATAGTCTTCAAAAGCCGTATATTTGATATTCTCGGCCAATAAATCCGGGGAATATTTTGGCTATGCCCGAATGGTTTCACCCATCCCCCCTGGCGATACGAACCCCCCTCAAGATATGCAAGAAAGCAACATGGTGATGAGTTCGGAATCGCCCATCACTATTGCAACGCCGGCCACAGAAGCCGCACCAGCGGGCGTCATCTTCGAAGACCGAGCCAGAGGCACAATATTTTGGGAAAGTGATCGCGATGAAAACACAGAAACAGCGGACACGGACAAAGGTGCTGGGACAGAGGTTGATGACAAGCCAATAGACCAGCCTTTCGGGAGACCCTTCAGTGTGGAGTGGCTATCCTGGCAACGGCTTCCATTCCATCGCACGCGGGGGCTCCGGAACCCTTGGAATGCAAACAAGGAGGTGAAAATTGCCAGAGATGGAACGGAGCTTGAGCCAACTGTTGGTAGAAGTTTGATCGAGCTATTCAGTTTGACCCCGCAGACAGTGATGGGGTACAGATAGTGTATTTTAGAGCTTGCTTTGCATCTAAGGAGCTACGTGTGTGGTGTACCTGTATTCAGGGGTTGGGATGGCGTTAGATGTCCGTCAGAATGGCTAACCAGACTGGTGGGGGTATGGAGCGATTAGATGGGCTGATTCTATAAGTATATATCGCTTCCCTCCCTTTGCCTCTAGCCGCGAGCCCCTGAATCCGTATCGTGTTATGTGTGAATGTTGAAAACTTGACTAGAACGCCCAACTGCCACTGCAACTCAAATGGTGTACATATATACATAACCGTTGGATGATGGACTGATATTAGGGATAAAAGAGAAAAAATGCCGAATATTATTAAAAAAGAACCGGGATCAAGTGGATGGATAGATATAGAAAAAATTTGTCAAATGGCGTCCTTAATTGATACGATTATGATTGCTATACAGAAAGCGAAGTATGTGCCTAAAAATATTTATCATGAATAAGTATCGCTATTGAGGGGAATCATCTCGGCGAAACATGATGTCCGTACGCAAGGTATATTTGGTGCCTTGCAAAACTTCTTCTCCGGAATGGAGCAGGCCTTTGTGCTGGAAGATCAAGACGGAGCCCGTTTTGGGGTAGAAGGCAAAGGAGCCCTCATTATCCGAGTTCCATGGAGGATAGAAGGTGGTTGCGCCGCCTCGAAGTGGCCTCGAATTAAGTTCATCCTTCTCGACGGTGCCTTGGTACACGTCGGGGGATAGTTTGGATGACTTCTGCTCACCCGGTTCACCATTCAGGTACAGGTGAACGGTGAAGAAGGAAATTTCCTCGCCGGAAGGAGTCACATAACAGCCATCGGTATGCTGGTGAAAGTATTCGCCGCCATGATATCGCAGGAAGCGAAGACGCTCGTTCAGTCTCGAGAGACGCCACGTCTCACCTCTTTTGGCGGGCCCAGGACCGGTGACGTGCGGGACATCTCGGAGGATCTCGACAGGGTCTTTGATAAATGGTAGGATGCGAGAAAGAATGCGATCAGCCAGCCAGGGGGTATCCCATATGATACGGGAGCAGCTCCGGGCGTCAGGGATGAACTTCTGCATTCCACCGCCCACATTGACCAGAGCAACCTCCCAGTTGGGGGTTGTGTTTTGCTCTGAGAGGGTGGACTGTTCGGCAGCGTGGATGAGGAGGTTGCATTCTTCTTCGGTGAGAAGATCATCTACCACGGCAGCATAGTGATTTTTGTATTCTGGAAGCGGGTCGTTGGTCTTGGTGAAGTCGATGCGGTGGAACGAGGCGTTTTGGGGAGGGGATGCGAGGAAGTCTTCGGGCACGCAACCCGGCTTCTCGAAGGTTAAAGTAGCCATGGTGAAGATGCGACCTGGGAATGGGGGTAGAGGTATATTAATGTATCAATTGGATTTTGGGATGGTTGCAGAACAGTATCCGGGAAATTCTGGCCTCTATTTATATATACTCTGGAGAGGATGGAGGGGGCTGCAATTCAGGCAACCGTTGCGGGTGGTACTATGACTCCGCCTCCTAAGGCAGTGTCTGTGGGCCTGTTGGACGGGTCTTCAGGATTGGCCCCAGAAGGAATACAACAAAGCGGAGGGGATGCTTGGGCCGGGAGTAGAGCGTGTTTCTGTCTTCATTTTGTTCCAACTTTTCTATATCCCCAACCCCTGAATACGAAAAAGAAACTCGTGGTGGATGGCCATGCGATGACTAATCGTCAAATACCATACCGTATGGTACGGTACCAGATACGGGAGGCTTCCCCACACCGGGTGGGTCCAGTCCGGGGAAAAATACCGCTAGCGGGCTGTGTCATGGCGCGTAACGGTGTGTAATGCTTACTCACAGCTCCAACCTCCTCGACTTCATCCTCGACTTCGACTTCGACTTCATCTTCAACTTCATCTTCTTCTTCATCTTCGGTTCTTCTTCTCCTGTCCATTCTATTTCTTCTTCTGTTTTCCTTCTCTCAGTGTCTTCTTTGCTTCCGCTTCTTGTCTCTGTGCTAGCGTCTATTTCTTCCCTCCGCATTCCCAAGGTTCATGCAAACAAAGCCTCCAAACCCTCCCGCTGCTTGACCCCGCTGTCTTGCCACTCCATTCCTTGCTCAACCAAGCATTATCTCCAGCTCTTCGCCTACGCCCCCAGGACTCTGTGCTTTTCTTTCCCCTTGTCTTCCCGAGCGGGAGTCACGCCCAGTCATGTAATTAATTCTACTCGAATCCCTCGTCGAGATCCTTAGTTTCAACACTGCTTCTGTGGCCACTCTCTCTGCAATCGACACAGCAAACCCATATATCTCTTTGCTACTGCGTTCTCTGCAATCCGCTGCTGGTGTCCGACGACGACGACCGCTACCCCGCCTGGAAGTGACAGCTCGACAGGGTTCATATCCAACACTTCTACCTGTTGCTCCACTGCTCAATTGACATGTCCCAACCGCCCTCAAATACCCCGCCCTCTGCTACTGCGCCTGGGCCTGCGCCTTCACGGAGCCGCCGTGCTTCCATTGCCTCTGGCACCTCGTTTTCGGAGCTCTTCTCGAGAGCTGGCAACGTTGGCCCTCCCCCTCCCCCACCAGCTAGTGCCAGGAATGCCCGCGACCCAATCATGTCCGCCGCAACCTCCCAAGCACAGCAGCGCCGTCGCATGTCCATTACCACTCTAGGCCTCTCGGGCTCACCAACTCAGCCATCGCCATTTGGGAACCAGAATGCCCGTCGCGGAAGCGTCTCGAGCTCCGTCATGTCCGGCTCGCCTAGCAGGGAAAATGCTGTTGTCGAAGAAAACGATACCGACACCCCAATGACCTCCCCTACCACCCCATTCGCTCGCCGTGTCTCGTTTGGTGCCCAAGCATTCCGTGACCGTGTTGGAAGTGTTGGTACAAATGGTAGATATTCCTCTGGAATTCCTACAGCAACCTTGCATCGATCACTATCCACCACCAGCTCTTCCTCTGCAAGCAGTTCTGTTGTGCCTGCTGCAAGTACGCATAAAAACCATCCCCAGAATAATAAGTCTAACTATTCTTCTTGGCGTCCAATAGGAGAAGGCTTCAACTGGCCAGAAGCTCTTCGAATTAGGGCCGAGCGTGCTCCGTCTATCGGTAGTTTCTCTGCAGGTTCCCCGACGGCACCCCAAGGTCTGTCGTCTACTGTTGCCAGCGCAAAGCCGGCGCATCACCAGCGAGCGGCTTCAGTTGCGACTATGGAGCAGCCTCCCCAAGAACCTCGGGCACAACAGAAACCGCAGCAGCCCAAAGCAAAGCCGAAACCCGACTATTTTCAAGAGAAAATTTTGAGGGCGGACTTCATGGATTAAGGTTTACTTCTTACCTTCCTGCCTCTGTTTTTTCTTGCTGTTCTTTCCTGCCTTCCGCCGAGCCGGGAAAGGAAAAGGATTCACGAAAAAAGAAAGAAGGAAATGAAGCTTTACCCCTACGCTCGCATCGTTGGCGATTCTGGCGGAATTCCTTTTTGCCTTACTTCTCCAGTTTACAGGCGACACCAGGCTGACTAGATCACCGAAGAAGTGCAATTATGCCGCTTTACGATCTACGGTTGTCGATGCGGTAGTTGAATAGTATGGCCAATACGAGGTCTTGAGCCAACTTCGTTGCCTCCAGGTGGACATTTCTTTGAAATTACCGGCTGTCTTACACTTGCAGCTTGTGCGGTATTTTTGACATGATGTTTCCTTATTTCATACTTCATATTTCATATTTCATATTCTCTCTTATCGAATCTGACAATGTCGAGCGTCAAACATGTCTTATTTCCTATTTTTGCCGCCGAGTAACGTGGCCGGCCTTGTTTCTCTCATCTTACTTACGATGGCCCATGGCGTGCTGGGAGTTTTGGGGTTTCTGGTGGTTGAGCGGAGTTGAAACGTCTTGTGTTTTTCGACCTTGCTATCGTCTTCCTTCCCCCCTGAACCTAGGCGGATCTATTCATCGGTTACTGTTCTATCAAAAGAATAACCAGTTGGTTGGGATGATATTTACATCCACCACTCCATTCACTATTCTTCTTCTTTTTAGCTCAGATATCCTAGTAGTCAACTATTTCTACTCTACTTAAAGTAGAAACCATCCCTAATCCTATCTTCCATTAGGGGTATTCTCCACCACATGTTATACATCAGACATGGATTGAATTATAGCCAGACCGTAATCTGGGTGGCGCCTATCATTAGAGGAAGAAGCTACATATATCTACCTTTTAGGACTTGTAAGTAGGTATGCTGAAAATAAGACTCTGTTATTATTACCACAGGGTATATATAAAACATGCGATCGATGGTTTAATCGACCCAAAAGAAAAAGAAAAGAAAAGGATATAATCAAACTATGCATGCGCAGTTCCATCCAGGGGCCCAGAGCCTCGGGGACTTGGCCGGAGAAAAGAGGAAAAACAAAGCGATTGAACTCAAGAGCACAACCATGGAATGCTCGCCACATTCACCATTCCCGAACAGAGCGAACGACAGCCACCAGATACCAACACATTCTTTAATACGGAATATTGTTGGTCAAAAGCTGGAACTGATCGTATCCCTTGGTAGACATGCTCATATAGCTCTTCCGCACCAATTCCCGCATGTAATCCGCCGCCTCCCGTTCGGTCTTTTCGAGCACGAATCTGTCTCGGAAATTCTTGAGCGTGTCTGGTTTGAAGCAGGGCAGGCCGCTGTCAAGCATCAGCGTCACAATGTTTGCGAGTTTGGTTGTATATGGTCTTGATGCGAGGAAGGCCTTCACGACGAGTGATTCAAACCAGCGGTAAGATTGGGAGTTCGTCGGATTGTGGCTGTTTCCAGGGAGAGACAAGCCGCCCCCAGACGATGGAGAACCACCAGCGCCAGAGTGGGCGCCTTGCCCCCCTATCACAGCGACCATCTCGGATGTCAGTTTGAAAGGTGCCCGCTCGAACCGGACACCTCCTGGGGCGATATCGAAGCAGAATCCAAAATCAATGTGTATTATATGGCCGGCTTCGTCGATCATGATGTTTCCGTTATGTCGATCCTTGAACTGGAGGAGGTATGAAATAACCGAATATGCAGCCATGCTCTTAACGAAGTTATTCCTAGCTTCCTGGAAACGCGTAGATTCTTCACCCCCATATTTGGAAGTGAAATAATCGTAGAGGCCGTTAACCGCCTCGCGACCAAGCATATCGCGCGAAATAGAATTTGGAAGCACATCAATCACGCCGCACCCAGGCGCTGTGGCAGTCACACGGTACGGATACACAAAGACGTCCAGGCCCACGCTCGTGAAAATGCCACGGAAGGCTGCAATCATCTGCAATGCGAGCACATCTTGGCGACAGTCATCGCCGACCTTGAAGATCGCTGACTGCCAAACCTCGTACGTTGTTTCTGATCCCTGAGAATTGGTGGACTGTAACGCGGATTCATCGGCATTTTGTCCAGCATGCGAGTGGTTCTCCACGATGGCTCCATTTCCATTGCCATTCTCCTCATTCTTTTTGGTCTTCCTGATCCGGAATGTCGCCATGTAAGGGGCTTTCGCGTGACTTTGCAAAGGTTTGCCGGATTTGCGGTCAATTCCTACCACGATACCATCTGGATTACTCGGAAGATAAACGCCAACCTCAACCTTGATCTGCCGCAACTCTTCTTCGATTTTTTGCTTTTTCTCCGGCTTACTCCGTTTTATATAGGGTCGCAATTTCCCGGAGATTCCTGTGATTTCGTTGAAAAAAGAAAATTCTTTCTCGTAGAAATTGCGGTCGGCTTCTGAGAAGTGGCTGATCAACTTGTCCAAAAACCGATCCAATACAGGTTTTACAGGATCAGGCTGTGAATGGGTTAGCGCATTATTCCTACATTGCAAGAAAAGTAGCGTGGAAAATGAGATGGGTCCATACAATCTGAGAATCTTCATCTTTGTAAGCATTGGCTTTCATATTCCAGATCACCTGGTGGGCAAACAGCTGCGACAGCTGCGCTGTCTCGAAGATATAGCGTTCAACATAACCCAAGGCGTCATACCGCAAGGCTTGCACAAGTTGTGGGACGTAGAAAAAGCTGACGTCGACAGCATGGCTTTCCAAGGCGCGCATGGCATATTGTAGAATAAATGGATGGTTTCCGTAGGCTGGCAAGAAATATGTCACGGCCGTAATGGGATTAACAGGAGCCCAGTAGAGAAGATACTGACCAGTCGATTAGCGCCACCAGAGAAGAGTGCTGATAGAAATACGTACCTTGAGCTGGAATGACACATCTTGGGGTAACTCTGACCCGAAAAGTAGCTCCAAGCTGTCTGGGTCATCGATACACTTCTCGGGAAAGTTGAGCAATAACCAGCGTGCGTCATTTCTGAGCTTCGCCGACGGGAATCGCGCAGCGAGCTGTAATGCTAAACCAGGATTTTCAGCCCACGCCAACCGTAGAAGGGAGCAAACAGCCTATATGTATGTTAGAGCTCGTTTGTCAAAGAATTATGGGTGGAAATGACATACATCGGGGTGGGTATGTTTTCCTGCACCTGGGGAGAGATAGTGCTTTTTTTCGTGCTCCAACGGAAATAGCCACACCCGTAACCGGAATCGTTCGTTCTCAACTAAGATCCGTACGAGCTCTTGTTTAGCTTGGAGCGACTTCCGTGACCCTGATGCGCCGGTGCCTATCCAAGATGTGCTGTTTAACAGATTTTCAATGTCGTGGAGCACTTTATCCTCAGCTTTCAACTGAAGCCGGTTTCCTCCCAATGACCACCTACATAAAAGTAAGAACAAATCTGATCAAATGTTTCTAAAGCTTCACAACAAAAGGGAAATATTCTTACTTTGGAGGATGACTGAACCAACTTAAAGCTGCGGATAGAATTTGATCTTTCAACTTCCATAACCCAACCTTGGTCTGTGACGTGCAGAATCGGAGTACTTTCAAGCCGAATAAAATAACGTGGAAATGGATTTCGCGAGCGAGTGGATGTCCATTGGTATCGCTAAGCCCAATTAAGGTAGCACTGACCAGGCGGCTGAATATACGCTGAGTGTGGCAACTCCCCAGTCTGGTGGCGCTGAAATGACTTTCGAAGAATTGCAAGATACGAAAATGAGGGGATATGATATTCTGCGCCTTTTGTTGTCTTTTAAGAATGACAGCTTTATCCGATGGCGAAAACTCAGTTCGCGACATGAACGGGTCAATATATCTGGATGGATGGTGAGACAATGCAAATGTGAAGGATCGACAAGGTTAAACGTACTTGAAATTAGGGTCGAATATCCCCTGCTTCCTATGGATTGTTCGTTCCCATGCTTGCGCAACCTCTGATAGGATTCTCGGTTCTGTTTGGGGATTTTCGTGAATAACTCCCAGCCAAAGCGAGATGCCCATCTTGATTGACTCTCTCGTAAACAGCTGGAACGGTATATTGACAAGGTGGGATATAATTGACGTTGGTGATTCGCTCAAGCTACAAATCAACGCAGCGGCTCTTCGAAGGAGGTTTCGAGATGTTTCCAAGGGGACAGTTTGACCCTCAGCTATCCGGCGTTCCAATTCAAGCAGCATTGACTGGGTATCATGGACGGCATTCATGTAGTTTGAGCAAACCTGTTCACCTTTATGATCTAAAAACACAATTAGTATTTGTATATAGATGGATCGACCAAATGGCTACCTTGATTAGAAATCTGCCATCCCTCATGCCTTAGAGGGGGAGCTTCCGAATAGCGATACTCCTGACGAGTCGTGTATTGTGCGATGAAATCAGAGGCCACATTGACAATGGAGCTGTTGTGGCTCTCAATGGAACCTAGGGAAAGTGAGCACATGTCACATAAAAATGGGGATTGAAACTAGGTTTACCCAATCTTTGATCACTCGATGGAATGGCAGAACCCATTTCTAGCGCGAATGAACGACCCATGGCAATATGACCGTAGGCGCCATCATCTTCGTAATCAGAAAGATAGGTCTGAAGTGTGTTAGTAATATTAGCTGATAGTTCTTGGGATTAATGACCATACCTGGAGCAATCCTTTGACATCCAATGGCGCAATGTTCATGACCGTCGATACCCATGTCTTGGCCAATTTATAGAATGTAGCCAAAGTGCGCTTCCTAAATTCATAATTATCCGACAACTGGACCTTCACGACATCCCTTGCCGAGGTGAAGGTAGACTTCCATTCAAACTCATCCAACTCCTCGTCTAAACAGGAAGACCACATAATAGTCAACAAGTCCAAAAGCACAAAAAGAGATCGCTTTTCGCAGAGCGAGGACGGACATTGAGCTATTATTTTGCTGGCATTAGTTGCAGCAACCTGCTGGATTTTTTCGATGCGATGACAGCAGCCAACGAAGGTGTCTGCTAGCTGAGCCGAAATGTAGGGGGCGGAAAATTTGAAAGACTGCCCTGACAGCGACTTTTCGAGGTAAATTGCAACAACTTTGTCTGCAATAGCATTCATGCAACTGCCCACATCTGAACTATTAAGTGCAGGGTCTAAGAAGTAAGTCAGAACCTTGGTGCAGTCTCCAGATGTTGCACGCAGACTCTCCAACAAAAGGGCTGCGTTCAAGAAAGTAGTTTTGGGGTAGCTCAGCCGCCTGATATCGGATTCTAAGAACGGCAGCTCCGCGACTAGGCTCTTTCGTTTGTCCGCGGTCTGGTGACTGGTTGATCCACGTCTCAGAACGGTGTTCAATTCGATATCGCTTTCCAATAGCTCCGCGCGGTTTTCTGCCACCAGCGGCGGCGAATGAAGCGCGAGGACGCGAAGCTCTTCATAGGATTGTTGAGCGATTTCTGACCCTAGGGTAATGCCGTGAACGGCAACGTTGAACCACACGTCGCGAAGTAATGAGGGTATATCATGTTCGCCCGTGCCAGTAAACAGTTCGCCAATAGATTGATGGTTCGAAAACAATAATGCAAGAGGCTTGATTAGAGGAATGATTTCTTCGGCCGACAATTCAACATCCTTGTGATGGTCTTTCCCTCGGTTGGTCACATCGCCTTTATTGACAATGCTTTCGAGAAGATGGATTAGGTACACCCGATACAAAGGGGAATGCCGACTTATATTTTCCGCCAGGTGATTCCTTGCCTTGTGGACCTATAAAAGTTGGGTTGCACGTTAGAACATTATTATGACGTTAGAATAAAGGGATTTAAAGGGTTGGAAATACTACGTACCGCGTCAAGAATGAGGTTGTTATTTTCACGAAGCGCATCACTATATACGCGAGCGTAGAACTTGAGAAGCACTTGAAACTCTGCTTCATCGCTGTGGAGCGCAAGTGCAGCAGTCTCCTCGATAATACAAGCATTAACGACCGCATTTATCTTGCCGATTTTTTGCAACAGCATCGATTGTGCCAGGGCCACAATCTTACTATCGTGGCAGCTCGTAGAGATGGTAATTATAGCATGTACCACGTTCCTGTACATTGTTGCAGTTTCACCATTCCCATTCAGATCCAGAGAAATGACGCTGCCGTTGGATGCTTGGGGGTATGGCATCACGACTCGAGAATTTGCAACTACACCATTTGCCGTGGTTTGTTGTAGCGATTTATCTACCGCTGGGCCCGAGCTAAGAATGTTTCCCAAGGAATACAGGGTGCCTATAATGGTGTCCTGTGAAAGGAGGCGAAGCGTGTCAGCCAGGGAACGAGCAGCGACAGCCACTGTCTCGCCGTTCTGTCCATTCTGAACAACGAATTTGAGAAGAGAACGGCTCGTATTTAAAGCGCTGGGAGGAGATAGCTTGGACAAAATAGTCATGATCTTCAGGGTAACTATCGCTAATTCGTGGTCCGACATTTGGTCGGGATCAAGAAGCGTTTCTTCCAACCACGAGAACAAAAGGTCAGAATCTGCCGAGTCCTCATCAAGAATGACGCAATTGAGAAAGCTGACTAGGGCATATGCCTTGACGGAAAACGCCAGTCGTTGCTGCCATGCGGAGCCAAGCTGTAGATAATCAGACCCGTCCTCGAGGAGATAAATTTGTTCGGCAATGATCTCCGCTGAATACTTCACAAGGTCGGTATGGTCGCCTTGGCTGTGTCTGGCCATTCCAGCACCGGATATGTACTGATCAAGAAGGGCAGGTTCTGGGATAATCCGCCCATCCTCTCCCGTGGGCGAAGTAGATCCCTGAATAAAGCGTATAAACCCCTGTTGTAGGAGCATTGCGCCAAATGGTCGACCAGCGGAGGCATAGCGCCGAGCATATCGTCGCCAGTCGGGTAGGGCACGATCAGATAATTCCGAGTTCCGAATCTTTGACGAGACTGTTTCCACGGTCACGAGGAACTGCTCCGAAAGGATCAAGCGTAGCTGTTTGATAATTTCAAGTCGTTCTGCAGCGGTCCAGAAATTGGCGTATACAGACGCAGCTTCCAAGAACCCAACAAGGGACACGGTAATTGATGCCACGTCCGCAACAGCTTGGAAATCGATAGGTTCCCTTTCACTGTTTCCACGGGTTCGCAAGGCAGGCAGCGATTCTGTGACATGAAGACAATTATCGAGGTATGCGGTAATGCTGTCCAATATTGCGTCCTGGTGAGATGGATGGCGGGAGCCCAGCGATAGCAGCGCGAGAGTGAGGTTATTGCTCAGTGCCTCCCAGGGAGAAGGTCTGATGCCGTGGAGGAATGGCGATGGGTGGAGCGGAAGGATAGGGGCTTCAGGGAGATATGCGGCGAGCTGAGCGACTAGGCTTGCAGCGTGGTCAGGGTGCGACACGTTCAAGGCAGCTTTACAGAGGGCTAAAAGAGCATCCAATTCCCGAATGGTCTATCCAACCGGTCAGCGTTATGGATAGCATGATGGACGGCCGGAACGGGGAAGTATAGGGGGCGGACCATTGGAGCGGAGGAGGGGGTGCCTCGTCCCTTGACAACGCCATCGAGAAAGCCAGGCGAAGGCTGCTTGGAGCGATGGCAAGCCTTCCCTAGCCTATTGACATCGGAGACATTCTTGTTCTTATTGCCGGGGAAATCTGAGGTGGCCAATACTGCGAGCTTGTCGAAGGCCGCGCGACGGAGATTTGAGGGCGGAGGAGACCTAGGTATGATACTGGGGTCAGTGGATTGGGCGACAAGGCTGGAGACGGGGGAGCACACACATGTTCAACCAGCTGGCAGTCGAATGGCCCTCGCAAAGCACATTAGGTAGAATGCCGCGCCAGCATCGGGGAGGGGAGTGGGAGTGGGAGGCGGAGAGAGGTGGAATAAATAAATAAGATGGAGCGAGATGCCAAGGCCGATGCTGGTGGTCGCCCCAGCTTCCTCGGCCGGCGGTTCGCACGGGACAGAACCATAAATATCTACACAGTTACATAGTTTACATGTTTATGGATTGTCTATGGGTTGTCTATGGGTTTATGGGTGAAGTTCTTGTTGTTCCTAAATAGTCTGCGCAGGGAGCTTCAGAGAGCAAGATAGACATAATCGTGTTCTGTATCAAAAGATACACCAGTTTGCTAGCTGGATACAATACCATACCATAGTTACCATACAAGACAGCCCGATGAAGCACATTTCTTGCAGCTGGAATTCTCTCGATCGTCTCTTAACTGTTCTCTATTTACTGTTTACTCCTTGTCGCTGTCTCTTCCAAGTCTCCCAAATCCTTTGTGAGATAATACTGATCCGAGTCCCGCCGCTGACTGGGCCAGGAGTCAGGACGCCAGGAACCTTTGTGCTTGGCCCCAGCCCTGTTGTTTAGTCCAGACTCCGAGTCCCAGACTGGCTGAAGCAGCCTGGACTCATTGCATCCCCGAACCTGTGGGGTTCTGGACAAAAGACCGTCGACTGCCTGTTCCCTCGACAATCAACTCGTCTCCTGCGAGCAGCTCCTAACTGGGCCCCGGATCTGTCTGTGGCTCGAGCCCCGTACCTTGGTGTCCTTGGAGCGTCATAAATATCCAGGCCAACACACCCCAAAATGCCCCCTCGAAAAGAGAAAAGCCACTTGAAACGAGGAAGGGTGAGCTGCTTCTGTCCCCTCTGCCAACTGTCCTTGTCTAATGCCTTGAATTGCTGTAGCCCAGTGCCGGTAACCTCCCGCAAGATACCAAGAAACCGCGCCGCTCGGAGCGCATCTCGTCTCTTTCGCAGTCAACGCCCGCCAACAGAGCCTATCTCCCCTCTCCCCCCATATACCAGGAGTCTACCGCCACAGAACTGCACAAAGACCACACTGTCTCCCCCCCGGAAGGTCGCCCGAGCCAGTACCGCCACCAGACTCCCCTTACCGAGGGATTGCTTGCGTTTTCGTCTCCTCCTGGTGACACTCAGGCTTTTTCGCAGTTTGTATACCCCCCTAGGGCTCTGGCGGATGATGTCGATGACGAGGCTGCCGAAGGAGTATGGGGTTATCTCATCCCCCTTGATGACAAGTTCGGGGACCCCTTGGTGCTGAAGAAACGCGACACACTCTGCTCGCCTCTTTTTGGCACTACCACCCGGAGGAATGGGAACCCCAAACCAAAACGTGGAAGAGGTCATGGCGGCACCAGTAAAGCCAGATTGGAGGTTTCCTCTAGCCAAGATTATACGGGTGGCTATCTCATCGGGCGCCACGCAGAATGCGGTAGGTCATTGGCGACTTTCCTATCAGAACTGCAGTTATCGCGCTAACTGTATGTACCTTTGTAGACTTTGTTCTTGATATACCGACGATATCTAATCGCCATTGTTTAATATACAATGAAAACAAACGGGGCGATTCGGTTGCCATGCTCGAGGATCTCTCTAGTAACGGGACGTTTATCAACGAAGCAATTGTGGGACGGAACAAACGTCGCGAACTGGAAGATGGAGACGAAATCACTGTGCTGGATGAAGCTCGCTTTGTGTTCCGTTATCCAAAGACGAGAGATACTAACAAGTTTAGACAGCAGTATCGCATTTTACAACAGCTCGGAAAGGGCCACTTTGCGTCGGTATACTTGTGCGTCGAAAGATCAACTGGCGTCAAGTACGCAGTCAAGCGGTTTGAGAGACGCCCGGGAGACTCTCAAAGAACAGACAATGATGGTTTGCAGCAAGAAATTGCCGTGCTGATGAGTGTCAATCACCCCAACGTGCTTTGCTTGAAGGATACTTTTGATGAAAGCGACGGCGTTTACTTGGTCCTTGAGCTTGCCCCAGAGGGCGAGCTGTTCAACTGGATTGTTGCGAAACAAAAGTTGACGGAGAGCGAAACCCGAAAAGTTTTCCTCCAATTGTTCAAAGGACTGAAGTATCTTGTATGGCCACCGTTCCCAACCGTTCAAGGTATTATGACTAACATCGGCTCGTCTAGCACGAGCGGAACATTGTCCACCGAGATATTAAGCCGGAGAATATCCTCCTGGTGGATGAACATCTCACTGTTAAGCTTGCTGATTTTGGCCTTGCTAAGATCATTGGCGAAGATTCGTTCACCACAACACTGTAAGTTACTTTCCGATTCTACCATTGCAAATATTTTACATCGCTAATGATTTCAATTTCTGGACAGGTGTGGTACACCTAGCTGTGAGTTTGACTGTGCCGCAATATTTCCTGCCTTTCCACTAATTTAGCATAGACGTTGCCCCTGAAATTCTCGTGGAAAACCCTCGACATCGCAAGTACAGTCGAGCTGTTGATATTTGGTCGCTCGGCGTGGTTCTCTACATCTGTCTTTGTGGCTTCCCTCCATTCTCAGATGAACTTTACACGCGCGAGAACCCCTATACATTGGCTGAGCAGATCAAACAAGGCCGGTTCGACTACCCGTCTCCATACTGGGACTCTGTAGGGGATCCGGCACTCGACCTTATCGATAAAATGCTCACAGTCGACGTTGATAAGCGAATCACTATTGACGAGTGCCTCGAGCATCCATGGTTGACTGGGAAGTACCCGAGTGTCGCTGACAGCACCGACGGCCTGACCGGGGCCATGGGCCAGCTCGACTTCTCAAAACGAAAGATGGCGCGCGAAAGAACCCTCATAAGCAGCGTTAATGACGTGAAGTCGAGTCAAGTCATCAGCGATCCTGCAGACGGCCGCAGGCAAGTCAAAGTTTTCGACAAGAATACAGCCAGCAAGCGAACGCACAACCCAGGGCGGGGTCGACACGAGCCTGCTCCAGCGTCAAACAGGGACCCCGGCAATTTTATGAACCTGGGGGGCCGTGGGGACCCGGCTTTATTCAGCAGCGACGCGGACGAATATTACACTCGGGGAAGACGTAAATAAAATAAACCGCTGGAATGACCGTGGCGTGCGCATTATGTACGTATGCAGTTTTTGTATTTGCCATGTCCATGGCGTCTTATTGTCTTGGGTCCTTGCTGGATTGTCAGCAGAACGGGAATGCGTTCTCCTTGTCGAGTGCTGGATAGTGGCAGCAGTTTTATTGTTTCTGTTCAATTCTTTTTGGCATTTCGGATTCTGGAAGCTGTTGGAGGAGTATGGGAATCGACGATATAATATAGGGGCATGCCGCCCTAATGAAGCTTTCTTTCTTGGACTCTAATATCACATAAAATTCTACCATGTATCTGTGCGTTGCCCCTTAATGGAGCTGCCTGCTCGCTGTGGCGTGATGCCGGAGCAGCATGGCATTCTTCTGGAGATGCGAATCATGGTGCCTGGAGACCAGGGTCGATCAGGATATGGCTGCAGCTTGGCTCTGTCGATGAGATACTGATCACTGATACTCTATTGCCGGGACAGCAGCTCCGCGATCAGGCGATACTCGCGCCAAGACTGCGGGTTGGCGGGATTGGCAGCCACAAACCCCGGCGTGGTATTGGTTGGTGCCTGGTATCATGGGGGGGTCTGGGTATGGTATGCGCTGGTACGGCGGCTGCTCGGTACTTGCGCTTGCTGCAGGATTCGGCGCGCGCGGCAGGTATTGTTTCACGTGATACAGCGTACGGGATAATACACTAGCGTACTCACTCCGGCCGCCCGGACACGCCACTCGCGCAGCCCGTCGAGATTATTTCTCCTCGACCTCACCCATATATCAAGTCTGCTCTCCTCCTCAATCCCCCTTTCTGGCCGCCAGTCTCCACCTCAGCTGCGACAAGCTCTCCTGTCTCTCACCATGGGCCTTTTGGCAGATGTCCTTGCGCGCATCTGCGCCCACTGCTCCACGCAATCCGTCTGGGTCCTCGTGCTCGTCGGCCTCTCCTCCTTTGTCGCCCTCTCCGTCGTCGTCAACGTCCTGCGCCAGCTCCTGTTCAAGAACCCCAATGAGCCCCCCGTCGTCTTCCATTGGTTTCCTATCATCGGCAGCACCATTGGCTACGGAATTGATCCCTACAATTTCTTTTTCAGCTGCAGGGAGAAGGCATGTTTGAATTCCCCAACAACCCCCCCGGCCAGCCAACTGCTTTCCGTATGGGATGTCCTACTAACCCCGATCCTTTCTTCTAGTATGGCGATATCTTCACCTTTGTTCTTCTTGGTAAAAAGACCACTGTCTACCTCGGAACAAAAGGCAACGACTTCATCTTGAACGGCAAGCTGAAGGATGTCTGCGCCGAGGAGGTCTACTCGCCCCTCACAACCCCTGTTTTCGGCAGACATGTCGTTTATGACTGCCCCAATGCGAAGCTCATGGAGCAGAAGAAGGTACTGAATCGAACCATACCATGTCGTAAACCAATCAGAACCTCGCTAATTCTAGCAGTTTGTCAAATTCGGCCTCACCTCCGACTCCCTCCGATCATACGTTACCTTGATCACCGACGAATTCGAACACTACTTGAAAACCTCGCCAGCCTTCCAAGGAGACCAAGGAGTTGTGGATGTTTGCAAGAGCGTCGCTGAAATCACAATCTATACTGCCTCGCGGTCGCTACAGGGAAAAGAAGTGAGAAGCAAATTCGATTCTAGCTTTGCCCAGCTCTACCACGATTTGGACATGGGTTTTACCGCAATCAACTTCATGCTTCCTTGGGCTCCATTGCCCCATAACCGCAAGCGCGATGCTGCCCAGAAAAAGATGTCCAAGATTTACACTGATATCATCCGGGAGCGACGCGAAGCCGGCGGGGAAAAGGATTCCGAAGATATGGTGTGGAATTTGATGTCCTCCGTTTACAAGAACGGAACCCCGCTGCCCGATATTGAGATTGCTCATATGATGATTGCCTTGTTGATGGCAGGCCAGCATTCATCGGCATCCACCTTGTCATGGATTGTTCTTCGACTTGCTTCTCGCCCCGAAATCATCGAGGAACTCCTGGAGGAGCAGAAACAGGTGCTTGGGGAAGACCTTCCACCCTTGACCTACGATTCCCTTCAACAGCTCAGTCTCCACTCCCACGTCATTAGAGAGACCCTTCGTCTGCATGCCCCTATCCATACCATTCTTCGCGCTGTGAAATCTCCAATGCCTATAGAGGGAACCAAATATACCATCCCAACTTCCCACAACCTACTTGCGGCACCTGGCGCGACATCGCGGATGGCTGAGCACTTCCCTGACCCTCTGCTCTGGGATCCTCACCGCTGGGATAACGCAGCACCCGAGAAGGAGGACGAGAACGAAGAAAAGGCTGATTACGGTTATGGTTTGATCAGCAAGGGGGGTAATAGCCCTTACCTCCCCTTCGGCTCTGGGCGACACCGATGTATCGGTGAGCAGTTCGCCTATGTGCAGCTTGGGACTCTTCTCGTGGCCATAGTGAGAGCCCTCAAGTTGAAAAAGCCCGAGGGCGAAACAGGCGTGCCAAATACAGATTATTCGGTAAGCTCATCCTTAAAATTCCCTTTTGAATCCCTTTACTAATGTATGCTCTAGTCGCTGTTCTCAAAGCCTCTAGGAAAGCCGCTCGCCGTGTGGGAGAAGCGGAATCCTACGAAGAATTAATGACCTCACCATGTACTTCTTTTCCTACTGCGGCCTCTGCTTAGTTATACATACTTGTGGCGGCCAATGACCCCTTTTACTCCCTATTCTATTCATGTCCACAAATATATTCCCCCACGCGGCGCTAAGCCTTGGAACCATTGTTTCTTCGTGGTTATATCCTTTTTAATTTATCATGGTAATGGAGTTGTTTTATTTCATTTCTCTGTCGTCGCCTTGTATATTTTAGAATATAATCCTCCGTACAAGTGTCAGGTTAAAGCCTGTTTTTAACAAATCATATAAAATACTTTGCGAATTGTAAGAATCGAAAACGCCAGTCTTTGAACTATAGAACAAATAATATACAAGATGCAAACGCCCACTCTCTATCCCGCGTTCCTTCTCTCCTGGCTTCTTCTCTTCGCCCTAACCTCTGCCCGTCTCCGCTCACCACCATCGATCTTGCGACCCAGTTTATCCTCCCACATGCCTTCGTGAACCTTTATCCGCCCCGCCGTGCCATCAGTACCCTTGAGAAGCTCAAGATACGGCGCCTTGAGCGCATTTCCATTGACAAGCTTCACCCCAGAATACTTCTTCAGCGGGAACGACAGGTCCTTCGGTGTCGACTCGCCCGGCGGTATATTCACAATAGCCCATCTCTTGCCCGGCGACAGCGTCGCACTCCCCGTCACCGTGAGCGGCGGCGGGCTACCACCATCTATGCTCTTGGACTTCTTCGCCGCGCGACCCGCCGTCGGGACCTCAACAACACGCAGCTCCGCAGCGCCATCGACAACGTGATCGAGATCCCCACCAATGCCATACTGCTGCTCGCGGAACTTGTTCCGCCAGCGCAGCAGGTATTTCCGACTGCGAGCGGGCTCGATGCCCAGGTCCTTCAGCTGCTCCGAGTTCATTGTGAATAGGCTCTCCCAGGAGGAGAGTTTGGGGGCGTGTTTGGCCATGTTGCGGCCGATTAGGGTGAGGAAGGTTTGCGTGTCTGGGACGAAGGGGGTGGGCGGGGGGACCTTTTCGGCGGCCGCGGTCTTGTGCAGACAGCGGACATATTGTCTGGAGGGGGCGAAGGCGTTGAGGAGGCGGAGGGGGTTGGCGTTGAAGCCGACATTCCGGACTGCCATCTTGGAATAGGAACAGTGACGGGGGGTGGTCGGTTGAGGGAGGTTTGGAAATGGCGCGGTTTAAAACAGGGACGCAGAAACCTCAATTGAGCAGGGTTTTGGCCATTAATCAGGTGCGGGACACGGAGCAGCCAGTGCCGACAGATCAATGCCCGGGAGATGGGCCGTAAGGGAGTGTAACTGGTAGAATGCGGCGTTCTCGATCGAAGCTCAAAATTTTATGTCGTTTTGGCCAGAGGAAGGATGCGTCTGACGTGGCGGGAAAACAATAATCCGAACCGCCCTCTCTGCTCCGACATCATCAACATCTCGGATTCATTACAACAACTTTTGCTTCAATCAGCGCCAGTTGAGCTATGCGCATACGATCGCAAGTGAGGCCAATGGCCGGTGGCAGATAATACATATCTTAATACACTTCGCTCCCTGGCCTGCTTGACTCCTATCTATCCGCCCCGGCTCCAGCGTCCTTTTCGTGATGGCTGTTTCGCCTCTCATTTCCCGCTCGCCAAATATAGCTGGCCCTGCTACGGGCGGCGCAACTAATAACCCCAAGATTCTCGCCATGCGCAACTCTACAATGCTGGAAAATCCAGTCCGATTACGGGACGCAGCGGCTGGTCACCCAGAAACCCTGGCTGCGGTGCCAGAGCCAGCTGAGCAGTTAAATCTTGCCATCGGTCGCAAGTATACCAAAGGTCTGTTTTTCCTGTTTGGTGTTGTCTGAACTACTTTCACCTTGGAGACATGTCGTATAAATCCTAAATCCAAACTGACTCGTTTCTGTAAAGATAAAAAGCTTGGAGAGGGTACATATGCCATAGTGTATCTTGGCCACCTAACAAACGACCCCTCGTCACTCGTTGCCATAAAAAAGATAAAAGTCAATACCGAATATAAAGACGGGCTTTCCGTGGATGCTATTCGAGAAGTTAAATATCTACAAGAGCTTTCACATCCTAATGTCATTGCTCTCCATGACGTTTTCTCCTCCAAAGATCAGAACCTCAACCTTGTTCTCGAATACCTCCCGCTGGGGGATCTCGAAATGCTTATTAAAGATAAGAATATCCAGTATGGCGCTGCGGATGTGAAGGCATGGATGGGAATGCTTGCGCGAGGCGTCTGGTTCTGCCATGAGAATTTCATATTGCACCGCGATATCAAGCCCAACAATTTACTCATTGCATCAGATGGAGAGGTCAAGTTGGCAGATTTTGGTTTGGCAAGATCGTTTGCGGACCCCTACTTGAACATGACGCATCAAGTCATTACCCGCTGGTATCGGCCGCTGGAGCTGTTGTATGGTGCACGGCAGTACTCTGGCGCGGTGGACATATGGTCGACGGGAATGGTTTTTGCAGAGCTTCTCCTCCGTGTCCCATTTGCGGCTGGAAACACCGATATGGACCAGATCACCAAGATCATTGGCGCCTTTGGGACTCCGACCGAAGAAAACTGGCCCGGCGTAACCAAGCTTCCGAATTTCGTACCGATAGAAGAAAATCAGATCACCCCTTTGCAGGGCAGGGATTTTTTCCTCCGCCAGTTCCCTACTGCAGGGCCCTTGGGTGCTGACCTCCTTGCGTCGATGCTGAAACTGGACCCCCGGAAGCGCAGTACCGCCAGACAGATCCTGCAGCATGCGTGGTGGGCAGCTGAGCCACGGCCAACCAGAAACGAGGACCTCCCGCGAAAGTCAGGCGGAGCTAAGAAAATGGGCGACGATTTGGTTCGCCGAGGGGGAGAAGTTGATGACACTCGATTTAAAAATGCAGCACGTCAACTAGACTTTGGGGCGATGAGGTAGCGCAATTTAACTTCTCGCCTTGCGTTTCTTCAATATAAACCGGGTCGTATATTGCTACGACAAGAGTGCTCCTGGACCCCTCGTCTTGAGTCTGCTCGCTTCCTGAAGTGAAAACCGGTTGAGGTTTTGTTGCTTTGGAGGAATACAGGGGAGGCGCAAGCACTTGATTGCAGTACAGCCCTAGGACGAGCATTCTTATCTCCTTGGCGCTTTCACTGCCTGCGAGATAGTCCAAGACAGGATGGATGAATATGTTGGCAGGTTACGACTCTGCATTCCCCAGCAGAGTGGAAGAGTGGAAGGATGACAGTCATTCCCTAGGGTTCAGGTTAAACCAAGCCTAAAAACGAACTGTTGGTCATGCAGCACCACAATTTTGACGCCCAAATCGCCGAACTACCAAACAACAGAGGCGGATCGGGGGACTTTTTGCCAGGCTTTGGCATTTGGATTAAACACGACAGAGCAATTTGGAGTCGGTGGACATCAGGGGGTAACTATTTCTGTGACATGGCTGTTCTCAATGTATATAGGCCCATCCCAATGAATTTACCATAGAGAACTCCATATTAGGTAGGCATACTACAGAATGCCCAGGGGGATGAGGAAGAAGCTAGACTGGATACCCCTAACGAACAATCCCTGAACTATCCAGACATCGAAATGGATCCGATAGAGATGTTATTCTAGTAGTTATTCATCTCATAATAGTATCTAGAAGTAAAAGTTGCAATATATGCAATACATACTACCCTACCCTACCACTGACCGAAATCCACGGCCCTCCAAGGAGAGAGGCAAGGCTAAGGTAAGGAAGGCAAGGGATGCAGGAACCAGTTCCATAATGGCCATACGTAAATATCCCAACTACCGTGGAACAGGCATGCCAACCATATCAAAGCTGCGACGTTGTTGATCTTCCAAGACATGTGTTGCGCCCCCTGTCTATCCCAGCCCAACCGTCCACGCCCCAGGAGCCTCGGATCGAATGCTCACGGTTGGCCCGTCGACGATTTGGAAATTGGGGGTCCATGAAGGCCAGCCAACCAAGCGTGGGATTCTCTGTCTCTCGTCGCCCGCGGCAGCCACTGGAAAGCTGGATAGCGTTGGCCAATTCACACAATTCACACTGGTCTGCTGCAGCTAAGGCTTAGCGGCGAGAAGAAAAAGACTGCTGTCCACCCGAAGCCCCGGTTCGACTCTGGAGGCCTGGCATTGTGTGCATTTTATTCCTGCATTTCCCTCGCCTGGCCTGTGGATAAAGGAGAGGATGGAGATCAAGAAAGGGACGGCAAATTGGCCACCTCCTGGATCGAGTTGCTGTTCTGTTCTGGCGGTGGTTCCCCGCAAAGCTTGAGGTCAACCCTCAACCAGGGATAAGGACGGGAGGACCGAGACTTAATCCAGTAGCCAAAGATAGAACGGAAAATGGAACATACAAAATAGAAAAGGAGAACAGTAAACACCCGTAAACAAACCCGCCAGAACGCGTGGGATTGACGGGAATAGATTAACTCCTAACTGGCTGGCTGGTGGCTTGCTTCCTCCGCCCAGACCGCAACCATCTCCATCTCCATCTTCATCTTCGACTTCATCTTCCTCTCCTCTCCTCTCCTCTCCTCTCCCAACATACCCACCAACACTCGACTCTGCTGCCGTGCGCGTCGGCTGAAACCTCGTCTGGCCTGTCTGTCGCTTGTCTCCGCCTCTCGTTTCTTTTTCTCCCCTGTTGTTTCTTGTTCCCTCCGCGCTCTTTCACCTCGCCTCGCCTCGCACCCCCGGCTCCACCCGCTGCCGTCCTCCTTTCATCCATCTCCCGCGGGTCTGCTATGCTCTCTCTACATGTCTGCGCCGTTTGCCGATAGACTGGATGGTTGAGGCTGCAAAGGTAGTGAGTCTCCGTTTCCATCCTCCTCCTCCGTGTGGCAGCTGTCGGCACATATGACACCCGCTGTGGTGCACCTCGCCCTCTGCTGCTGTCCCCCTGTGTATCGTTCTTTGACTCAGGCGGACTGTCTGAGATTCGCCCAACCAACACGCAATTTCTCTAGACCCTGTTGGCTCGACGTTACTCTTATGGTTATTCTCGGGCCTGCAAGCTAACTTCTTCACATCTATGCAGCTCGCGTTTGGCCCTCTCTGTAACGCGCCGTTATCCTCGTCTGCGAAACTCCCCTCCGTCGCCTAGCAATCCTGAACCGCATACATAATCCCGCATATATTTCCGCTGCTTAACAGTAGGAGCTTATTGCCTTGGCCGCTGTCGTGCCATATTGCGTCTGTTGTTGTGGCCTGCGCCTTCGTCTTCGCATGAACCCCTCCCCCTGAATCTACAACACGAGCAGCCCAACACATCCTCACTCCCCGATTGACCAGCTCCACTACCTTCGTTTTCCGCATGTCCTTCATCCCTTGGGGAACTACAATACCCAAGTCGCAGTAAGAGCTCTGTGGATCGAGATTCACGCATACCCTGCGCCCGCCCTTTGTTGCAACCACACCCAACAACCTCGAGTATTCCTTTGGTGACACCAGGTCTCTCAAGATGGCTTCGACCATTCCCCAACCGTCGCGCCCTTCCACAAACCCTCCCACCTCCGCCCTCCCCCCCTTGCCAGTGCCCAAATCAAGGAAAAGCCTCCCAATGCCGTCCGACACACCCAAGGTCCCGTCGTCTACATTACTGCCTTCAAAATTGCGCACGCCATCTGCGTCGCCAAGGCCTGCACTGGCCATACCCCAGTCCTCAAACCAGCCGTCAGGTATCTTGTCTCCTCGATCCCCTTCGGTTGGCCGCACTCCTGGCAGCCCCGACAAACCTTTGCGCCGTACCGTCAGTATTGCCGCGTTCCCTCAACCCCCCAAGCCAGGGAATAGGCCCTCGCTTACCTCGAGCTCGTCCTCGCTATCCCAGCTCGCTGCAAAGTCGCGATCTCCCGATTTGACGAAGCCAGTCACCCCTTCCAGTAGTTTGCGCTCCAAAAAGCCAAGGGCGAGCAATGGGAATACATTTAAGGGACCCAATTCATCAAAGACCCCAAGTCTGCTAAATAGCAGCGGGGATGGGAAGTCCATTCCCAACGCCAGAGATTCCGAGGGCCATTTCAGCATTCCTTCTCCACCGCAAAGCAGAAGTTCATCAGCACAGGGGTCATACTCCACCAGCGCCACGACTTTTGATGAAGCTGAGGAAGGTGGGCGACGGGGACGAGAGGAGGCGGACATGGCCTCGGGCAGTGCGAAACGCATTTCAAAAGGAAAAGAAGCAAAAGGAAACGTGCTAGTTAGCGTCAGGGTTCGGCCTGATGCTGCGAACCCGGAAAACGCCAAGTCTGATGGTGAATGGATGGTAGATGGCCGGAGGTCGCTTATATCTTACCGCGGAAAGGAGGGAGGGGATTATTTTTACGGTAATTCATACACAAAATTCCCCATATAAATATGGTAGTGATTGCTGAGGCTAATGCTTGATAGATAATGTATTTGCAACCCATGATAACAATGCCCGCGTATACGATTCATGTGCGAAACGTCTAGTTCGCCGAGTCATGGAGGGCTATCATGGCACAGTTTTTGCATACGGAATGACTGGAACTGGAAAAACGTTCTCGATGCAGGGTACCGCTTCGTCCCCCGGAGTTATTCCCTTGGCCATTACGGATATTTTTTCATATATTCGGGAGACCCCGCATCGCGAATTCTTACTCCGCGTAAGCTATTTGGAAATCTATAACGAAAAAATACATGACTTGCTCTCACCACCGGCTACCACCGGCCCTGGAGCTACACAACAGGAAGAAATCAAACTACGAGAAGATAGCAAACGGGGTGTGTACGCGTCGCCACTCAAAGAGGAAATCGTGCAAAGCCCGACCCAATTATTGAGAGTGATTGCTAGAGGTGACCATGCGCGAAGGACCGGGAGCACCCAGTTCAACGCACGCAGTTCTCGAAGTCATGCGGTTGTTCAAATCGTCGTTGAGAGCCGAGAACGAGCCCCTGCTGGAAATACCGCGCAAGAGAAACGCGCAGCGATGACTCCTGGTGGGGTACGCGTTTCGACGTTGAGTCTTATTGATCTTGCTGGATCTGAGCGCGCCGCCGAGAACAAGGAACGAAGAACGGAGGGCGCCCATATTAACAAGAGCTTGCTTACTCTCGGGACAGTCATTGCTCGACTGTCTGGCGATAAGGATAAAAATGGGAACCCTACAGATCGAGACGGCAAGCATCTGCCATATCGCGACAGCAAATTGACACGGTTACTGCAGCCCGCACTGTCGGGAAATTCTCTTGTCAGCATTCTTTGCACGCTTCAAATCGGGGCCGGTGGGAGTGCTGCCGCTGCCAACACGCATACAAGCGAAACACTGAATACCTTGAAATTTGCGGCCCGGGCGAAAAACAACATCGTCAGTCACGCCAAGCGAGCCGAAGAGGCATTAGGTAGCGGTGCTGGTGATGCAGGTAGCCGGGTTCTGCTGGAGCGGTATCGGATGGAAATCCAGTCCCTTCGCGCCCAGTTGGATGGGCAAGCAAAGGCCAATTCTGAGAAGGAGGTCAAAATAGAGGAGAAGATTCTTGAAAAAGAAGCTGAATCTCGACACGAGGAGCAAATGTTGGAGATGCAGCTCGCAAGAACAGCATTAAAGGAAAGAATTGAGCATCTCAACCGCCTGATTCTTTGTTCAAAGTCAACGGGCGTAAATACCAGTGGACTCGCCAGGATATCTGGAATATCACTAGGCGGCCATGACTCCGGCACCAGGTCTCTTCGATCGTCGGCGTCTCAATCAACTTTGGGGGCCACTGGGCCTGCTCTGAATCGATCCGCTTCCATGATGTCCGTGCGAAGTAGTGCAGCTTTGGCAGCATCTCACGTGGTGCATACGCCATTCGGGAGCAACGAGGATGAGGAAGACACGATGGGAGAATTTGGTGATGGGATGGCAAGTCTGCAGATGCAGGTCAACGCACTACAAGCCGATCTTTCAGATAAAAACCGATACATCTCAACACTCGAGCGACGGTTACTACAAGCAAGACGATCGAGTCATTCCCGCATGTCCATGGGGCTCTCCCATCTCAAAGGAGCTGGAGCATCTGCTGATGATCCAGAAGTGATGACCTTACTCCGTGAAAAGGACATGGAAATATCGGAGCTCCGGATCCAGCTGGACGATAAAGATCGCATGGTGGCAGCGTTGCGTTCAGCCGCGCGACAGCGAGATGTTGCGCAATTGACACCGGAGTCCATACCTCCCGAGATGAAGCAGAATTCAGGTCATCAAAGCATCGACAGCAATGGCAGCTCGATAACTAGTGGGAGGGCGATGGGGACGGTCAGCCCGGTAGCTCTCCTGTCTCCGGTCAAAATGTCGGAGAAAGAAAAAGAGAAGGAGAAGAAACGACGGAGTGTTGATGAAATGTCCCGAATGCTTGACGAAATGATACAAGACAGAGTAGAGAGCGGGCATCTCGTCAAAGGAACAAGAGGGTCGATGCGAGTGGCGAGTGGTGACAGACGCAAATCGTCGTCAGGATCTAACAAGTCTAACACTGTGCCGACGATGGGCACAATGGTAACGGCTCTTCGTACATCTGTCGCAGATGTTCCCTCTGCTTAAGGCAGTTTTGGGGGGTTTTCTGATGTCGAATCATGCCCTGTCACCAGCCTACCAACCTTTCAAGTATATCCCCATTTTTTTTAGTCATTTCCATTTTCGTTTTCAATTTTTTTTCTCTAATCTATTCTCCACGCTCGAAAGCATAGCCTTTTCTTTTATCTTGCCTTGATTTGGTTTCATTTTTTGTGTACATTTTGTTGGAGATGAGCTGTTTTTTTATTTTAATATTTGCCGGTTGTTTGTACAAAATACTCTTCTTTCCTGATACCCATGAACCTGCCTGGCCCTTTGTTTTATTTTCGTCCTATTCTGTTTTATTTGTCGCCCCCAGGCCCCTTTTCTTTATCCTTGTGGGTTTGCAGGAAGCGATGATTCCGACCTCCCCCCTTCATGTGGCGCTGGATATTTCTGTTGTGGCATGTGTTTGATGCTTTGTCTCGTGGAGCATGTGTGTGATGCAGAATCATGGGAAATGAAAGGACGAGAGATTTTGTCAGCCTTGTTTCCTTGTTGCGTAGATCAGTGCTTGACTCTTGGTTCCTATATATTTTCTTTTTTCTTCTGTTTTCTTTTTCCCCCTTTCTGTCAGTAGTTACTGGGGGAGACGGATGACTTCTACGATGTATCGCTTTCCTTTTCAGTTGGAGAGATATTGGGGGGATATGTATGTACGGGAAGGCTTATTATTCTTATCCACTCTCTTGAAGGTGACTTTAGAAGTAAAACAGATAAATCACAAAAAATCACAAATCTGAGAACTCGGCCATCCAGAGTTCAGGATGCGGCTGAGATAGGGGTAAGCGTCAATCACCTGACACACAACCAGCCTCCAACTTCCAACCTCCAACCTCCATCCAACCTCAGCCTGAAGCTGCGACACTTTCGAGACAAATGAAACGCTGCGAACTCTCGAAACCGGCCGCTTCAGCAGCCGACTCGCTCGGACAGACTGCGCCCCACCGCCAACCCTGGCTCCGGCCAGCTGCTGAAACGCCGGACACAACCTTGGAACTTTCCCCCCGCCGATCTGCTGCTCCATGGCCTGTTCCTGTTGAATCCCTCCAGCTTGAAGTTGACAGTGTTGTCGCTTGATGCGAGGACGGAGAGGACCATGGACAGTCTCCAGCTCCCGCTGTCTTTGTTGCTGTTGTTATCTTATTGCAGACTGCATTGTCATACCCAGCGCTCACGAACGTGAAGCCAGTCCAACACGCATCAATCCGGCGCAACAGTGGATCTCGCGAGGTGATCCGTGACATCAGACGCCGCGGACAGCGATGATCTCGACACTAGCAATCCTCTCCTGAAGCAGCCGACCTCGGGGAACAAACTACTTCTGTAGCACGATTCCCCTTCTCTTCTCAGACTGGTCACTGCTGTGCGTGGTTCGCTTCTTGTCTGCCCCTCGCAGTCAACTACGGAGTACACACCGCCATCTCCCTCCCCGCGTGGTGGCAGTGTGAGATAGACACGGAGACATGTCGGATTGAGCTTCATCTCTTTCGCTCTCTGTTAATCCTAGTTCCTGCGCCGTCAGCGTGGCTGTGTGGGCTTCTTTTCCCTGGTGGACAAGCTGCCCGAACTGCCACTGGCCGACTCACTCTGTGATCTTCGCTCGTTATCAGCCGGCCTTCCGGCCTCCCCAGCTTTTATCTTTTCCGGATTTCTGGTTGTCAGCTCTGTTTTCTCCTCTTCTTTGCCGGCAGTATCCTCTTTTCGGGTTGGCTCGCCTGCTTGAGTTAATAAATGCCCGCTCCGTCGTGGGATCTTCGCCCTAACAGATTTGATTCGCCTGGTTGGCGCAGTGGGCTGCCTGCGAGAGATCGCCAACGGTGAAAGCGGAGATTTCCAACGCTCTTGGGTTAAAGAGGGGATCAACTGCCTTCACGTGGCTATTCTCTCCTCGGAGAATTCTAGTTGATGTCATATTCTTTCCCTGTTATATATTCTTAGATCGATCGCTCGATCCCCGCCTCCAAGATGATTATATCCTCGCGCCGCACGGGGACCTCCCACAACATGACCCTTCGAAGGACCCCCACAAAACCGTCCTTTGGCCCAACTCCGCTGTCATACGACTCAACCCATCACCTACGCGTGCCCTTTCTCGACTCTCCGCTTCCTTCGCCGAGTCTGCCTTCCATAATTCCGCGCCATGGCAAGGAACCCTCGCGCCGGTGGCACAAGAGGCTTTGGCGGCTGTTCTGCTGGATAGCCGGAGTCGTCCTGATCGTCTGGTTTGGTCTTTCATGGTCGCATTCAGAAAGCCTGCCAGAAGCTGTCAGCTACCTTTCACACGACGGCAACCCCTTCGAAATCGTCGGCAGTGATGAGCTGCCCCAAGCTCCTAGCCCGGTTATGGTGACCGACCAACGGGGACGATCGCGATGGACAATCTCAATTCCAAAGAATCTCGAGTTCCCTTTACCCCCCTCTGATTACGCCCGCCTCTGCCAGCAATCAATGGAGCTGTCGCAACATGTTGCGGGTCTAAAAAGTCACAAGTCACACCACCATGCAGGTCATCATGGGTATTATCACAAAGACAGAAACTTTATGGATGTTGGCGATGCAGAAGCCCACGGCCTGCTTCCAAGTTCGCGCGAAGAAGAACGCGATGCGTTTGGTGTTGTGGGCGGGGAGCTCTACGCGCAAGAGGGCCATGGGGTGCCAGTCTGCGAGACGAGCTTGACATATGTGATGCAGACGGAGGACGCTGGAATGGGCGCCACAGTAATGGGCCTATGGATGAGTTATGGTTTAGCCCAACAAGAGGGAAGGGCGTTTTTTGTCGACGACACCAATTGGTCCTACGGACAATACACTACTTATTTCAAACTCCCGCCAATGCCTCGATGCCGCCCTCCCCCATCGTCCCAGAGAGTCCCCTGCCCACACGGGGCAAAACACCTTCTAGTATCTGCAGCCACCACAACTTGGACTTTCGGCCATAATTTCAACGAGAAATTTGAAGATGGCCATAAGAAAGGTGTCCAGCGCCAAAAGGCCATGTTTGACTTCCTTCGCAGTGGTTATGAAGACTTATTCCATTTGACTGGTGATGATGCCGTGTATTACGAGCAACGAGTCCAGGAACTCAACACCTCCGTAAGGGATAAAAGGGGCATCGAGGTTGGGATTCACGTTCGTCACGGCGATCTCCACCCCATGCAATTTGAATATCAAAAATCATATCTACCCCTGGAATTATACACCACTGCAGCATACGATATCCTTACGTCCCACCGCAGGAGTCACATCGTATCCACCACGTCGCTCGGTACAGACAAATCAACAATAATAGTGGCCTCCGACGACCCGGACGTGTACACCTCGACCGAAATGACAGATACCGAGAAAGCTCAATCCATGATATCCCTCGTCAGCAAAGCAGCACTAGACGCCGCGACCGCTGCACAGGGCGGAACCAAGAATATGATGGACGGCAACATCGGCTGGGAAGGCGGGTTCTTCCGAGACATGTTCTGGTCCCTCGGCGCGCCCCCTCCACCGCGAGCAGCGGGCAGCCCGCCCGCGTCAAGGAACGAGCCACATCTCCGCCCACGAAGCGTTGAGCCGACAGATATCAACTGGTTCCGCTTCCATCCGCCTCAAGAAGCCCTGCAGCTCCGCGAGCTAATCGCGCGTGCATATCTACTTGATCTAGCTGTGCTAGGACAGTCGGATGCTGTTGTCTGTGGCGTTAGCAGTATAGGATGCCGTCTTCTGGCTGTCATGATGGGCTGGGAGAAGGCTATCGAAAGGGGCAAGTGGCAGAATGTCGACGGCACATGGCATTGGAAGGGGATTATATGGTGATCCCTGTCTGTCTCTTTCTCTCTCTCGCTCTCCTTGCACACACCGTTTCACTTTCCTTCTCGGTACAATTTCCCACACATATATATTCCCCTTTTTCCTTTTCCTTTTCTTTCCTATTCCCCTCCCCATCCCTGTGGAGTGTATATATACACAGCGTCTCACCGATCCTTTTCTTTCTTTCTTTATTTCTTTCCTTCTATGCACGGCGATCACATGGCGTTTCCGAGATCATGGCGCAAAAGGGTTGTGGAAAAAGTACGGTTCGGGTCGGTCTGATTGATACCCTAGATTTTGCTTTTTTTTTTATCATCACGGCATATATACGCATGGTATACGCATGTATGTATGTATGTATACATGAGCTCATTTGATACAGCGAAATATATAGAAATATGCAGGAACTTCTTTCCTATATTTTCGGAGCGTAGTGAAGCAATTAGTAAATATCCTTAAGGGGATGGATAATTACACAGTCCTAGAGGTGAGTTGGCTAATGACCACTAGTACTTTATGTACGGTACCTGGGCATCTCTACCTGTTAGTGAAGCAATTATATAAGGCCTTTCAAGATGAATTAGCAGGGAAGTCATGACTGCAGGGTTTATGTGTATTGTGTATTTTTCTCATTACATCCCGTCCCGTCCCATCTTGTCCTGCTTGCTAAGAAATTGGGGTTTAGTAGGTCACTAAGTAAACAGGTACATGCTGATTAGATAGCTATTATTAAGAGCTACCAATCGTTCTCCTTGATTGTATATATGGGACCTAGAAAAACATGTATATAGATCTGAAAATGAAAGAAGGTTGGAGATAGGCGCCGTGGCACCAGGAACTGTAGCGAGGCGGCCAGAGCGCGTTTAGCGCGCAACCTCGCATCAGCAACTGGCAAAGTCCTGTCCTTCCTTGGCCTCAGAACCACTCAACCATCTATTTATGCTGGTGAGTCCAGAAAGCATCTGAATGTCAAACATAGGGAAAGGGTAACATCAAATAGCGAATAAAAGTAACAACAATAACAAGCCCTCCGTGCTGAAACAATAGTCCTCCTACCACCAGTAAGTATAGGAGACGGAACCAACACGGCTCCAAGCCAAGTGCTAACAAAGCAAAGTGCCTCCTCTCAACTTGCTCCCGCTGCTCGCCCGATCTGGCTCCCCATTGCCCGCTTCTTCCCGTGCCGCGGCCGCGCCCAAGCGTCGCCAGCACAGCCAAGGAGGCGGCACGTCGAAGAAGAAGAAGCAGCAGCAGGAGGAGGAGGAGTTTGAGATAGAGGAAGAAGTGGAGAAGGAGGTAAGTGTGCTTTACAGGCAAATCAATGGCTGGAAGCTGACGCACGACAGTGGCCAACCCCGAGCACTCCAAGCGACAGCTCGGACGTCTCATCAGAGTCCTCTCTGCTCTCGCCTGAGCCCGAGGACCGCTATGGCGGAGTCCGCCATGCGCGTGATTCTCTCGAACTCCCCGAGGAAGAGGTATCTCCGGAGTCAGAAGGCAACGGGAGAGTCGACCAGCCTAAGCCCGCAGACACACCGATGCCAGATCCTCCCCCCAAGCCCCTGGCGATAGTGTACGCAGGTCGAGCCTCCTGCCTTCGGTGCGCGAAGCTCTACCGGAACGGCCAGGGGGTCATCTGCGTCCGTGAGCCAGAGCAAAACAAATGCAACTACTGTCGCAAAAAAAAGGCCCCCTGCCTCCCCGTAAGTGCCATCCAAAGTGTCAAACTTGTCAACTAAACCACTAACCGGGCCTCCTAGGTTCCAGCACCCTTCCTCGGCCAGCTGCGTGCCATGCAGGAGCTGGCTGATCAAGCGGAAGCTGGGCTGGCCACACCAGGGGATATCAGGGCCCTGGCGGCAAAGTTCACGCCCAGCGTAGAGAACTACTGCAAGTTGCAGAAGACATCCCAAAAAAAGAAGGATGTCACTGGGCCCAGCCAGGACAAGGAGGTTGTCGCCCTGCTTCGGCAGATCTCAGAGCAGCTTCCGGTCTTTACAGAGGTGCTTCCGGTCCTTCGGCGGATCTCGGAGCAGCTGGCAGTTATTACAGAGCAGCTCCCAGTCTTTCGGCAGATCTCAGAGCATCCCCCAGTCACAGAGCAATTGCCAGTCACAGAGCAGCGTCCAGTCATTACAGATCAGCTTAGAGACGCGGTGAGGGATTTAGTAAGTGAATGAAGAGTCTGCTTATGCGAGCCACAAGCTAACATAGGGGTATAGTTGGGGGCCGCCCAGAGTGGGACAGCGGGTCAGGGGAAGAGGTAGATTGTTGGTTAGTGTGTGGTGCGCTGGGGTGTCATCAGTACGCACGTATCCACACAGTGAGGTATTCGCGGACTTTTGAATGTGACAATCAAGATGGGAGAGAAACGCGATGAAGTATTGATAATACCCATACAGAACTTCATGTAGTCATTATATTTCTTTATTTCTTTATTAATATACCAACACCCCGCACGATCCTATTTCCAAAAGCAAAGCAAAACACCGTCAATCGGTCGATTATAAGACCACCCACCCACCCCATTCATTACCCGCGCAAGCCATGAATAAAACCTATAAAAAAGACGCTATTTGACCAAACGAATGAAACCCAATGTCCATACTCCAGCGCATCAGAAAAAAAAAGAAAATGATGCCTATGCGACAATCTCCAACTCCGACGTCCTCTCCATGGCAAACGTATCGCGGTACTCCTCCCACAACCGCTGCAGCTCACTCACATACCGCGCATGCAGCTCATCCACATACTTGTCATCAACCTTTGCCCGGTCATGCTGCTGGATAACCTGGATGGGCCGGCCGACGACAATATTCAGCGGCCGCCGATACGGCATCAGGCCGACGTCGTAGTTAAACACGCCGCGCGCATGGAAGAGCGGGATCGTGAAGCCCATGGTCCGCTTAACGAGCAGCTGCATCTTGCGGATGAGCGGGTGCTGGTCTGACGAGACCTGTTCGTAGAGTTCGTTTTCGCCAAAGGCGAGGACGGGAACCAGGTCCGCGCCTGTGCGGATGGCGAGTTTGATGAAGCCCTTGCGCCGTTTGAGGACGAGGCGGATGGCGTGCGGTTGGGCGTCGAGCGATTCGCTGGCCCCGCCGACGACTATGGTGATTGCGCGGCCCATGCCTTCGCCGTCCATGCCGCCCTTGGAGAGCAGGTTTTCGCACGATTCGCGCGACACGCTGGCCAGACCCATGGCGAGCGCATAGTCGCGGTAGAAGGGGAGGCGGAAGTTGGAGTCGAGCGTGAGCAGGGTGTTTGTGATTCCTGGGAAAAGCTTGGAGAAGCCTAGGGCTTCGGTTGCGAAGGCGGCAAAGGCACCGTGGGAGATGATGCCGTGTGGGTGGTAGCCGAAAATGTATTTTCTTGTCGGAGGGAGGGGGACGGAGCGGTGTAGGCGGGCTGGAAAGTAGGAGGCGAAGTAGTTCCAAATGCGTAGGGAGCGGAGGAAGGGGCTGCGGCGGACGAGGGTGCCGGAGGTTGCGGTGTTGGAGAATAAGGAGATGTAGACTAGGTAGGGGAGGAGGAGGGGCCAGAAGAGCGGGATAGCGCAGGAGAAGAAGAATGATGTTATGAATATAGAGATTGAGACAGTATGATAGAGGACGACAAGGGTTTGGAGCCGTCGTTCAAGGCCGACATTCAGCGGTGCCCATCGTATGCTGTAGAGGCATTGAAGTTAGCATACGGCCTGGCACAGTCGGATATACACAAGACATACCCGGTATTCTCGGGCGTTGCCCGGTTTCTGCCTCCAGGAGATCGTCTTTCATGCTGGCCATTTACCCAATAGGATCGGGAATGCCTTTGCTGAGCGGAAGTTCCTCGCGGTAGGGGTGATGATGTGAGTTGAGATGCGGTCTGTCCATTCAAGGAGGACCCAGTTGTGTGCCCATCCATGTGAAGGGTGCGAGTTTCACGGTCTTCCTTGCGGGCGAATAGGTCTTCTGGCAATTCCTCCGGGTTTAGCGGGACAGAGGGGGATGGCATGGCGGAGACGAGCAACGAGCGTCAGACTGGTATGCTTGGATAAGAGATAGTTAAATAGAGTCAGTAGGGCAGAGCGAGTCCTCCGTCGCCCATGTCGCCAAGCAGGAAAACAGCGTCCAAGAGAGATGGTTTGTGTATAGAAGAATGAAGTCAAGATTCGATGTCATCGCGAGATGACGTTGGTGTGGCTTGGCTAATCTGCTTAGTCAGCGTCACCAGCCACACATGAATAGGGGATGGATATTTGGATATTTGGATATTTGAATCATCATTCATCTTTATCATTACTACTATCGTTTGCTATTCCCATTCTCACTTCCCATACCCCATCGCATCACAACCCAAACATCTCAATCCATGTGTCCCGGTTTGTGCGAATGATGAGCGTTTCGAACTGCGCAATCGCCGTCTCATACTCGCTATCAAAAAGGGGGAAGTTGTAAAACCGCTCGTTCAATATCTCCAGATTCTTCTCAAATCGCTCAAGCATAGACTGATAATACGGATGAAGAGGGTCGCCTGTTTTCCATCCTTCAGGGGGTGGACCGCTGGGTCTCTCCACGGTCTTCTGCAGCGCAGCAATGGCAGTGCCTCTGTTTGCTGTATTGGCGGACGTCTTGATTGACAGCGCCGAGTTGAATGGGTGAAGCCCCCATTCGGCGCGTATGTTCTCCAGGATGCTGCGGCTATGTTTGACCCATTCGACGTAAAACGCCTCGTCGTTCAACTTGCCACGGACGAGGAGGAGTTCGCGAAAGTTGGTCCCGAATGCTGAGAGGATATGATTATAGTACGAGTGCAGCCGGTCCCCGGGCGCCCACACAGCTGGCGGTGGTTCTTCAGGGAATGCCACTGTCTCCTGGTATGCACGCGTAGCGAGGGCGAAGAAGGCTGACATGTCGATGTCTGTACGGGACGACGAAGAAGAAGACCCTTGGCTGGACTGCTCAGGGGTGGAATATTAGCAACACTCGGCCATGTAGATAGGTGAAAAAGGGTTTATTACCGATACTGTAGTACTGTTTGATAGATTTGCGCTTCTTCGGTTCAGGCCCAGTCGTCGCCTATCATGTTCGATTTGGACGCGGACTGACGGAGTACGGAGTTTCTCTGCAGCCTCTGCGCCCTCGAAGCTGATGAGCCAAGGACTTGGAGTGGGCTCAGAAGGTGTATTGTTCATCCTTCCTGCAACAGGATGGGGAGAGTAGAGTGTAGAACCTGTGTGGAATATGATAGAGAAAAGGGGTTGTTGTGCCGAGATGACGCTGAATGTTGCTCCTTTGGCCTTGGTTGCTAAGGGGTCTGTCACAAACATCAACCCAGGGGCACAGGCTTTATAGTGGCAGAACTCATATTCACTGGAGTGTTCCAGAAAACATGGACAAGGCAATTTCCCAAGTCCCCCTCATCGTTTTCACTCTTGGTACTTCACTGAATGGCCAAGAAAGTGTGTCCTGAACGATATCAAGCAAGGCGGTATTGTGGTACCCAAAAAGGAGATCATGAAATATGATTCATGGCATTATGGTGTAATCTAGTATCGTTTGTATATACTTCCAAGGGCGTGAAAAAGGAGAATCGCTCGCAAAAATCAAAACATGCGAAGGGGAAGACAGACGCGAAGGTATCTGTCCGCCACATCCCAAACGTAACCGCAGGTTTAAGCCTTAAGTTAAGCTGGATCAAAACAGCCCAGCGCCTCTATCCCTTCACCATAAAAATCTAGTAACGTTAGCTCTGGAATATACAAGGGCGGGAAGCAAATATGTATACCTCGTTCAATGACTTTGCATCCATAATGGCCATTTTCTTCTGCTGGATATATCGACCCCGAGTAAACTGGCGACCTAACGGCCTGTGCTCCCTGACCTTGAGAACGGAATCTGGTTTGGGAGCGACGGCCTTGGGTTTTATTTCTGGGGCGGGGCTCCCAGATTCTGTTGAGCTATTATTTCCCTGCTCGGTCTCATTGGATTCGATCTCCTTTTGTTTTCGCTTCTTGGACTTTTTGGACTTCTTCTCGGATTTAGTATCTTCGGCGGGCGTCCCATCCCTAGTTGACCCCGAATCTTCGCCTTTTGAAGTTTCAGAGTCATCACGAGACCGCTTCTTCTTCTTCTTCTCCTTCTTCGAAGATTTCTCTGATTGTTCGGCATCGTCTTCAGCTTTTGCTTTTCGTTTCTCCTTCTTGCGTTCCTTCTTCGATTTCTCCGGTTTCTCCAGCTTCTCTTGTTGCGAACTCTCAGACAGCTGGACCGGTTTGGCATCCGCAAGTTTCTGCAACTTCTCGTGCACAAGCAGCCCGCCGCTCACGAATCTCATCGTTTTCCACCGGTTCGCGACGAATTTCGCCAGTCTTATATCGTCCTTCTCCTTCTGCTCCCGTTGAAGCTCAGCATCGCTCTTTCCATTCAACCGGCCCAATAATCCCTGAAAGGCATCAAGTCCCGTAGGCTCGTCGCTATTCCGTGCTCGAGCACCCAATCCAAGGGTGTCGTCCTTTAGGATAACGCGGATATGGCCTGCGCTGGCGGCGGTGAAATCGGCGGCATGGGGTGCATCGGATGCTCCCAAGAAGCTCCCAGGCGTCCAGCCCTGGGAGCTCATAATCTTGTGGCCATAGCCGGAGGTTGATCTCGACCAGGAGGTGTTGTTCGGGTCGTGAGAGATTTTGGTCCTCCTAGAACCGAAGTTAGCAAGTCAGCCACCAGACAAGTGGAATTGTTAGCGCATTGTACTGACTTTCGAGGTCCGGACAACCCCATCGTAGCCGAGTGACGTCGAACAGAGGGACGCCTTGGTGGTAATTGATCCTTTATCTAGAGTCGCCGTCCTTCGGGATAATTTTTTTGGCGGTGATGGTTTTTGGCTTTGGCGCTAGTTAATCTCCACGTGACCCGATCCGGCCTTACCTAACCATACCCCAGATTCCTGTTCTCTCTCTCCGGCGAGCGGAGTCTACGCACCGTTGTATCTACAATCAAATTACGTTGCGGGCTGTTGCTAGGAGATCACAATGGCAGGAAGACGAACTAGTACCGCTCGTCGGGGCCGCCAACAAAAGCCCACCACTGCTGCGAGCGATGGCGAGCCCGCGCCTGGATCCTCATCTCCCGCCCTTGCGCCCACTGATTTGCTCAAGAGCCTGGACCATGCCGTGAGAAGCGCATACCTTGATTACTGCTGCGTTGGAAAACCTGCTTGCCCATCAGTTATTAACCTAAGCATTGTCCCAGGTTGAGAAGCGCAACAAGGATAAACGGCAGAAACTCCGGGCTCAGCACAAGGCTCAGGTCAGGAAGGCGGAGGAAGAAATCCGAGCAGCGGCTCAGTCGGACAAATTAGCCCTGTGGGTTACTGCTTATTTACTCCTGATACTCTCACTCCTAGTTTTAGCGGCTTCCCAAGCTCATGCTGCGTGCATATATATTCCAAGACAGGTTCACTAATAAACAACCTTCCCTCTAGTTCAAAGTACCGGAGAGCCCAGATCAAGCGGTTATCAGAGCTGGTCAAAAGACGGACGGAAATAGAACTCGACATTGCGGCCCATACGCAAAAATTGAACGACCTGTATGAAGCTGTCCACGGTGATTTGAGCTTTGTCCTGGAGCATAGGCTATCTAACCTTGGATGAATATGCTGGAGGCGGACGGATGGTGTACCCCCCGATAGGCTGGGGCTACGGTTTGACTCAATCTTCGCGGACGGAGTCTATTCAACCTCCATGTCGAGGGACAGCGATACGAAGGGATGGTAAGGGGGGGGGCGTTTTGTCGTACGTGGGGATGTTTTTGCGTGGGCGCTATATCTATTAACATTGCCTTTAAGATGTATGGTTACGTCTGCTGGAGGACTTTAAAAGGAACTCGATTGTCAGGCGGTTTTACAGCTGTTTTCGGGGATTTTCCCAAACACATCTCATTATATAGAAGATGATAATCGGGATAAACCCTCTATCTACTCAAGTCCCATTCTTTGTCGCAAGGTAAAAATAATTTCTATATTTCACGCGGTTGCACCGTGATGTCCCCCCATACGTAGATAGAAAATCCGAGGTCGACAAAGAATATCGAAAACGAGAACGTGTAAGACGAAACAGAGAAGCATTAATTGATTTAGATATTTATTCCGGAAGCAGCCTGAATAGCAATAATATGGTTTTATTTATTTTTACATGTATTTTGTCAGCCGTGTGCATCCGTGGCAGGAAGAGCCCGAGTATTTATTTCCACGCTCGCGACTTCTCCGCCACCCAACATCGCATATATCTATCCGCAGAAACCTCCTCCGCCATATATCAAATATCAAACGTCAATCCCAAAATCAATATGGCGTTCGCAAGGAGTCTGCAGTCTATATAATCCCCCCCGCCATGCATGCACCATTCCGTCCAGTATATGTGTGAGCCGCTCCCTCCGCCGACCTGAGCACCGCCACCAGACATGTCTCTGCGGATTCTGTGCCGGGACCGCCCACATCGCACGCTGGCCGTGACCACTGAAGACTATGCGCTGGTGCTGCGACATATCCCCACGTCGACCGAATCGGCGTCAACTGCTTCTTACTCCAATGTCATATCTCCCAAATGTCTGGTCGAGTTTGCCCCCCTCTCCTCGCTGGACCAGAGTGGCTATCGCCAGATAGGTAAGGGCCATGGCACCCTTGGCCTGATCACCTTGGGGGGTGATGTCTTCCTCTGCGTAATACGGCATGCCATGCAAGTAGCCACGGTGAGGCCAGGGGAAACTGTGCAGAGAATTATCAACGTCGGCTTTTGTATGCTTGTCCTCCCGCTCCCCGCTTAGGGCTTGTCTAACGGGGTATATAGACTGTTTGAACCGCTCCGACTATGACACCGACTTGGACTACGGAGCTAAATCGGCATATGCATATTCTGCCGATGACGATGAATACGGAAGTGGCTATGAAGGCCGAGAATCAGTCACCGATAACCCGTTTCTTGCCCTTGAAAAGCTCCTAAGCGACGGGAGCTTTTACTATAGTGTCGACTTTGATCTAACAAATTGTCTGCAAGATCGGTGAGAAATTCTGTATGATCGCACACTTAATCAAACACTAACAGGATACAGTATTGAGGAAGCTGATTCCTTCGACATTGAAAGTCTTGACAAGGATTACCTATGGAATTCCTATATGATCCAACCGCTTCTGCAGTTCCGAAGTCACTTGGTAGAATCTGGGCGGCAAACGCTTGACTCGGCTCGAATATTGACCTCTGTCATCCGCGGCTTTGTTCATTCTCTCACAATTCCTGCATCTACTCCGCTTTTGAAACACGTCAATTCAAACCTACCGTCAAGTCTGACATTGATATCGCGCTTGTCTTCTCGAAGAGCCGGTACTAGGTTTAATTCTAGAGGTATTGACGATGACGGGAACGTTTCCAACTTTGTAGAAACGGAGACTTTACTATGGATCCCCGCGGATGTGTGTTTCTCCTATACACAAATTCGAGGATCCATTCCGATATTCTGGGAACAGGGCGTGGCCATCGGGTCCCAGCAGAAGATCCAAGTGACACGATCTGTGGCAGCCGCCCAGCCGGCATTCAACAAGCACTTTGATCATCTTGCTTTGAATTACGGTACCGTGCATGTGGTAAACCTACTCAGTGAATCAAAACCCGGTGAAGTTGAATTATCGGAAAGATATCGTTACCATATTTCTCATAGCCCGCTACGACACGACCGCGACCAGAACACGTCATCTGAGCATCACCTCCTCCGGGCCACAGATTTTGATTTTCATGCCGAGACCAGGGGGCCCGCAGGATACGAAAGTGCCTCCGCGATTCGACATTGGATCCAAGAATCTGCACAGGGGTTTGCGTTTTTTTTGTCTACGGATACGCCCCGGAAAGATGGTTCTACAAAGGATCCAACCAAATCCCAGGTGATTGTTCTTCAGCAGGAAGGGGTGTTTCGTACGAACTGCCTGGATTGTCTTGATAGAACGAATCTTGTCCAAACAATAATAAGTCAGATGGCGCTGGAATTGTTTCTGATGCAAGAAGGGGGCCGTGTGTCCGAGGATTTCTGGAGGAGGCATTCCACCCTTTGGGCCGATAATGGCGATAACCTGTCCAAAATATACGCAGGTTCCGGCGCTTTGAAATCGTCATATACCCGACACGGAAAAATGTCATTGGCTGGCGCAATTGCGGACATAAGGAAAAGCGCGACACGTTTATACAATAATACGTTCACTGATGGCGCAAAGCAGAACACTATAGACCTCCTCTTGGGTACCTTGACTAGTCAAAGTACTGTGCGCCTCTTTGATCCCATTAACGACTATGTGACAGCAGAATTACGCCGTAGAGTTGACGAGTACTCTTCCTACAAAAACATACGTATATGGGTTGGAACTTTCAATGTTAATGGACGAAGTGACGGGGCTAGGGGCACAGATCTCTCCCCCTGGCTGTTGCCGCAGCTCGATGAGCTGGACGAGGACCCTTCAATAGTTGCCGTCGGATTTCAGGAAATCGTTGAATTGAGCCCCCAGCAGATCATGTCGACCGATGCTGGGAGCCGCATTATCTGGGAAGAGGCCGTCAGGGATACATTAAACGACTACGCGGAGAGGAAGGGTATAAGTGAATATGTTCTCCTTCGGAGTGGTCAACTCGTGGGCGCAGCGTTGTTAGTGTTTGTCCGAGCAGACCTGCTACCCGATATAAAGAACGTTGAAGGAACGGTGAAGAAGGTATGGCCAACCTTGCCCCCTCAGTATGGCTAACTAACTAACATGAGAGTGTAGACGGGCATGTCTGGAATCGCTGGGAACAAGGGCGGCTGTGCCATCCGTCTCGAGTGTTCAAACACTCGTATCTGCTTTGTTACGGCACATCTTGCTGCTGGATTCACGAATTACGATGAGCGAAATCGAGATTACCAGACAATCAATAACGGGCTTCGTTTCCAGCGGAATCGAAAAATTGAGCATCACGACACCATAATATGGCTTGGGGATTTCAATTACCGCATAGGCCAGTCTGACGATACAGTGAGGAAGCTTATACAAGTGGGCGACTTTGAAGCTCTATACGACCACGATCAGGTAAGGATTCGGAGCAACTGACGTTATTGATAAATCTCTGACTTAACCAGCTCAATCTGCAAATGGTTGCCGGCCTCGCATTCCCCTACTATTCCGAGGGGTTGATCACATTTCCACCGACGTATAAATATGACAACGGCACAGACCAGTATGACACATCGTACGTTATCTACCCATGGATACGAAGTATGTTCAGAATATATATTAATTAAGAGCAGTGAAAAAGCCCGCATACCCGCCTGGTGCGATAGGGTTTTATATAAAGGGAAAAACCTGCGCCAACTTGAATACAATGCAGCGCCTTTGAAGTTCTCGGACCATCGCCCTGTATATGCGACATTTGATTGCGAGATAAGTGTCGTGAACGAGAGATTAAAGGACAATTTGAGTGTAAGCTTGTACGAATCGCAACGAAACGCAGTCGGGGGCAGCACGGCGAACTCGAGATCGGAAGAAACAGACGATGAAGACGCAGCGGGATATGAGGCCATTGAGCCTGGTCTCCCGCCAGCTAGCTCAGATCGTCGTAAATGGTGGCTTGATCATGGTAGGCTTGCCCGTATGCTTGATATTTTTAATGAGCATATTCTAATTCTCATCAGGACTTCCCGCCCAATCTACTCTAAGGCCACCACCCGATTATCTGCTTAACCCTCGCCGAAGCCTCAATCCTTTTTCCCAGGATACGGAGTCCGAATGGATTTACATTCCGCCCGCGAGTTTTATTAAGGGAAAGGGGAAGATGGGCCCGGACGCGAGGGGCGCACCAAGACCAACACCACCGTTACCCCCTCCGAAATCAGCAAATCCCTTGATTCCATTAGGGGGTTCCCAAAATGAGGCGGGGTCATTGTTAGATGGGCCATTATCTGACGTGTCATTGATCGACGATGAGCCAATTACGCCGAGGAAGCAGGCACCTCCGGTCCCTATTAAACCCGCATCGATGACGATGGATCGTAGCCCGAAACCAATCTCATCGACTCAAAATCGAGAAACGAGCGCCACGGAGACTACGGACAACCCACACCCTCCAAGGCGTGTAATGACAGATGAAAACGGATTTAACGCGCCTAACAACCCCAGAACCAGCCCTCCGCCCGTCCGACCAAGGAGGGTGAAGACAGAAAAAGTTCATCCTAGGCCTCCCGAGGCGTTGCCTCGTCTTCCGCCCCGGCCGCCAGCTCCAAGCAACGGCGATTCCTCCAGCCTTTTAGATTAGCAATATGAATGTACGGTCCCGGCCTCTAGTCCTCGATGATGAGTGGGGTTATTGATATGGATATTTGCGGAGACGGATGCAACGAATGTCTTTGTTTGCGTTGGTGGGAACTTTTTAGAGATAGACACTGAGGCGTGGGCTAGAAGTGTAGGCAAGGAAAAGCTACCCTCCTGTCTAGGTGGGTAGGTAATTCCGTCCCGTATATTATAATGGCATAGCCTAGACAAGAGAATAAATAGGACAAAAGTTATTTATTTTTCGTATAGAATAGGATCGAAAACAGGGGTAGATTTTACTTTTTCTTCGTTTCCCTGCCTCATTGTGACTAGCTTGTGTATTGGAGAGGTTAAGATATATATAATCTATTTGTTACACGTCAGATATACAATACAGACGGAGATAAAGCCCGTTTGGTGGGGTAGAGAATGGATATATATATATTTTGATAGAGTCTGCTATAATGGGAAGACTAGAGTGGTGCATATATATATAGGGAAATGAATAGATACGTAAATAGACAGACAGGTGGTAAACAGAGAGGTAAAGGAGATAGATAACACACCACACTACACGTGAAAAAAAAAAAAAAAAAAGAAGGGGGGGTTGCAAATTGGGTTATGTATTAACAATGGATAGATAGATAGATAGATAGATAGATAGATAGATAGATACTGTAGACAGGCAGCAGTGCACTGAGTGAAACCCGTTACGAGAAGATAGTTTGCATCTCAGCACCGTCGTGCCGTGCGTAGGTAGCCGCGTTAATGATGCAAGGACGGCGGGATAGGGGTTAGATTGAAGGCGGACGGGCTGGGGGGTATGTACCTAGAACTACAGATAGTTAGTTACTTCGTAGCTGGCTATCTCCCTCTCCATCCGTGGAAGACTACATAACTACATTCCCCCCTCCTTCCATCTCAGGAGAATAGAAATAGAATCGTCGTTGTTAATCAACCACTAACTAACGAGTACGAGCAGTCGGGGAGGGAGGGAGGGAGGGCATATACAATTAACTAATAATAATTAACCAAGGAAAACTAGCCATGGCATGGCGTAGACAGCCCTGCATACGTTAGTTATGCAGGCTTGATTTTTTCGCGCGTTGCGTGTGGATTGTTTTAATAAGAATCAATCAAGCGCGACAGTGCATCATGGGGATAAGTAGTATCGATAGAATAAAAAAAATGACGGGGAATGGGCTTGGGACTAATTACAAGATATCTCGTCGTAGATAGGTAGATGAGACGGGCGGAGGGATTGCTTTGGCAAGAAAGGGACTTGCTCGCTCGATGGATACATAGAAAGGGGGGAAAATATGGCCGAGGCCAACGAAAAGAAAATAATTTCGGGGCAAAGAATTATAGATAGAATAAATAGGCGCGGCGCGGGGATATAGATATAAAAATTGCTGGGGGGTGATATCAGGGGGTAAATATAAAAAAAGAAAAACGGCATTGAAAAAAAAAAAAAAACATAACCTAAATCACAACAGACAAAAACCTAGAAATTCTGCGAAATGCCCGCATTCCCTTGCTGCGGGTAGACAGCCGGATTCTCGATGCGCGTGTTGCGTCGCGCTTGCACATCGCGGATCACGGGCTGTAGGCCGCTATCCCCGTACGGACCCTGGGGATGGGTTCCGTCGTTGTAGTAGGCGGCATCATCGTAGTACTGTGCGCCGTGTCCGGCGCCTGGCATGGGGATGTCGTCTGAAATCTCGGAGTGGTTTGCGGCGGAGTATGCGGAGGAAGCGTTGGATGGGCCGCGATGGATGTTTTGGTTGTTTCTTCCTCCAGGGACGGGTAGCACGCCGGCACCGGTTGGGGTGGGACCAATTGTGGTGGAATCCCCGGAGATTGGTCTGTTGTCGTCTTCGTAGGGCATGCTATCGTCAATCGGAGATACGGCGCGAGGATGGCCTGGGTTGCTGGTGGTATCAGAGTTTATACCTCCGCCGCTTGACAAGTTGGTTGACAGTTTGCGCGAGTTGGAGGTGGTTGTGCCCCATCCACGGTATCCGCCGCCGCGACCATCTCCCCCCGCTGATCCATCGTCATAATTGACGGGAAGGCCTACAGCCGGCAGCGTAGGGTCGTGGTTCGGGTTGAACCTGTACTCTTCGATTTCCTGTTTCCGCTCCTCCTCAGCGAGCTTGTTGGCTTTCCGCTTCTTCCACCAGAAGAGCAGGGCGATAATGATCAAAGCCACTGAAGCCACGGGGACGACGACGGCAACGGCGATAGTGCCGCCTGGGGAAAGCCCCCCTGAGCCTGCCTTCACGGCGCCATTAGTAGGAAGCGCGGAGGCCCCAGAGGTTGTGGCGCCAGGCAATTGGGTGGGGGGTGTTGACACAGTTTTCGTTTCTATAACTACGGTCGTAGAATTTGGTGGTTTGCTGGGCTCTGGTGTCGGCGACTCCTCGGATGACGAGGAAGTAGTCGTCGAGGAAGTTGGAGGTGGTGGCTGCGTAGGGGTGGGGGTGGGCTCAGTCTTAGAAGGGGTGGACGACGGTGGCTCTTCAGATTCTGTTGTGGGTGGCGGCGGCGGTGGAGCTGGGGGTTTGTCGGTGGGCGGCTTGTCTGTAGAGCTCGGAGTCTCCGAAGGGTCCGGCGAAGTTGTGGTAGGTTTGTCGGGTTCCTCGGGTTTGTTGGTTGGATCTGAAACAAGGGATTAGACAGCGCAAAGGAGCAAAGCAACATGATTCAATACGCACCAGTCCCGGGGGGCTGATTGGACGACATGTTGGCAGACGATAACAATCAACTGGGCAAGGCTAGGATCTGTCGAGAGACCGAGATCAAAGGGATATGCAAGACACTCCCTTTGTCTGCCCTGGATGGAATGGATTGTCTGCGGGTATCAACAATGCGACCAAAACGACGACCAAAATTCAGCACGGGGGTGAAGCTGTACAAGGAGGGCGGGCCAGTCGCGAATTGCGCATAGAACAGGGCGCGGGATAGACGGATAAATATATATATATATATATACACGACAATGGAGTCGAGGAGGGCCAAAGACGCGCAGACAACGCTGGATGATGTGGTATGCGGTGACAGAAGAGAACAGGGCCCGAAAGGCAGGGGAAGCGGTTGTCCGAGGGGAGAGCACAAGCGACGACAGCAGCGAAAGAAGAGGGCGTTGAGAGGGATGAAGGATAGTCAACGGCGAGGAAGTCGAGGAGAGAGAAGGGCGGCTGACGGGAGGGAGGGAGGGTGAGATGAGATGAGATGGCAGCTAAGCCCCGACTGGCAGGACAGCGAGTCGAGGCGGAGTAGACGGGGGGACCAGGGTAGAGGAGAGAGAGAGAAGAGAGGAAAAGAGAAGAGAAGAGAAGAGAGAGACACAGACAGACACAGAGTAAAAGATCAAGATCAAGATAGAAAAGATGAAGATGAAGATGAAGTTGGAGATGATGAGGCTGAAGGGACGAAATGAGACAGGCGGGCTTGGCGGCCGGTACGGTACGGTACGGTAAGAGGGTATTTGGGGCTATTTCGGGCGACATTAGCGTGGGTATCGGTGTATGGACAATACATATTACAGCATGAGACACTCAACTATGGTTATTATTGTCTGTGTCAACAGGGCTCTAGATATCACAGTTGATATAATATCCAAATAAACATCATCTATCCATGGTTGTCTGTTGTCTATAGATTGAGCCAGGAACAGCTGAGTCAGCATAGTTGGGGTGGTTAGTCACCGCTGAGTAAGCACCCAGAGAGCAGGAAATAAAAAATGCACGAAATGAACAGGAAAGAAAAAGAAGAAAAGAAAAGACGAAAAAGAAAGAAGAAAAAGAAAGGAAAAAGAATTAATTAAACAATGACGTTGTTCGAGATAGCAGCCCGATATCCATGACGGAGCAACATCATATAAAATAACTAAACAATGCTACTTCATCTCCACTCACTAATTAATGACTAACACCGCGAATTGCATCTCAAGTTTCAACGCCGGCCTGTTTTCTGGTGGCGAGAACAAGACGGCTTCGATCATGGATGGTGATGAGTATATAAGATAGTTAGCCCGTGTCTGCGCGCTCTCTTCTCCCCTCCCCTCCTCACTTCTTAACTACTGCCTGCCACCATGGACGACATCTCCAGGGACATCGAAAAGGCAGAGATAGACGCCTCCGCCGGCCATCCCACCGTCCCCGCCGCCTCCAAACTGCCCGCCGACTCCCCCTCGCGCGCCTCGTTCTCCTCCTCCTCAACCTCCTCCTCAATCTCCTCCACAGACTCCTCAGACTCGGACTCGGACTCGGGCCCCTCGCTCCATGGCATTGCCAGCATCCAGACCCAGCGCGACCTCGAGCGCCATCCCACCGTGCTCAGTCGCATCGCCACCCAGCGCAGCCAGCACAGTGCCACCGTCGGCGCTGGCCTCCGCTCTCGTGTCTCCAGGAAGCCATTGCCCGCCTTTGGCGCTGGCAAACCATACCCGCCGCCGCTGCCCGAGCGAGAGGAGTATGTCGTCGAGTTTGACGGGCCCGACGACCCCCTGCACCCGCAGAACTGGCCGCTGAAGAGCAAGTATGTGCTTGTATCCCCTTTATACTTTAAATATTGCTTCGCTTCGCTCCGCAAATGATCACTAACCTTGCTTAGGCTTTTTACCACCGTCATGCTGGGCTGGACCACCATCATCGTCAGTTTCACAAGCAGCCTCTTCTCCACCGCCCTCGCTGACGTCTCGCGCATCTTCGGCGTCTCCCGCCTGGTCACCGTCCTCGGCGTCTCCCTCTATGTCTTCGGTTTCGCAACAGGGCCCCTCATCTGGGCCCCGCTCTCCGAGCTCAAGGGCCGTCGCCTCCCCATCATCTTCGCCATGTTTGGCTTCGTCATCTTCCAATTCGGCGGTGCTGCCGCCAAGGACCTCCAGACCATCATGATCTGTCGCTTTTTCGGTGGCTTCTTCGGCGCTTGTCCACTCACCGTCGTTGCCGCCGTGTTCTCTGACATATTCAATCCCAGCGTCCGCGGCCTGGCCATCACCGTGTTCAGCATGGCCGTCTTCTCCGGGCCCTTTCTCGCCCCCTTTGTTGGCGGCTTCATCGTGACCAGCCACCTGGGATGGCGCTGGACACAGTTTCTCCCTGGCATCCTCGGCGCCAGCGCCCTGATTCTGGACATCCTCTTCCTCCAAGAGACCTACCCCCCCGTCGTCCTCGTCCAAAAGGCCGCCGAACTCCGCCGTCGAACCAGAAACTGGGGCATCCACGCCAAACAGGAAGAAATCGAAATCGACCTTCGCGAGCTGATCCAGAAGAACTTTGCCAGACCGCTCCGGATCCTCGTCACGGAGCCAATCGTCCTGCTGCTGAGTATCTACGGCGCCTTCCTCTACGGACTGCTCTACCTGTTCCTCACCGCCTACCCCATCGTCTTCCAGCAAATCCACGGGTTCAGCCCGGGCGTCAGCGGCCTGCCCTACTTTGGCGTAATCATTGGCCAGCTCCTCGGCGGGCTCTCCATCATCCTGTCCCAGCCGTGGTATGTGCGCAAATTAGAGGCCAACGGCGGCGTGCAGGTCCCCGAATGGCGCCTGCCACACGTCATGGTCGCCGGCGTCTCGTTTGCCGCCGGCTTGTTCTGGTTCGGCTGGTCCGGATATAAAGGGAGCATCCACTGGATCGTACCGACGATGTCGGGCATATTGACGGGATTCGGCCTGCTGGTGATTTTCCTACAGTCGATGAACTATATTGTTGACGCATATGTGCTTTTGTAAGTTCTCTCGACCACAGGCACGGCTACGATTAAGCCAACTAACTCGTTTTCAGCGCCGCCTCTGCTATTGCCGCTAATACCCTCCTCCGGTCAATCGCGGGAGCCGTCTTCCCCCTATTCGCCACGCAAATGGTAAGCACCAACCCCTGAGACATTAAATAAACCCCCACGATGACAGACCCAAACTAACACTATTAAAGTTCGAGGCCCTCGGCGTCAACTGGGCTGGTACCTTACTCGGCTGCGTCGGCGTACTCCTCGCGCCCATCCCCGTGATTTTCTACCTCTACGGCTCCAGAATCCGTGCGCGGAGCAAATTCTCGCCCAAGTTCACGCCAGAGGATCTGCTCGATGACTAACTCTATATATATGAAAGAAAGGAAAGAAGACGAAATAAAAGGGGTGATAGTGGAGGTGTTTATATACGACCCAAGCGGGCGACAATGTTTAATGCTAATTTTCTACGTTGGCTGGAAGGAGGAAGCGAGGGAATGATAATTCGGAACATTCCTATTCGTGTCCTCCCCCAGCCGCTGTCTATGATACCTACTTACCTACCTACCTACTATTGTATATAGATCTACGCTGCTCGCCGCAGCCATGTTTGACGTTCTTGGATATATTGCGGATACTAATACCCCTTTTTGTTTTGTTCTTGTTTTTGTTGACGGGTTCTGGCTAGTTGGATAGACTAGATAGACTGACTGTAAATAGCCAATATAAAATGGATAATGCCCCTTTTACTTTTCCTTCAACCACCCTCCCCTCTCGGCTCGGCACTTCCCGCCCCGAGAAACTCTATTACGTCACCAGCCGACATGTTTAGTCATCCAATCTCCGCCGACTTCCGCCTCTATCCAACTTCAACTTTCACATCAACATCAACATCAACATCAACAACAATAACAGCCATAACAACAGCAACCGCAACACCATGACGCTCCCATGCCTCCCCCGCGGGCCATCGACGCAGTAGCACAGTCCCACACAGCCTCGACTACAACCACAGCCAGAACTACAACTACAACTACAAACCCCATCGTCGAACCCGCAGAGCTAGAACCGTCGCACAGACACGGACACGGACAAGGACACGGACAGGAACTAGAGCTCCAGCCGATGACCGCGCCTATTGATTCCGCAGGAGATAACGGTGCTGGCGTCGGCGCCGGTGATAGAGACGGAGACGGAGATAGAGATGGCGCCGGTGCGCCGCTGTTAGAGGCCCCGCGCTCGCCGCCGCCGAGGTATTCGGAGCAGTTTGGGGAGCGGGAGGGGGATGGGTTTGGGTATGGGTATGGGGATGTAGTCGGGACTAGAACTGGTTTGTTGGGCGGTGGGTGGTTCATCTGGGCGCTCACTTGCTCGGCGGGGATTAGTGGGTTGTTGTTTGGTTATGAGTATGTATCATTTATCTGGCTGTGTAGAACATAACTAATATTTTAATAGCACCGGCGTCATCTCCTCGACCCTCGTTTCGATCGGCTCCGATCTCTCCAACCGTAATCTGACGACGCTGGACAAGAGCCTCATCACCTCGTGCACCAGCCTGTTTGCGCTCATTGCTAGCCCGCTGGCGGGCATTCTGGGGGACAAGCTGGGGCGGAAACCGGTTATTTTGATTGCGGATGTGCTGTTTGTGTTGGGCGCGCTGTGGCAGGCGGCTGCGACGGAGGTGGGCGGGATGATTGTTGGGAGGAGTCTGGTTGGGCTTGCGGTGGGCGGGGCCAGTTTGATTACGCCGTTGTATGTTCTGTCAACAGCATACGGGGGGGGCTAGGCTAACGTTGAATCTAGATATATTTCCGAACTTTCGCCTCCTGAGATCCGAGGGAGACTGGTGACTATGCTCAGCCTGTTTGTCACCGGCGGCCAGGTCGTCGCGTACGTCTTCGGCTGGATGCTTTCCACCACCCATGCCGGCTGGAGATGGATGGTCGGCCTGGGTGCGCTTCCGGGCATCATCCAGCTGTCCATCCTCCTTTTCCTCCCCGAGACCCCCCGCTGGCTCGTCCGTGCCAGCAAAACCGCAGAGGCAAAAAGGGTCCTCGCGAAAATCTACGGCCAATCCACCACCCGCACAGCCGACCAAATCGTCCGAGCCATCGAGCTCGAAATCATTGCCGAAGACGAAGAATCAGACACAGACGCCAACGGGCCCCCAAAGCCCCGCGGCAGAACTAGCACCTTTCTCCTCCGCCTCCTCCCGCACTCCGGCACCTGGACCACGCTCTTCCGCACCCCAGGCACCCGCCGCGCCCTTACAATCGCCTGTCTCCTGCAAGGCCTCCAGCAACTCTGCGGCTTCAACAGCCTGATGTACTTCAGCGCAACGATCTTCTCTCTCCTCTCCTTCTCCTCACCAACCCTCACCTCCCTCTCCGTAGCCATCACAAACTTCCTCTTCACCGTGCTCGCCTTCAGCCTCATCGACCGCCTTGGCCGCCGCGCCATCCTCCTCGCCACCATCCCCATAATGACCACCGCCCTCCTCCTCTGCGCCATCGCCTTCTCCCTCTTCACCCCACCCACCAGCGCCCCGGACAGCGACACCTCCGCCTCCTCCGCCCGCCCTGCCGAGCAAACCGCCACCGCAGCCCTCATCGCGCCCCTCCTCATCCTCGCCTCCCTAACAATATACACAGCCGCCTACGCGTCCGGCATCGGCACGATCCCGTGGCAACAAAGCGAGCTCTTCCCACTGCGCGTGCGCGCGCTGGGCTCAGCGCTCGCGACAGCGACGAACTGGGCGGCGAACTTTGTGGTTGGGCTGACCTTCCTGCCGCTGATGGAGTGGGTGAGTCCCGGGTGGACGTTTGTGGTTTATGCGGTTGTTTGTGCGGCGGGGGAGGCGGCGGTGTGGGGGGTTTATCCGGAGATGAGCGGGTTGGGGCTCGAGGAGGTGGGGGGGTTGTTGAGGGATGGGTGGGGGGTGGAGGAGAGTGTGAGGGGGTTTAGGGATAGGGGTAGGGGGAGGGGGAGGTAGTTTTATGTGGGTTTTTATATGGGATTGTGTTGCATTTTCGGGAGTTGATAGGTCTGGCTGGTTTTGCGGGTGCACTAAGATATCCAGATACAGATTTAGATTCGGGTTAGATACCATGAGCTCAATAGTTGAGTTGTGTTTGTTACGTAGTACTATTCATTTCCTCCTACGTAGTTAACTAATCAATCAACCAGCATCTAAAATAACCCATCCAATGCTTAATGCTTAGCAACAACCCCCGCCCCATCCGCCTGCTCCGTAATCCGCTTCTTATACGCCTTAACATCCCCGGGAAACTTCTCCACACTCCCGCCCTCACAAACCCACAAACTCGTACAAACATTCTGCAACATCGTCACGTCATGGGAGACCATCAGCACGCCGCCGTGGAAATTGCGCAGCGCGTCGGAGAGCGCGTCCATGGCTTCGATGTCGAGGTGGTTAGACGGCTCGTCGAGGACGAGGATGTGCGGGTTCGTTAGCGAGAGGCAGGCGAAGGCGACGCGGGATTTTTGACCGCCGGATAGGAGGCCGAGTTTTTGCAGGCCGGTCATGCCGGTTATGCCGAAACTGTGGGTTTTTTTAAAAGAATGGTTAGTTGGTCGGTGATGGTGATAGGGATGGGGGATGGACTCACGCTCCGAGATGTCTCCGATACTCCTCATCCGTGCGGCCCGGGTAGGTCTTTGCCATGAACCCGACGGCGCTGGTGGTCATATCCAGTGCGTCGACGTGGTGCTGTGCGAAGAAGCCGATGCGCAGACGGGGGTGTTGGGAGATGAGGCCGGAGGTGGGGGCTAGCTGGCCGATGAGCAGTTTGAGGACGGTAGTTTTACCGGCGCCGTTGGGCCCGACGATGCCGATGCGCGAGTCCAGCTGCACGTCCAGATCGACGTGGCGCAGCAGCGGCTTGTCCTTGGTGTAGCCGAAGCTGACGTCGGACATCTGCACGATTGGCGGCGAGAGTTTTTCGACGTCGGGGAATTTGAAGTGCACGACGTATTCGCTTTCGGGGGCTTCGAGGACGGGCATGCGTTCGAGTTTTTTGATGCGGGATTGTGCTTCGGAGGATTTGGCGGCGTTGTAGCGGAATTTGTCGATGAAGGCTGGGAAAGGGGGGGTTAGCAAATGGCTTGTCTAGGATTAGAATAGGGAGTGGTTTGGTACGCACCCTGCAGATGGGCTCGCTGGGCCATTTGGTTTTCGTACTCGCGCTTGGCGTTCTTTCTTCGCTCTTCTTTGGTGGCGTAGAAGGAGTCTGTGGCTGTTAGTTTTTATTCGGGAAATAGGGGGGATAGGAGACATACCGAAGTTAGAGCTCCGGTAGTAATCCAGTCGCTCAGAATGTTGATGGATGATGTCGGTTGCAACCTCGTTGAGGAACGCTCGGTCGTGGGAAACTACCAGTACCGTGCTGGGGTAGCCTTGGAGATAATTGGATAAGAACGTAATCGACGGGACGTCCAACATGTTAGACGGTTCTATCAAGGACTTGTCAGCATCTTTCACATAACCTAGGCTAGGAATGATTAAACCCACCGTCAAGCAACAGAAGATCCGGCTCGCAGAACAGCGCACGAGCAAGCGCAAGACGCATACGCCAACCTCCAGAGAACGTCTTGGTTGCAAACTTTTGACGCTCAGGCGAGAAACCTAATCCAGCAAGGATACTCGCGGCGCGAGGCTCGGCTTTGTCGGACTCCATCTCTGCCAGTTTGGAGTGGATGTCGCTGAGGGTGGTGTCCAGGCCTTCTCTTTCGTGGTCAAGGCGCATGGCGTCCTTTGAAGTGTCGGCCATAGTGGCACGTTCCTCTTCGATGGCTGAAAGTTGTGCCGTGATATTCTACGAAAGGTTAATATCAGTCATTTCTTAGCAGCAGGCAAGGGACAAGACAAACCTCCTGCTCCTTCAAAAGATGCTTCCGCCAGACGTCTGCATCTAGAACAGCTTGCAACGCTGGAGTGTCGTCACCCGATATCTATACATCATTAGCAAATGTTTGAGTATATTGATAATAGGATAAATACCTCCTGTTCAACGTGAAGAATGGAAATATGCGTCGGAATCGCCACTTCACGCCGACTAAGCGCGCGCAGCAGCGTAGACTTTCCAATACCGTTCTGACCAACCAAACCGTACCGCCGCCCATATGCCAGCGTCAGCGTAGTATCCGTCAAGATGCGCTTGCCGGAGATAGACACATCGAAGCCATCGACCTTGATATCCTTGCTCTTGGTCGCATCCGCGCCCATCTGCAGCGGGTTGACAGCCATGTAGAACTCCTCATATGACTGCGTGGTATCAGGCTCATTGAGCAAGCGGGACGCCTCATACTCAACGTTCTTCATGATCTTCTTGTCCTGCTTGGCGCGGATCTTGCGCTCGGCCTTCTCCAGCTTCTTCTTATCCACGCGGGACTCCACCTTGCGCGTGTTGGCAGATTCAAGATCCACATTGCCGCCCGCGAGGCCGAGGGTGGATGACATGTTGCGCTGCGAGCCGACGTGGATCGTTTGATCGAGCTTTTTGGCCGCGAAGGGGACGCTGGCCTTCTCCCCGTTGACGCCATTGGCGGCGCTGAGCGAGGTGATGAATTTCTTCACCAGGCTGCGGATTGCCTCTTCATTCTTGGCGCTGAAGTCGCCGGATGCTGAGAGCAGCAGTGTGGCAATACTCTCTGCCGCTTCTGAAAGGGGCGAGGGCGCATTTGGATCCGAGTCCTCGACATATGCTTTGGATGCATGTGTTAGATAGCCCTGTGGCGAGGGTTAGCATGTATCCGTTAAGCCCATGTTTCTGCATCCTTATCCTGCATAGTGTCGACAGTTGGTATACACAGACACAGACATGCAAGAGACAACCCCGGAGAATACAGATGCAGTGAAAGGAGCAGTTCATACCACCGAGTATTCTGATATCACATGATCTATGCCAGGAATGCGAGCCTGGATTTCCGCCTCCATGGCTGGTGTTGGCGGGAGACAGGCGGGAGCGGGTGTTCGGGATTCTACAGGGGCCGGGCAATCGTAACGGCAGATCTAGACTTGGTATCTGCTTCAGTATACCGGCGGAAACGGGGTTGTGGAGAGTTGGATGCTGGTTGTAAATGCAGGGCAGAATGGGGTGAAGTTCAAGGTTTGATATTCCCCCACGTTAAAGTTTTCCGCTATGGTTGTATCGGTATCGTAACGAGGTGTATTGAAATTACCGATATTTACACCACAACTCGACTTGATATCTACTTCGTCTTCAGTTAAAAACATATTCTATCAACCTCTGTTTGCAAGCTCCCTCTGGCCTCTTCTGGGAGTCGCATTTTTAAAGCAGTGCTGTCCAATTCAGAGAATACCAGTTTTATCTGGAATACGGCTCAAGAGGTAATTGATAGCCATGCACAAGTTGGCATCCATTGGCCAAAGTCAATGCATGAAGGCTTGAGCATCAGACAAAAGATTCTTATGTTCTGATGAGGTACAGAGTATTAGAATATCAGTTAGTGTTTGTTTTCACTAACATAAATTCCTGCCTGTGGTTATGTAACATTTGTTTAATTCCCTTCTTTCTCACTGCATATTATTATATTGTTTCGCTATGCTCCCAACTATGACTACCTTTCAAAGCTCACAAATGAATTGATACCATTGTCTATGTTGTATAATTCCAGATCTACTGCCTACCAGTGAGGTGAAGCTGTAACCCCCGCATGCTCCTTTTATATAAAGTACGGCATGGACGAGGGGATAACAGGATTAATGGCTACTAGGAAAATAAATTTGATCCAGCCGCGAACAAAACCACGATACATCTCATGATCGATCTCAGTCAAAAAAAAGGGGGTTGGTTAGGGAAAGACGAGGAAAACCCAGTATCCAGAAAACCCAATATAAATCTTGTTTCCCTCCCCCTATCCACCAGCCACTGGCAGCCAGTCAGCCAGTCAGCTTGGCCAGATTGACTTAAGCCAACAAACACCAGATATCAAAGAACACGAAACCAAAACAACGAATATCTACAATGGGTAACCAACCATGCAAAACAAAAAAAAGGAGGGTGAAATAAAATAGCCATGTAAATAAAAGCTGCTGCGCAACCCCACCAATGCAACTAGCCAAATGTACCAAACTAGCAATCGTTTACCAGCAGAGCCCGTCTACACAGGTCGGCGTCACAACACCCCGTCTAAGCAGGATTTATACACACTGTTGCCGGATGGATGGATGGCGGGATGGTTTCATCAAGGTCGTCGGAGGGGGCGGGTATGCAGGTATGCAGAGGAGTTGGTTATGTCCCAGCACGGCGGGCATACTGAAGCTTGGGTTAGTTTGAGCTATGCAGCCCATCCACCGTCATAGGCAAGGCAAGGCAAGACAAGACAAGGTAAGGGGTTACCTATCTGCGGTGCGAGGGTGTGAGGAATGGGGAATGGATAGAGGAGTTTTTCCTGTTCCTCTTCTGCCCGTTTTAGGGAGTTCGTTGCCAAGGTTAGTATTTAGCAAAGCAGGGACAGCTGCGAAGAAAAGGGAGGTTGGATATGTATGTATGTATGTAGGTAGTTGAATTAGTCTTTGGTTCCTGAACCAAGCAGGGGAATTTTATTTCCTTTTCAGTTTGAGGGTCATGAGGAAATGCTGTAGCCAGAATTGGTTGTTCAGAGGCGTAACCCCCATGTAACCAAGAAGAGAGCAAGGCAAAGAAGTGAGAGTTTGCTTTCCATGACTGGTTTTCGAGTAGGTGATGCCGTGTGTCGTGGAAGCAGGTTTTGAATTGGCGGTCCTGCGGTTAATGTAGATTCTCTATGGTGGGTGGTTTAGATGCCTCACGCCTTGTTCTTGAGCCTTTGGCGATTGCCGAAGAATGAATGGCTGTTGCATAGTTATAAGGAAGCGCGGGAAATGATAGCGCCATCAAAATGTGCTTCCCCGACGGCGATTTTGTCAAGCACATGTGGTGTTACTGGGAGGCATTTGTCTCACTGTCAGACAGCTTGGGATGCATTTCGGTCGCGCATAGGGAATAGTTCCATGTATCATCTCCCGTGGTATATGTACGTTGCATGCCATGAAGATCGAGGGCAGTTTAACCTGCCAATTATGGATACTGTCCGAAAAAAAGGCCGATGTTATCCTGAGCGATGGTGATATCAAAGGAAATCGTGAAAAATCCAGGAAAACAAAAACAACCTCCCCTCTCCCTTCCTGGCAGGGCTGCTGAACAAGCGGGGCGGGTTGTAATTGCGATCACAGCGGTTAATCCATAGTCGGTTAGCAATGCAGCGTGTAACCAGCTATGATCTGGAACCCTGCTCCTCTGGGCCCTGGGGTGGGTTGTTGACTTCTTGTGGGCTGCCTTGGTTTTTCTTTTTTAGATCGGAGATCCCTCAAGCGAGCTGGGACATACACACTGATCTATTGGCCCATGAGGGCTCCTCTGAACCAAATTGCTACGCATAACCGCCTACAACAGTGGGAAGCGTTTACGTCCGAACCAGTTGCGAAGCAAAGAACCCTGAGCGGAAATTCCAAATGAACCAGCTGTGCCAACCTTGGGGTAAATTTTCTGGGAAATTTTCTTCTTTTCTCAAAGGGCCTGAAACAGAGCCAGAACTTTTAGAAGGCCCTAACTGCCAATTGAGCCATGAAAGTTCGACACTTTCAAATCCGTCTTGTTCTCTCCATCGACATATAGTAGCTCATTGGCTGCGGGCATTTCAGCTTGTTCGGAGCAGGAAAAGTGGCACATTAGCCAGGATCAAGAAATGGATGCTATCATCGAGGTTCCAGATCTCGCCACTGGTGCGCTGCGTCGGCGAACTGCGAGAGACCCATTTATTTTAGTTCTGCGCTTGTGCTGGTGAGATGATGGTGATTGACGGCGGATGTTATGCTTTGCCTGTTGCAGGAGGCATAATAATGGGAGATGGCGGAAATAGACTGTGGCCACAGAAAAGGCGCGGGCTTGCGTTAACTGAGACGAATGTGAAGGCGGGAAAACGTGGACGTATCCCAGGGCGGGACGGCGTTCGTGATTCCTTTCCGGGTTGGATGAAAGCAGCAGCGCGTATTCTTAAGGTTGGCGCGATTTCTTGGGGGCCTCGTCTGGTGTCGATGGAATCTGGATCCATGCAAGTTGTATCCCAGGAACGTCCATGCAAACATGAGATGCTGCCATGCTGGGGGTTGGCGCAGATTTCCAAGATTCCAACCAGGCGGAATAAATTAATAATGGCCAAGCAAGTATAGTTATCTGATATAGGTGCATCTTTTATTCTAGTTTGCTGTAACTAATTGTTTCTCTCTCTGAAGAATGGGGTTAAGGACTGGGTGCGTGATTGATATTTTGTGCCGCAATGAGGCGCCAGAGAAGCGGCCATTCCAGGAATTGAAGTCGGAGATGATGCTGCACGACGGGAATAGATCTTCTGGAACGACCGGCCCTGTGCGCATTCGGAAGAGTCTCTGACTTCAGGGTGTGATCCGTATTGTCCCCATATATCCGTAACAATGAGAGAGCCCTGGCCAACATAGGCGAGGGGGATTCCAGACAGCCACAGCCCCCAGACCAGGTGCTGAACAGAGCATGTCCCTGCTAGAGCTTTAATCCTCCGTGCTTAACGAGGGCGGCAACTATTGATTCCATGCCATGGGCCATGTGTGGGCGATGAGATAGATGGCGGAGCATTGCATGTTCAACGGGAGATATCCTTTGACTCTTTGAGAGCTTCCTTGGTTGGGAGAGATAGCCCTTGTCAATAGTCGATTGTTTGTTTGTTTGTTATTCGAGGGCGAGAAAAACAACAACAAAGAGAACAGGCGTGGGATGCCCCCTATCTGGAGTAAATAGTAGTTCTGGATACTAGTATATCCCCTGGCCCGGCAAATCGTCAGCTTATTTTCTATCCAGCAGAAATAAATTCGCCTGCACAGCACAGAGCAAGTAAATAGCTATTCCTGTTTCCTGTTTCCTGTTTCTTGTGCCTGTGTATTTATTATCAGGTGTGCTGTGGTGCGACATCGCAGTGTTTATTAGCTGGTGGTTAGGGGCTGGTCCGCCTATTTTCAGCCGCCCTCTCCTCTCCACTCGACATCTCGACCTCAACATCTCGATCTTCCTCCCTCCACTCCGCTCCACGCCGTCTGTCGCTACATTGACGCCCACCACCACGTCCCCTCGTTTCTCTCCCCGTCTCTCGCTGCTGCTGCTGCTGCTGCTCCCTCTCTGGCAGTGTCCCCCATGTGATGGATCCGGGCCTGATCAGACCGTCGACGAGGCTGCCCGCTGAGCGTCCGTACGGTGCTTGACCGCGTTTCTGTGTACCAGACGAGGAAGAATGGAACATGTGTCAACGGTGAGCTCCCTTCCCGCTGTTCTGATCGCGTCTCTGTACCGCCAGATCCCCCTGCTGCTGCTGGCTGCTGCTGCTGTTGTTTGTCGTGGTGCTGGCGTGGAACGTTGGCCGACAAGCGTGTTGTTTGTCTCCTCGATCAATTGCCCCCCCCGTGTTTCCCACTCAACCACGCCCGCCCCTGTGTGTCTTCTGAGCCCGTTCTCGCGCGCCATGCTGACGACCTGTTTATTCCCGCCAGCTCTGTGCAATTGGCACCGTCGGAATCGCTGCCACCGGGTTTGCCCTGGGCAGGAACGACGCTCCCCAGATCCCGCCTGCTACGTCCAAGCGACGGAGGTCTATCTTTCGATCCAGCTTCTCGTCTCCGCTCGCCCGTGTCTTTGACGTGTCTTCCCCGTCCGATGCCCAATCTGTCCCTCCTTCTCCTGGCGCGCCCAGACCGGCAACCTCTCATATCGCCTCGCCAAAGCGCGGCGACGAATCTCCAAGGAGCAGCAGGCCAGGCCCGCCGCAGCCAGCGCTGGAGGCTTTGAAGGAGACGGCCCCGGACGGGGTGAGGAGGCGCCCGCGTCGTCGAACCTATATGGGCCCGGCCTTGAAACATGGGAATGAGTCTCCTGTCGACCCGCCTCTGGCATCACCCATGGGACGCCCATCCTCATCTTGGATACGCCGCATTTCCATAATATCCTCCTCCCAAAACGACAGCCCGCTATCTACTTCGCTGCCGGATTCTCCGTCCGCCAACAGCTCAACCAGCCCTTTCTTCTCTTCCCCGTTTCGCCTAGAACCCGCGCCAAACAAGTTGGTGAAACGATCGGCATCACGGCGCGGCCTGGCAAATCCCGATTCAACTCGTCCAAGCGGCACAGGTGCTCCCGCTCCCTTTTTGCGACGGCCAGCGACAAGCCATCAGCGACTAGCAACTATGAGACAACGTTCGTCGACTGAGAGTCGGGTGCTGTTGGGATCACCATATTCCCCTGCCTACTTTCCACACCAATTGCCTCCAGAAACATTGGATCCCTGCGTGAATGAGGACTGGCGACCCTATTTTCTTCCTGAACATACAAGTCGCCCGGAAACGAAACGGCAGGCTCCTTCAAGACGTAGGGCTCACTCTCCTCGTCGACTCGTACCTAATCCTGATAATATTCCTACCTTACTGCTTGCCTCCTCAATAACACGTGATGTTTCGAATTGCAATAATGATGATAATGATGGTTGGATGCTCGATCATGAGCGGCCTCAAACTAGAGGCTCAATTGATTCGGACGTCACAATCCCAGATGAACAGCTTCCTGAACACCTTGCTGAACCCAGGCCGATACCTGAACGACGGCCGCGGCAGTCGTTTTCTATTGGCGAAATGGTATCTACCAGTGCACCCAGCCCCTGGAAATTCTCAGGGACAAAAAGCCTTGGGCGACATCGTGGATTTTCTGTTTCAAAAGAGTGCTCGCTTGAACCCCCTTCTCCAACGAATGACCTAGGGGCAAAGTTTGAAGGACTTAATCTCAATTCAACGCGCCTACGAATACGAAGGACCATTACAGATTCTGATATATTTCAACGCCCGTCTACTTCCTCTCGAGCCGAATTCGGCACTTATCCTTTTACTGGCGGTAACCAGGAAGAAAAGTCCCCGAAGTCTCGCTTACGCCGTCTTCCACGGTTTTCGGAGCTTCGAGCCGAACTTTCTCTTCAACCCAACCTATCCCATCCACAGCCGGAATCTACATCTCGATCATCATCAGGGGAACAGTACTCCAATACCGCCGGGAACCGTTTTTCCACATCTACTGCGCCTAGATCCCAACGGCTTTCTGCTGCGGCTTCTGACCCGGCGTCGACCTTGGTCGGTTCTGATAACGATACTAAGGTATTTAGCTCGGGAGATGAAGATGAGACGGATTTTCAAAGCGATACGGCCTTTGACTCGTTCCCTACGCGCGTTGGAGTGACAAATCCGCCAACCCATCGTGGTCCTCGCATTGAAACCATCTTCGATAAGCCGTCTACTTCGGAGCTAGCGAATGGAAAGCTTTCAGTTCTTGAAGGCCTAACATCTGGTGTAACCCGATCAGCCGTAACTTCGGAGATATTCCCACCCAAAGTCGATGAAGTGACTGTCGACAAAAGTATAGAATTGCCCCTTCGTGAATCTAAAACATTAACACAACCCCACGACCTTAATAACGAACCCGACTGCTTAGTACTCAGTGTACAGCCGTCTAATGCCGATAACGCTCACGATGACTCGGAAATTATATGGAATAGTTTAAGTGAAATAGAGTCTATGGATGATGGAGACCGACGTTTCCCTCCTACTCCACCGCGGCAAGGGCTATCGCTGCCCCGTTCAAGTACTGCTCGACCCCATTCCTCTGTGACCCTTGATGAAACAGCTGGAAGAGATGCTCGCCTTTCCCTGTTTGATTGGTCCGAAGCACCCCGAGCGGATAAGGACAACCAGGACTCTGATTTCAGGCCCAAGACCGTCCATGGAAAACAGCTTGCTGATACACGAGGTGGCCGTACTACGGCACGCCGTGGTGCAACGGCTGTCCATTTGCGAAGCCAAAGTGTACCGATATCCCGAGAGCCTACCTTGTCAGATGATGCTCACCAGTTAAGCCCGAAATTCGGCACTTGGGGTTTGGGAAATAAAGGCGTGAGCGAGGACTGGGATGGAGACTTTGAGTTTGACGATTCTGATAAACAGGACGAGCCGAAAGGAGGCGACCTAAACTCCAATGTTGTGCCCCGCAATCAAGGCATGAAAGTGCCGCAATCCATTATGGAACGTCAAGCCAGCGTCCACGGCCAGTTTGGTCACGTTCAAGAGCTGACGCTGTTGGTCGAGGAACTGAAACGACTTCGCTCCCGGGCGAATGTATTAAACATAGTTGATGGCCCAACCAGTGATCTCTGGAAGGAAGCTAAAGGCATCATTAATTTGGCCACTCTGGAGGATGATGAAGACGATGCAAACTTAGACGCACACCTACCACCTACCTCGCCAACTTTCAGTGCTGAAGACCTGGATGACGATTTCTTTTCCACTATCCACACGAAAACCCAAACCAGTGCCGTGAAGAGCGACAAGAGTCGATCACCACTTTCCGAAAGAACAAATTCGAGTCCAAACACAACCCCGCCACCCCGAGCAAGGACAGACTCCTCTGTTAAAGCAAAATTTGTCCTCGATACGATACACCAGCAGCGAGGGCGCCACGACCCTATCTATGTTGATACTATAGACTCTCAACAGAAGTTACCATTTGATACCCAATCTCTTCGAGATCTTGTCAACCGAGCCGGAGTTGTCACGCGCTCTTTAAAGGAGGCTGTTCGGAAAGCGGAAGGGGTTTGTTTGAGTTCCGAAGCCGAGCTCCCACCCCAAGATCCCCCTTTCAGCCAAATGTTTGCACGGCCGTTGAGCAGTTCCGAATCTTGCTATCTTCCTGGTTTGACTCTATCCAAAAATATGAATGGATATCGATCTCTTGCCACCGGCACTTCGCCTAATGAAAATGACGGTTGTGAACGTATGACTATGATGACAGTTGTATGACCATTGATACCAATTGGAGCGACAAAAGTCTCGCCCAACGATTCGAATTACTTCCTTTTCTTGCTCTACCTACACCTACGCTCTCTAATTTCCTTTTAACCTCATATTTTCCGTTCCCGTTCCATTATTTTTAGGGCTTTACTTGTACGGGTTACACTGGTTTTTTACGGTTTGTCATGGGATACACTTATGGTGCTTTTCCTTTTTTCTCCCTCTATGCGAACTTTCTTTTGTCTGTTTTAAGACCATTGGAGCAAAATTCATGTTATAGCTACGGCCATGAAAAATCCGTGATGCTTGGTAAACAGCGACACGAGCGGGAGTTAATGCTTTTTGCCTTTTTCTTCATTTTCTCATTTTTGACATGCGGCCTTCTAAAAACAAGCCGAGGAAAGAAACGAAGGGGATTGACGGGCTATTATATATTTTTACTAGCTGCCACGCGACCCTTTCATTCCCCTGAATCTAAATGCACAACAGGTGTTTTTTTTGCGGGTTGCTCTTCTCTTCTTGCCTTTCCTAATGTGGATTCTTCTTTCATCCCCTTTTCGTCAATTATGTAGTTTTTGCATAGAGACCAAAGAACAAAAGGGGTGACAAGCGTTGAACTTCAATTTGGTTTTGATTTTCTTTTCGCAAAGTTTTGTTTTATTTGGGGATATGGAAGCGGGCAAAAAGAAGCAACTTGATTTCCTCTCTCTCTCAGCATGTTATCATCAGCAGGAAGCAGCAGTTGTCAGAATACATATGTTTCTTCTTTCTTGTGGCTTGGGTTGTTTGATCGGATGGATGGGAACCGGGAATGGGATTAGGAAATGATATCTATGGTGGAGCTCCTCAAGTGGGTTGAGCTCCGTCCCTTTTTCGATGGGATTCAATTCAAAATGGCGTTTTGTATTTTTCATCTACATTCTTTTCCCTTCGTGAACGTGTTGTGTCATTAATTGAGTATAAATAACTACATCGGCATCGTATGGGCATTTGGATACTAGGGCTTTTTCAGAGTAAATGGTTGACAGGTCATCGTGATATTACTATTTACTATCTTTTCCTACCCACCCAGCCCTGTAGATACTAAGACAACTCTCCAAAATAGCCCAGAAATTATATCCGTCGTCATCCATCAGTTCGTCTCAGGAGAAATCTTCAGATGACTAATATATCCCCCTTTTCTTTTCTTTCAACCTCACCGCAATCTCATCTCAAACTTGATCTTTTCTCGCAAACCAACCAACGCTTCACCTAACATCGTGGCTATACCCATCTGACCCTTAGATATATACCCATTACATGATAATCCATATAGCTCTGAGACCAGGGACATCCTTATCCTTTGGCCTGCGCGCCCACGCCAACCTACCCCAAAACAAAATCAGCTCCACCTCACAAATACAGCACGCAGAGAGGTCAAAATCAACTCAAGTTGATTTCCAATTTCTCTCTTTTCTCTCTTTATCTTTCCTGTTGCGTGGTTTTCATATCTCTTTTTCACCTCGCTGTAGACGTGAGATTGGATTCTCTCTTCTATGCGTCTATCGGTCACTACTGGCTGGCTTTCAAGGCTGAGAGATATGTTTTGATCTGACTGATCTATGGGTTTATATATCCCCTCGTTATCATATGGGACTGGACGGAGAGCTCCCAAGAACGGCCAAGGCAAACTTCTTCGCTGTCTGTGATTGACTTGTTTATCGACCTGGGATGGTGGTGTTTGAACTGTGGCCGAAAACAACCGTTTCGATCCCTGGTCGATCCTTTTCTACCAAAGGTCGATCGATAGGAGAAGTCGCTTTTGGACTTGGAACGCGGTAGTCGGAACTTTACGTTGATCTCACACGCCTCTCTGTTCCAAACGAGATGCTGGCACCAAGGAAATCTGCACCCCGGAACCGGATGATGCGAATGAGTCCGGAGCTGGAAAATGGAGGCCTAGGCAATGCGTTGACTGCTAGCTGCCCTGAGGGGCCTTATGATCAGCCATCTAATAATGGCCGTCAAAAAAAGAGCATCCTAGATTTGCCTAGAGAGGTACCCGTCTAAACTTTTAAGTGCTTCTTCTATTCCAACCCACTGACATCTAGGGGGATCCTTTGGTTATCAAGTTAATCCAGGAAATTGCCAGCTATGTGCCCACCGATAGGGACTTATGCAGAATGGTGCGGGCTCATGAGTATTTTGCGCAGACTATCATACCCCCTGGATCAGGCGTGTGGAGAAACCGGTTCATGGCGAGATATGATCCCCCGCCATCGTATAGGACGTCAGAAGAGGTGAAATATGAGTACAAGACTCGAAGCATCATCCTCGACAGAGCTCCGTCTTTCCAAAGCGGTGAAGGTGTAAAGGAGAGGATATGGCTTCAGGTCTTGACAACTTTACTTGCTGGTATGCTTGAATATCAGATCGTACACGGTATCCCCGCTTCAGGACAGCCTTGAACTAATATTATTTTAACAGAGGCATACACCGCCAAACCATACCAGCAAGCTGACGGGTCATTATGGATTCCCCGCAATGACGCCTGCATCAAGGCAGCCATTATGGAGAGTGATTTTCTAAACCGTCCGGTTGTCGGAGACGGTTCTAACTTTTCCGTCAAGCCCAGTCGCCCCTTTCTCTCAGCCCAGATAGCCACGACATATCTAGCGTTGGATCTCCGGTTGGAATTCCGCTCCTTGCGAACAGACTATGACCTGGCAGTGGTGTACGGATTTGCAGCACCGCCACCACTCATCTCCGACGGAGATATAGATCTGTTCCAGCTGCTGCATATCCGCAATTTCTGGAAGCGGCATCTTACGAATCCCGGCGAGGATACATTTTACGCGGTTTATAGCAATATCTTAGAACGTCAGAGACCAAAGGCTTGCTGGGGAGGAAATTGTGATAAGGGCCATCTTGAAACTTTCTGGTTGGGATTTTACTGTGAGATTCCCCTTTTTCTGCCTTAGCACCCGATTCGGGAACATAGGTCATTCAAGAAACTCATGTCATATAATTTCACCAGCATGCATCCATCCACTCCCCCGTACGCTCTCCGAACTACAAGAACGCCAGACCTGCGGGGACCTTAGCACACATCTTAGTAGAAACGATGTACAGGTAAGTAAACCCCCCGCAGAAACAACCACCAATCAACAACCCCTTTCTAACACAACCACCACACCCAGCGCCTAACCCTCCTCCCAACTCCCACCACCACCACGAACAACACCACCGTCTGGCCCCCGCTATTCAACTCCGCCCACCCCATTTCCCCAACCATCCCAGCCGCCTCCCGCATCTACTTCCACGGCACCCAATCCCCCTGCACCCAACCCAACCCACCACCACCACCAACAACAACCACCCAAGAGCGAATCCTCGGCTTCACCGAGCCGCTCCCATCCCAATCCTCCATCCCAGGCTGGCGCCGCATCTGCTTCATAATCTACACCGTGAACGCGGAATCAGTGCTAGCCGAGACATATGATACCAATACCGTCGACGGGGACGGGAATGTTGTTGATGATGGTGTTAATGGGGAGGGGAGGGAGGAATGGTTTCCATCGACGTGGGCGACGGATTATTTTCTATTGGCGGATGGGTATGAAGGGGTGGTGTTGCCTGGTGGGGGGATAATGATGGGGAGGTGGGTGGATTTGATTGGGACGGAGGGGGATGGGGAGATGGGGATGGGGACGGGGGTGAGGGCGGATATGGGGCCGTTTATTTTTTGGGTTGGGTGATTGGATTGGTTGTTGTATTTTGTGGTGTTGTTCAGGGGAAGGGGGTGGGAGATTGTGGTTGGCTTTTTGTTTCTTCAGGGGGGGGGGTGCTTTAATTTTGTCCTTTCTATTCTCCCTTATCTTTATTTTAGAGGCAATTTACGAGGCCAAGAGTTGAAGAAACATACTTTCCCTTTCATAGCGTAGGAGTATACCAAAGGGATGAAGCGTTTGATTATTCCCGGCTCCCACTCTTTGAGAAAAGGGAGGAAAAGGGGCTTCATGCGAACCAAACACATAGATATATAACATACGCCCAACCATATCAAGATAAAATTATAAAAAGAAAAACGCAAAAAAGCAATAAATTAAATGAATAAAGGCCGTCACTCCTCAACATCCTTAACCTTCTCCCACTGTCCCTTCAAGCTCTCCTTCCACAGGGTAACCTTGTTATCCCCACCGCTGACGGCCAGGATGTTTCCGCTCAAACTCCAGCTGACGCGCCATATCACGCAGTCGAATTCGAGGTGCTGGCTGGTCCACTCGTTGGGGTTCGCGGGGTCAGAGGTCCAGATTCGGACGGTCTTGTCCTGCGAGGCGGAGGCGATATAGGATTTTGAGAGGATGCTGGGGGACCAGGCGACGTCGCGGACCCAGTCTGTGTGGCCCTCGAGAACCTTGGTGACAGCGTAGGTCTTGCTTTCTGAGCTGTTATAGGGGGAAATATAGATTAGCATCCATTTGTTTGGAATATTTCAGGTAGTGCACATACTTATACTCCCAAATTTTTACTAGATTATCGCTTCCACCCGTCACGAATCGACGCAGCTGGCCCGCACCAGGAGTCGCGCTAATGATAGAACCAGGAGAAGCCGCCGGGGCCCAGCTGACGGAGTTGACGCCCATACCATGAGCAGGGAAGAGCTGATGGGTCCAGCTGTTATCGCTGAACTCAAGCACACTGACATTGCCGTCGGATGAAGCGCAGGCAAGCAGACAGCCGCTCTCGTGTGGTGCCCACGATACGCCGTTCACTGATGCGGTGTGCAGAGAGAAGTCGAACACTTTACTCCAGGTGCTGACAGAGGATGCGGAAGCTGTGCTGGGAGCTTGTTCGCGCCATATGAGGACTTTGCCGTCGTAGGACGAGGAAGCCAGGATTGTGCCAAATTTAGGATGTGCCTGTTCCCGCCGTTTAGATTGGTGTTAGCTGGCTGACTTGTTTTGCGCTGGCGGAGGGGTATCGAGAAGGGAGGAGGCCTGTACGAACCCACGCAACACACCAGACTGCACCCTCGTGCCTATAAACGATTGAGATTCAGTATGCAGTGGATAACCGCCATGAAAAGCTGTGTTCCGTACCCTTTCAGCGTCTCGATCAGTCTGTGGGACTCGCCCTCCACCTCAAAGATCTTTATCGTCTTGTCCGAAGAACACGTTGCCAGTCTCCGGCCATAGTAATCTAGAGCAGCATCATGCTATGCGCAACATATCTGTTAGAGCAGGGGTGGGGTATGCGGGAAGCGCGAAACGAAGCAAGCTGGAGCTGCGGGGAGCGGGAGCAGGAGGACATACGATCATGTCATCGTGGCCAGAATTCGTTATAACTTGCGCCTGCGAACTGGTCAGAGAAGACAGCAAAACCGGGCCGCGGTGGAGGGAACACAGACCATCTTGGCTGGCGGAGGGCACAACAGCGGGAAACAAGTGCCAATGGGGGGTGTGTGAGGTTGTCGTCGTTGTCAAGTTGTTGTTGATAGCCTCAAGCCAGCAACTATGCGGCAAGAACGCCAGCCGCAAGCGCGCCCAAAACGGCAATATTAGACGCGCGCCCCCAGCTTTCCGTTTTGGGCTAGACCCAGTGCTGCTGACATAAGCCCTCCCTGCCTCGGCCCAAGTCCACGCTTCCTGATATCAACCACGACATCGCGGGAACAAGAAACAAGACTCGGATTTAAATACCCGTTGCACATACTTCTAGGATACGCTATCTTTTATCCACAGCAGTCTATACTCCCCTATCCATCCTCTGGCTGGTGCTTGTGTCTGTTTTCTTCCGCCCACCACCTGCCTCCCGCCTCCCGTCCTATCCTGCCAGCCCAGGCCGACTTGATATCCCCTCCCGTTGGCCTGCGAATCGCGGCAAAATGGCGGATTCTCTGTGTGGCCCTTCAAATGCGCTCCAGAATTTTCAAAAACACACTTCTGTAGATAGAACTCTTCAGCAGGATCGGCTACTGTCCCGGCAGTCGCCTGCCCAGGTACGTGTCTAGTTCGGGGTTCCACGCTCAACTTGCTCCCTATTAACCATGCTTCGCTAGGGATTCCGATCGCATAATCCTAATGAAGGAAGCCTAGATCCGGAGTTCAGTGCCTTCGAGGCAGGCCATTCTGGTCCCCCGCTCTCCGGTTTCCAACATCCTATTCCCCTCCCCCAACAAGCGCACCGTCAAAGCCCCGCATTTAACCACGCGGAGGGTCCTGCATGGGCATCCGATTTCCAAAACCTGCATATTGCCGGTCCCTCACAGCCTGTACCTCAACAACAGTTACAGCCAAAGTCCTCTTCCGGTGGCTGGCAACATGAATTTATGCATCCGGGACATCAAACGCCCCAGATGCAAACCTCCGGATTTACAACACGCTTCCCTCAAACGGGTACCCTTCAAAATTCGGCACCGGGCTTCGCCTATAATGATTATATGCCGGCCCAGACGTTTACACAGCCGGCTCCTGGTCACGATCAACTGCAAGAACGACTACAGGCGGAGAAATCTGACCAGTCGGCTTTCGAGATGGCCTTCGCTGATGTTCGGGCGGAGGTCGAGGTCCAAGAGCACAGCTTACAACAAGAGGAAGAGACGTTGGAACAACCGATAATCCAGGAAACGATTAGGATAGGCTCCGATACCATCCAACCACAAGCTGACGGAGTAAATGAATCAGACGAGCTTGCCAAGACCGCAGGGCAATTATTAGAAAGCGTCAGCCATGATCAAAGCGAAAAGTTCAAGGGGAGCAATTTCCTCGCGCTGATGCGACAACTCCGAGACCACGAAGTCACCGTCGAAGGCGACGAATTCCGCCAAGTCAGTACCCTTCCATGATTTTCTAGGAAGCAGAACATGGACTCCTGTACTGTACATAAAAATCGCATCTATAGAGGGGTCCTCTCTTTCGCATGCTAATGGACGCTTCCAGACGGCACAACCCCTACATCCTGGCGGGCCATATTATCCGGAACAGAGGCTGTCGCCTCAGCCGGCCGCGGGAATAAGTACCGATACTGCTAGCAGCGGGAACAGTAAGTTGAGCGATATCGACGCATCTACTACCATCTATCCGAAATCAAGGGTTCCGTATGACACGCCTGACGCGCATTGGGCCGTTTAGAGCCTTCCGAATGACCGGCACGATATTTTTAACGACAATGCCGCGGCGTGAACCGCGACGGCGATACGGCGTAGGCACATATCGTTGTGTCCTTCTTACAAAGACAACTTCTCAACTTGGGGAGGATGGCGCTTGGAGAGCGTTGGCGGCATGACTATTTGGGACACCTTTTATTAAGATACCCGCCTGTAGTGTTTTTGCTTTATAACTTAGGGATAATATTGGATAAAGCGACCGCAATAGATATGTTTCTGTTGCAATGGTTGGTGTTGGATAGCAAATAGCCATCAATCAGAACAACTGGATATAGCACTGAGACGAATTGAATTAACCGTAGACCTTTAACAATGCGCATCCGTAGATATTCTCTGTCCTGGGAGCTCGCAGCCAAATCATTCAATCGAAATAGCCGCCCATTGGCTGGTTCCCCAGCTAGTGACATCGCTCCAACCTCAACCACCAGCAACATCACCAACATCACCAACATCACCTCCATCCCACAGCCTGCATTCCACCCCCGACGCGACGAACAGCCATAGCCAGCAGGAGGAATTCGATTCTACCCACCTGGCACATCGCAGCATCCGCTCCTCTCGCTGCGCCCCTCTCCATCTCCGTCGCGTCCTCGCCTCCACCAGCTACCCCTTGCTCAACCCGCCCAGCCAGCCTCATGTCCCGGCCTTCCCTCCTCTTTTCCGCCTCCGAGTCCTCGTAGCTCGAGTCCTCTGGTTTCTCCCGACTGCTTTGTTAGACGCTCCTTTGAACTTGCAGCCCTGCCCTGTGTTAGCCCGTCCACCTCCAGCAGACACACTCACTCCGCACACCCAGCCCCGAAAGCAATCGCATCAGCGCTCCCCAGCTAGCCTGGGACCAACTCTCTCGCCTTGTCGGGCAATCCAGGTCAATCCGGCTCGCCTAGCAGGGCGCTGCCATCTCGTTCACGGGCCAGTTCAACCATCGTGGAGAACGACGACTCATACACCGCTCCTCCTCCCCATTCGCCTGCCTCGGGGCCATCCTCAAACCCTCCCTCCCCCTGTCCCCCTCCGTTCTCGTCCCTCTACTCCGCTCCTGACGCAGAGCTTGATCGCATCAAGGCATCGGTGACCGAATCCGCCGCCTCGTGCCTCCCAGCCTTTGCCCCGGCACCGCCGTTTGACGAACCCTCCCCCGCTTTCTCCCCACCCCCTGCGCCGCCTGTTGTTGCGGACACCAAAGCCGCTCTTTCACGGGATAAAAAGGGAGAATCGTCAGGGAAGGGCCTAGACGACGGAGAACCGCCACCGCCGTATACTGAAGGGTCGAGTCCGCTCGAGTCGTTTACGTACGTCATGGCCGCTGCTGGAGGAGCTGCGTCGATCATTACACAGGTGCAGCAGACGGGTGGCCCGCCGCTGAACACTCTTGGGGATATTGGAGGCGATGAGCATATCACGCTAGATTTACGGTGAGCACATGTGTCCTTCAGAGAGGTTATTTTAGAGCTCATTATCTGACAACTGCATGGACAGTGGCACTCGATTCACGCTATCGCGCGACGAATTACTCACACTGCCAGAGTTTGTTCTGTTGTCCTTATTCCCTAATGGACTTCTTCCCGATGGACACATGGGAACGTTCCACGAGGGCGATGTATATCCTGTGGATGTGAGTTTACGAAATAACTCTCCTTCTCTATACGTGGCTTTGGGGCTATTAGACCGAACTGATACTAATATACCGTTTAGTATGACCCCGCATCTCTCCAATATATGCTGGATTTTTTCCGTTCGGTAGCGCAGTCGATTCCCTCATCTACTCCGTCTCCGACTACGGCGCCTGAAGGCGAATACGATCCGATGCAGAATTCCACTCGAGATATGCTACAAGGACGGGCTGGCATTATCGTCCTGCGTGAGGACCTGGATTTCTATGTTATTCCGCCCACAGTTGATATCGACCACCCGGAAATGATAGAGGTAAAACGAGCTGCTGGAAGGGCTTTGTTAAAGCAAGATGGGATCTTTTCAGGGCTACGAAAGAGCGACGAGGCCGGAACGACCGAGCAGCATCTTATTGAGATGTTAACCGCAGGGTGAGTAGCGTTTATTTCTCCGTTTATTCAGTGCTGGCTATTTCTATTCTAGTTGCTTACACTCAACAGCGGTTTCAATCACGACGATCGATGGGGCCACCGTGCCGGCGAACCAAACAAAGCCGTCATCTGCAGCTTGGCTCTGGCCAAGCTTCGCACCGATATCCGGGGTGATCTAGCCAACAACAATGCTGTCGGAATGGCGCAGAAGTTGCTTCTTTTCTGGAGAAAGCCGGCGCGACGATGTTGGTGGGAGGGTGTTGAGCTGGATAATGTAGAGGGAGTAGAAGGGAAGTTGAAAGTGTGGATCCGAAGGGTCTGGACGCTAGAGATGGTGAGTTTTAGATGTCTCTTTTTGCCATTGACAATGCTCGCCCCCTTCCAATAATCTCTGCTTGAGCGAGCTAACAAATTCGTCCAGAGCGTCATTGGATTGCGTTGAACGAGAAGGCGCCGCGCCAGCCAGCCAGTCTACTGTTGACGTCGATTCACACGTCTGAAGGATTTCCATTTGTGTCTTGTTCCGCAGCATTACGTATCTTTGTTTGTAACTATACCACAATATCCCCCTGATTTTTGCTTTGTCTGTCTGCCTGTCTGTCTGCGTCGATATTTGCGACCATGGTGAGCATGAGATCTGTCAGTCTGAGATTGGTAGCAGACGGGAATCTCTCCGCCTTTTTGCCTTGCTATTTCATGAGCATGTTCTTCTTTCTCGGTCTTTTTTCTCGTTTTTTCTTTTGCCTGAGCCCCCAGCAAGCTAGTTTCTCTCCGTCGACCCATGTCAAATCAGAAAACACATTTGCCGTGCCGTGCCAATCTCGGACACGGTGTTCGATAAGGACCTTTCAATCCATAGCCCCATGTCCATCCTGTCGTAATTAATCCAATCGCGCTGAGGTAGACGGTTCCGTAGGTCGTCGGGTGATTGGGTGGGAGCTCATTGGGTGGCTGGGATTAATAGGTTCTGGTAATTACCATGGAGTTCATTAGTTGGGCTGCTTGTTGGGTGGTCACAGTATTGTCATGCTCTGCCCAACTTAGCTCATTGGGTGGTAAGATATTTGTCAGTAAAATTCAATTGGTTGTAACTGGTAAGCCATGGGAGTGCTCATGTAAATAAATTACATGTCATCTGATGAGACAGTGTATGGTATTGTATTACACACCCACCTGCTGCTGGTAATTACTGGGAGGGCACCCTTAGGGGGATGAGCTGTGCTAAGAGCTGAGAATCATGCAATTTCCATGGCTCCCAGTAATTACTGGGAGGAAGCTGTTGGGGGGGACAGGCTGCATCAAGAGCCAAGGATCATGTGATTTTGATGACTACCAGTAATTACTGGGAGAGAGCTGTTGTGGGGGATGGGCTGCATCAAGAGCTAAGGATCATATGATTTTAATGACTATCAGTAATTACTGGGAGGATAGCTTTGGGTGAACCCTGCAGTTACAGGGGAGTATGTGAGATAGCTATTCACTGTAATAACATATTAAAACTTCCCAATTAGAAAATAGAAGTGAATATAAAGGTTATATAAGTAGTAATAAGCTTCTAGATATAAATCTTTACTCTCAGTTCTTTTTCCTTTCTCCTTCTTCTTTCTACTAATTACAAATAATACTGGTAAGTGACCAATCTAACCCCCATTCTCTACTAGTTGCTTCTATTTGCTTTCAAGCTACCCCTTTTTCTGTTACTAGACTGCATGTTTCCTACTAGTTGATATTATTTGCATTTAAACTACCTCTTTGTGGTTGCTAGGCTGTGCATTTCCTACTAGTTGATATCATTTGCTTTCAAATTACCCTTTTTTCTATTACTACTAGTTACTCCCATTCACTTTCAAGCTACTCCTTTTCCTATTACTACTGGTTACTCCCATTCACTTTCAGGTTACCTCTTTTCCCTTGATACTCAGCATACTTACTAGAAGCATCTAGTAGTAACCATGGAGCTAAATACCACCCCCCCCCCTGTGCCCCCTGCTGCACCTCCACCAAAACTGGCCAAAATAAAACAGTTATAAGTATTAGTGGTACTGGATGTTACTGGATGTTGCTGATGGGAACTAGTAAGAAGAACATATACTCATGCCTCAAGTATGAAGAGAGAAAGTAGCCATTGTTTAGCATAATCATAAGTCATATCATCTAAAAATAGGTGGATGTACCCAGTAATGACTAACTGTAAATAGGACCTACCTCAATGTAGTACATCATGCCCCTACTGTAAATACTCATCATAAGTTTTTCATTCCCTGGCAGTTGCACATGATACTTACTGGCTGCATCTAGAAAAAACCCCACTGGGAAAGTAGTAACTATCCATAAATATATTCATAAGTAGCATATCAAAATATGTACTGACAGCAATTAGGAGGGGCCATTACTAACTAGTAGCAGAAAGATGCACAATTTTCAGGCCTTATTGTTGCAGTTGAGAAGTCAGGGCACAAAAAACAGTAAGTTTTCCTATCTGGTTGTTAGTGGTAGCCCCTAGTTGCTAATGGAAGCAGTAAATTAGAAGAATTCATCAACTCTAGTAATAAAGAGGAGGAGGAGCTGTCAGCAAAGAAATAGTAAGTATCTTCATCTGGGGGTTACTGGTAGTGACAACTAATTTTCAATAGACATCCAGCAACCACAATGACCACTCTGGCCACCTCAGCTCTAACTATGCAAGTTACCCATTCAGTCCTTACTGGTAGTAACAACTAACTTCCAATAGATGTCTACCTACCCTAATAACTGCTCCTCCTGCTGCTTCAGCTCTAACTTCATAAGTTACCCATCCAGTCCTTACTGATAGCAACAACTAACTTCTAATAGACATCCATCTACCCTGATAACTGCTCCTCCCACTGCTTCAGCTCCAACTTTATAAGTTACCCATTCAGTCCTTACTGGTAGCAATGACTAACTTCTAATAGACATCTGCCTACCATAATGACTACTCCTCCTGCTGGCTCAGCTCTGACTTCATAAGTTACCCATCCAGTCCTTACTGGTAGCAACAACTAACTTCCAATAGATATCCAGCTACCTCAATGACTGCTCCTTCTGCTGCTCTGACTTCATAAGTTACCCATTCAGTCCTTACTGGTAGCAACAACTAACTTCTAATAGACCTCCAGCTACCTCAATGACCACTCCTTCCACTACTCTAACTTTATAAGTTACCCATTCAGTTCTTACTGATAGCAATGACTAACTTCCAATAGTCATCTGACCTCATGTCCCCAGGGCACTGTGAATAATCCAAAGTAAGTTGTGTTGCTGGTAGTTAGTGGTAGCTTAGATTTAATTCTATTAGCATGCTTTTTGAGATGTTTGAACAATTCTGGAATATATGTGTAATATATCCTATTTGCTATGGGTTATTACTGATTACTTCCAGAAGTGAAAATGAACATCCTGCAGATGTTATGTTACCCCTACTTGGGTAAGTAATACCATTCAGTCCTTACTAATTGTTACTAATTCTTTCTAGGGTTGTTATCAATCAATTTGGGTATATAATTCTTTCTAGGTGCTATTAATTGTTATTAATATCTTTCAGATTCATTTTCAGTACTGGCCCTCCTGCTCACCCCCCTACTTCTTCCACCCTCCAGTAAGTCAGTCCTTCTGGGTGATACCAACTACTACTGATTGCTTTCAGTCCACAACATGGTGGTAAAGATTTGGCCACTCTGAACCAGTTCTCACCATCAAAGTGCCATAAGAGCAGCAAAGGGAAAAATAACCAGTAAGTTTTAGTTCCCTCCATCAGTCAGGTTGCTACCAGTACTTACCAATTACTCCTAGGGAGCTGTCACACTGATGCCTAAGCTGTGCACACAAGAACCTTACTGATTGCAACCCTGAGGAGAATGAGAACTGTGATCTGAATGATATCTCATCTCAGTACTTCCAGAAGGTAATGGTAAGTCCCAGATGCAATTAGATGTTGCTAGATGTTACTGACTATAATTAATAGGATAAGTTGGCTTAGTTTGTTTTTAGTGTTTAGTTTGTTTTTTTTGTTTTTTTTAAAAAAACAAGGGGGCATTTCCAGGAGGTGATGGTAAGTCCCAGATGCAATTAGATGTTACTGGATGTCACTGACTGATTGATAGGACAAGTTAGCTTAGTTTGTTTTTATAGTTTAGTTTTAATTCAAAATGAAAGGAATGTTGTTTTTTAATTTTTATTGAATTAATACTATAAATTACTAGTAATTAAAGTAATTAAATATAATATTCTAGTAGTTATATTATTATATAATTTATATTATAGATAGACTTATCATTTAATTTCAGTTACTCTAGTTAACTTTCAAAAAACTCTATAAGTATAGATAGCTATTAATTTTTCAAAGTTATAAAGATTAATAATTCATTAGATTAGGAGATTTCTAAATATTAAATAGAATAAGTAATAAATGACTAACTCTTATAATCTTAAAAGATAGATAGTTATTTATTAAATTTATTTAAAACTACTAGAACTATCTAAGCTACTTTAAATCTAATACTTTTAGAATAGTATAATAAAGCTATTATAGAGTTCTATTTGAGTATAATTAGAGCACAGCTTTATAGATAGATCTAGTAGCTTCAGAGAGCTTTCTATAGATAGCTACTAATCTTTTAGACCTATTAAAAATTAATAATTTATTTATTAATTTATCTAATATTTAGAAATCCTCTCATCTTTTTATCTATATATTTTCTCCTTTATAATACTTTATAATATTAAGATATTTACTGCTTCTAATCTAGTAAAGCCTCTATTAATAAACTCTATCCTTTAAGCTTTAAATAACTTAATCTACTTATTAACTTCTTATTTTTTTTAAGTATTAACTAATATAGTGTTGTCTCTATTCCTATATTAGTAGTACTATCACTTAGATATTAGAGTGAGCTTATACTATTAAACTTAAAGTACTATAAATAGTGGTAAAATATAATACTAATATAAGATTATAATAATCTAATTATAGCTATATTTTTA